>CM033685.1:11558071-11983606 GCA_019514585.1 Dendrobium officinale | reverse complement strand
TAAAATCTTAATATTTTATTTTAAAAAAGAAATGTTCATATTCATAAAGTTTTTTAATAAACGTTGGATAATTTTGAAATTTTTAAATTTATATATCGAATCTTTTAAAAATTTAATTTAAACTTTTTGCCCCCCTCAATTATACTAAGGACCGTTTTTCATCTTTAAGAAAAAAAGATGCTTTAAGAATTTCTTTTTTAATAAAAATAAGTGATATACATACAAATCACTTTATTTCATGTGTATTTATATATCTAATCACCGTAAAACTGTGATATTAACAACGTTTAAAACACCTGAGAAAAAAATATAAGTCATAAAAATGAAATATTAAAATTTATAGAATAATATGGTAGTGGCAAAGAAAAAAACATAAAGAATATATTTGTTATTAAAATTATATGTGTGGCATGAATGTAATATAAAAACTTTGAGATATTAATATAACAATAGCATGAAATAAAATGGTTATGCATGTAAATCCCCATAAATTTAATTTACTTTTAAAAAATGACACAAAACAATTTTAGGATTTTACATTTCTTTTTTAAAGAATTACATTCAACAACGCATGCCAAATTTGATACCAACAAAGGATTGAAAAAAGGAGCAAGTGCTTCCAACACGGCTCACCTTTAACTGTTGGGTTGAATAGCTTTATGCTTCCAAACTACTGAAGTCTTGGTACGAGTCTTGGTTTGGTATGTGTGTGTGTGAGTTTTGACAACCAAATGGCCAAAAGATTGTCACAAAAAAAAAAAACGACAGAGTCTCAGAATTGATGATTATTGCCTAATAGCTTAATCCGCTAATACATAATGCACACTGAAACAGATGGAGAATCTCACAAGCTATTTACAAATCAAAAATACCACGAAACCTTAACTGCCAAATTAGCCTAAGCAATATTCTCTTCAGTTTTTCTCTCAATTTCTTCTGCTTCTCAATAGGACAAATGGTGTAGGTTAGATAAGTGACCTGGGACGCAGATTCTTGGCGTTAGCAACCCGCACTCTGATCCCTCCTCCTTTGCGATAGAGGTCACTACTGAAGAATGGCCTGAGCGCTTTAACAGCAGAAAGCTCAGCCTGGCAGAAGGCTTCCAGGAAAGACCGTCTGTAGCTCCATGTGAGGAGTCTTCACATCGACGAAGGTTTAGATGTCTCGGTAAAAAGCTTGCAGTTCCACAGCAAGGGCCTCGAGCAGCTTCTCGAGACACCGGAAAGCTTATCGATGAGCTGAGATGCTACAATCTCGATAAGCTTGTTTTAATGCCATACGCATTTGATCCCTTCAACACCTGAAGCAAACATCAATGTAATTTCAGAAAGAATATTTAAAGGAGCACGTCAGAGCTACTGATACCGTTTAAACAAAGAAATATAGTTTAGTTATGTGTTAGAACCAGTCTCCTAGTGGAACACGGCCTCATTGGTCCTTTGCTACTAAAGAGAAGGGGCTGGCGGCATAGGATGAGAGAGAGAGGAGGGGTGATCCACTAGGGATTCAAATTCAAACTAATTGGAGGCAGAGGAGGGAGCTGGCAAGGGCAAGGGAGTAATTTGGTTTTAAATAATTAATTATATGATTAAGTATGAGAGATGGGGATTAGGGTTGAGGTTATGCTGTTGATTTATTTCTTTTGAAGTTTCTTTGTGTCTTGTCACTTGGGCTAACTATAAACTCGCCCGCCTACAGAGTTAGGGAGAGAATGATCCTCGCTCTCGAATTGAGGATCAATTGTAGACTTGCTTTGTGTTTGCTTTTGCTTAGAATCACTACTACAATCTTTCGTTTTCAATTGATTCCATTGCGAATAATCGCATTATTTCCGTTGCATTTTATCAATTATTGCTAGGGTTGCTTGCAAAACTCAAGTATTTCCTCTTGGATTACTATTGATCACGAGAGGATTAAAGGAAAAGGAGGCTACCCATTGAAAAATCAACAAAATTAAAGTGGTTCTTAGAATGAAATAGACAGCAGACTAGAATGTTAGGAAAAAAAGAAAGAACAAATAAATTTTGTACAAAGCACAATAATAGCTATTTTCACAGTCAAAGTCACTGTTAGATCTAACAGATAACTAACAATCCAAACATGCAAGAAGGTGAATGAAATGACCAGTTTAATCAGATATGAGAAGTAATGGCCAACCATGAAGAAATCTAAAACAAGCATGGGACAAACTTACTAGTCTTGGAACACTGCGGCTAAAACACATAGATGCTTTTGCACGTATACGTGGATTCATTGTTTTTAAGATAAGGTTGCAACCTAGGTAACAACAAAGAAGGAGAGATCCAAGTGGTCATAGCAATTAAAGCTGTTTCTGAAGCTTCACAAACAAATCGCTTGTCTTGTGAAGATTTGAGGAGCAACTGTACAAGCTGAGTAAATAAACAAATATACACAAAGTTTGGGTTAAATGGCATAGAAAGCTGTGAAGCATGTCTTGAAAAGTGCTTAGTAGTCAAATGATATTTTCAAGTAAAACGTTTAGAAAGTTTAGTAAGCTATACTTACCAAAGGATCAAGAAAATCAATTATCAAATCATTATAAACCCTTGAAGATATCGCCACAAGTCATGATAGCAAGTCTTACAAACAGCACTTCTTGGATTTTTCAAGGATTTCACAATCTTTGGAATCAAATCTCCTCTGAATAGAAAACATTGCAAGGTCAATCAAAATAAAACATGCCAACCTATTGAAAACAGGTTCAATTCCAGAATTTAAACAAATGAATGGATGACTCACAAAAAATCAATCAGCTTCTCTTTGTGATATACTGAAAGCTGGCGCACATTATTGAGTGCTTCACATACTGAAACCCAATCCTTTGAGTCCAACCTTGCCAACGAGTCTTCATGAAAGAGATTACAGACATAAGCAGCTTGTTATACCCAGTTGTGGGAGATAACTAGACACTTCTTTTGTAGAATAATTTTAGATAAGCATTTTTAAAGACATAAGAAATAGAATACATTAAGAGTTGCATCCACCGATAGAAGATCCGTAAGTTTCTCAGTTTCTATGTACTCAACTTCTGCATTTCCGACCACATCTCCATTAATCTCAGCTCCAGATCCATTTTGTGCAGCTGAGAGCATGGAAGCAGAATTCAATTCTGATAATTGTCAGGGTTCACAATAGAATTCTCAAGAAAAGACTTGGGAAAATTTCCCTTGCTAGAATTTTCATTCTTCTCCAACTCTGAAATTGGAAGAACATTGAGACCTCTCACAGCATTTGTCGACATCTTAGCTCTAGAAATCTGCAAAGCACAAAATGTTGGTAAAACAATCAAAGAACAAAGAGAATACTAAAACAAAATGGGAAAGAAACACTCTTGGAAATATAAAGGCTAAAAGAGCAAGAAAATCGTATTTTAGAAAGTTACCACAAGGAATTAGTTCAGCAAACAGTTGTACGTTTTACAACATAAAGAGAATATAGTTAAAAATTCAGTTCATTCAATGACTTGAATGTCAAATCATACCACAATAATAATAACAACAACAAACCTTTATCCACTATGTGGTGTGGGCTACATGAATCTTTTTTTCTCTATCGTGTCATTTTAAGAGTCAAAAAATCTCATTTAAATCTAATAAAAAATGAAGACATTTTAAAATGTTCTAACTAAGTATTTTTAGGTCTACCTCTACCTCTCTTAACATAGGCCAAATCTAATATATCTACTCTTCTAATCGGGTCATCAGAAGGCCGACACTTTATGTGACCAAACCAACTAAGGCGACTCTCTCTATGTCTCAAATCTTATCTTCCACCGAAGCTACTCCAACTTTTTCATGTATATGCTTGTTTCACATTCTATCTCTAAGAGTAAAAACTACTCATCCACCTGAGCATTCCTTATTCAGTCAACACTTAACTTAATTATATGATTCTCTTTTAATGGCCAACATTTTGTTCCATAAAGCATTGCAGGTCCCACCATCATCTTATAAATTTTCCCCTCAAGTTTGAGGGGTACTTTTCTATCATATAACAAGAGCCCGATACATTCCTCTACTGCAACCATCAAACTTGAATTCTACTAATAATATCCCTATCTATTTCCCATCACTCTGGACAATAGACCCAAGATATCTCAAACGTGCACTCTTATTAATGAATTGAACACCCAAAGTCACAATCCCTCCATTAGATATACTATTACTAAAATTACACTTCATGTATTCGATTTTCGTTCTACTCAGAAACGAAACCTTTAGACTCTAAAGTTGATCTTCATAATTCCAGTATACCTTGAATTCCCTCTCTAATCTTATCAACAAGAAGAATATCATCAGCGAAAAACATTTTACACCAGGGTACATCCTCATGTAAATGTCTAGTAACAACATCCATGACTAAAGAAAAAAGATACGGGCTTAAAGATGCTCCTTTATGTAAATCAAACTAAAATAAGAAAATACTTGATCCAACCTCCTTGTGTTTAAACATAAGAAACAACCTATGATGCACATGACACTTATCTTCAAAGAGGCATGCAGTGTCAGCATGTATCTGACATGACACAAGTCCTACATAACTCTGACACGAGTCGGACACGCCGAAAATGTGTACGATTAAAAAAATTATATACAAATCGAAGAACACGTAATAATTTCTTGTATTATCCTCATGCAAATGTCTTAAATATTTTATAATTTTTTTTAAAATATAATTTCTCATATTTAAAATTCTTATTTATTTTAAATATAAAAATTAAATTTCTTCTTTCTTATCCACAACACGAAATCAATCGCCCGCACTCAATGTCCCATTCATTGAATATTCTCATTTTCATTTCACTTTAATGAGTCATGACTTTGGTTTCACATCACTAAAGTCAATCATATTCTCATAATCTTTATTGAAAAGCTTATCAAAACATCTCATCCACCTTTATTAAATATCTTTTTTACTAAAAGCACTTTTTGATCTTCATCCTTAATGCACTTCACTCGAGCTAAATCCTTACTTCTCGTATCTCTTTGTTTGGTCAACTTATATATATCGCCCTCCTTAGTATCTAATATATTGTAAAAAATCATTAAAAAGCAAAATTCTTTGCATTACATAATACGAATTTTTTTGCCTCTTTATAAATTTCCTAAAATTTTGAGTTTTTTTTATATCTAAATCACATTTTTATAACAAATCTTCTTATTTTATGATTTTTTCTTGCATATTTTGATTCTTACCATCAACTATTTTTACTATTAAGGTTTTTTTTCTTTTGATACTACAAACAAATCATTTGCAACCTTCTTAATATCATTAGCTTTTTTTCCACAACAATAGCTTTCTCATGTATAGCCAAAATCTTAAGATCTTGAATCTTAATTTAAAAAATTTTTTTATTAGTGTTATTTAAATGCTCTCATCTAACACTAAAAACAATATTACTTTATTTTTCACATTCCCCCCTTCATCATAAAGTCTATAATTAATAAGAGAAGTTGGTACATAAACTTTCACTCGGAATAACTATACAATCATTGCAATATAAAAAAAAAAAAACCTAATTTTCTTTTAAGAAAATAATTAATCTGAATTTTATTATATCATTTCTTATAAGTGATGAGATACTCCTCACTTTTCTTAAATAATATATTAGTAATTATTAAATCATAAGATGGAGAAAAATCTAACATAGTCCTACCACCTTCATCAATCGCTCCAAACACATAACTATCATGCATGATTTTAAAATCTTCTATCTCCCTATTAATACGTCCATTTAAATCTCCTCCAACAAAAAACACTTCAAGAAGTGTGTTTTCTATATTAGTTTCTTCTAAGTTATTCCAAAAATTTTAATTTTGCATGGATATCCAAACCTACTTAAAAAATATAAGCATTTATGATATTAATAATCTTAGTATCAACAACAATATTTAAATCTATAATTTTATCTCCAATCCTATTAATTTCTACCAAATTATCCGTCAATCTATTATCTATAATCACAGCTGGCCCCATTTCTAATACGAATCCTACCCGAATACCATAAATTTAAACCCTAAACTATCAATCTTCCTTAGCCTTCTCTCTAACCCATTTAATTTCCCGAATGCATAGAATATTTATCTTCCTATGGATTCATAACAAATGAACTCCCATTAATTTGCCTAAAAGAAAACAAATATTCCAAATTTTGATCTTAATTCTAATTTCAATGGACTAGCTTGTTTGCATACATTCGCCTGTGATGTGAGAATTCTTGCCTATTTCATACTATACTCGGGCACTAGTGCAACGACCTTTGTACACTTCTCACTATATTTAAGTAATAAAACGCATTGCTTATTGGGAACACCTATAATTAACACTACATTGAACGATTCATGTTATGATTATTCGACAAGTTTTATGCTGCCTGTCAATTACCTAATGCAACTCTCCATTTTTCTTATCCAGGATTTGGAAGCTATCAATGACAATGTTAAATGTCAAATCATACCAAAGAGAAAAGATAGATGGTTAAGAAGCTGCATCCTATAAAATGAATTGATGGGCTAATGCCTAAGGTAAGAAATCAAGATTTAAAATGCTACAAATTGCATTTCCTGCTTTGTGGGTTTTCCAATCATTTGTCACATGTTTCATATATTTTTAGTCATTACAATTCATTGCATCACAATTGCAAAAACCATAGGGTTGCTAAATGGGCTTACCCGAATCTGCTAAAAACTCACCATGGACCTACGCAAGTCTCGATTTTTTAAGGGCTTTGTAAGGTTGTTCATTAAAGCACTTAAAACCCCAATTGTCCATGTATATCCAAAATAGATAATGGGGCCAGACCCAGTTTGGCAGTGGGGGGCAAGCCAACAAGCACAGTTGGTTCCCATCGGCAACAATGGAGGTGGAAGCCAGCATTTTCTGTGTTTTTTTTTGCGTGTCCATTTAGTTGGGCCCATTAGAGCTTGCCTTAAGGCTAAATGGGTAGCACGGAACATGTGATACCCTATATAGATCAAATCAGCTTGTTTATTTAAATTATTCCTGGATATCCCTTGAATGATAAATACAACTTATTGTAGTATAGATCATTCTTCAAAAGTCATTACTAATAAAAATAAAATTTGTTGTCTCATTTATGTCATAAACTTTCTTTCAGGAATTTTGTATATTTAGCAAAAAGTAGTATATTGGTAAGAAAGAATAAAATGCAACTAATTGCAAAGTTTTTAGAGAGATCGTTAGCGATGGGATTGGAGAGATTAATAGATGATGTTTGGAATATTAATAGAGTGTCAAGAGAGAAAAGAAAGAATGTTTAGGTTGAATGCCAAGTTGCCAGAGACACTCTACTTAACACAATGAGATCTATGTTTCACAAATGGAACCTGTGTTTTGAAAGGCATTCTTGGGGCTTGATTGGAGTTTAGCGTGAACCGAAGTGAAGTAAATTTGCATCGTGATATACAGGAAAGACATTTCACCTACGAGGCATATGCCCAACAGGCTAAAAGTGTCACCCAGTATATATTCATAGCACTTATGCTCCATGCCTCAAGGGTTACACCTCATCTCATGACAAGTAAAACATCTCGCCATATGCCTCTAATTAAAACATTGCATGGGAGAACATTGCTTCCACTAAATTTTGAAGCAGAAAACTCAATATTTATGATAAAAATTTAGTTAAAAATGAAATGGTTTTTCTTATAATATACTGAAAAAAACCAAAATGAATGAAGTAAATTTCAAGCACTTTTTACATAAAGGTAACAAATTGAATATGCAGAACAAACATCGTAATAAATAAGCGTTGCTTAAAAATGTCTTAAAATCAAATGGAAAGTATATAATATCACAAGCATGATCATCATGTAGTTGGATCTAATAGTGGAAACCAAACAATAGCAAGCAAAAGCAACTCCATGATGCTCTTGATGGCACTCGTCTCTCCACCGACAGCAAATAAGTCTACCTCTGTAAGTATAATGACGTAGATACCTCTAGTGCAAATGTTCAGAGAATAATAACGATGCAATAAATCATAGAAGGTCTTGGAATTACTAAGTCGCTAATATTTCCATCTGAGCGAGACATAGTCAATAACTCATGATACATGACATGCAAAAGTGCTAACAATAAAAAAATATGGATACTCCATGATCTGCATAACATCCACTAGTAGGACTGTAGGAGCAACCAAAAAACTTTGTTTAACCGATGTTAAGGTGATCTTCATATCCACGACATAGTCATCAAGCAAATGATCTTCTTGATCAATGCTAAGATCTTGCATGATAGAAACCACCCTCCTAACTCGCTCATTGTTTAAAAATGAAAGTTTAAATAACTATAATTTTCTGAATTCATAACGAAAATTGTTTTGTAGGAAGCTAGGTCAAACTGAATTGCATCTCGTCAAGTTTTTGAACTATATGGAACATCCCATAATGGACTAGCATAATTTTTTTGACCCTTGTCTATCAGCCTATCCTTCTCCAAGTACAACCAAATGATGTGAAACATATATGAAAACAGGAATTGCTTAGGAATTAATAACAAATTGTAAAGCTTTGGTAATTGTAAACTCAACATTTCACCAAGATAAGGATCCAGTTACTACAATTATGCTTTGGTATTTGATTACATGAAAGATTAACATAACAATTTAAAATAATAATAAATTCGTAATAACACTAGAAGCAGGATAACAAGGAATCAATCATCTAACAAATAAAAATTTCACCTCGAGTTTCCCTCACTTTCACTCTTGAGGGTCGGGTAAGCGGGGGAATAATATCAGCAAAACCTAGTGATGCCACCAAAAGGATGAGAATGCCTACGGTCTTGATCCACGAAGAGTTAGTAGCCGGAGGAGGAGTGGGTGGATGTCCGATGATTCGCCAAAGTCCGGAGCGTTAGTGTTCTTCAATAGCAAACGTCAAGGTGAAGAGGATTCGGTCGACTTAATCGTCAATGGTGTCGTCGATTTCTAAGTTGAGGTTGAAGAAGGAAGTCTGAGAGAATATCCACTCATCCTTGGGGATCATACACGAAGCAGTGATCTCTTTCAGGATCGGCCATTCATGGAGAATAGGCCGGTTTGTAAAGCTTAGCCCTTGGTTGTGTATTGGGTAGTGGGGAAGAGGAGAGGAGGGAGGTTGAATAGTTTTTGGCTAGGGCTAGTAGTGAAGCCTCTTTGATTTGGCCTTTAGTTTAGATGGAGGGAAAATAAAGTCTGAATTTAATTTCAGATTTTTTGTAAGTGGGGAAAGAGGGAATATCTGAAATTCAAATCTCCCCTATGGGGGGAAAATTAATAGGTTGGGAATGGAGAGAGGGGGCCAGCAGTTTAGGAGGTTTAATGGGTGAATTTATGGAGTGGGAGGGGAGGGGGGGTGTTACAAATCTACTTTTTTCATGTCTTATGTTTTGATGATTGACAAACACTGTTTCTCTTGGACTACTTGTTGCTTCTAACTTTTCAGGAATCGAAGATCGACGATCAAGAGGAAGCCAAGTCCAGGATCGCATAGGTTTAGGGTTGAGTCAGTTGTAATTTTATTTTTTACCTTTTGAGTCTACTTGTTGTAATCAAAAAAAACTGATGCTAAGTAACCCTTCACACACACACTTGAGAGGCTTAGAAATTCTGTTTTTGACCCACATCGGCCCGGCCTATATTTATATCGTCCGGGACGATCAGCTTAAAACAGAAAGTCTAAATTAAGGATTCTTAATTAAGGCAGTCGACATTAACTATCGGCCTGGACGATATGTGTATCGGCCAGGACGATAAGCTCAAAATAGAAAGATATAGCCGCCTTAGACAGTTTAGGCATACTGAATTTTTAAATTATCGGCCAGGACGATTCCAAGATCGGCCTGACGAAATTACCAAAATTATGCCTTAATTGATCAGGTAAATCAAGGGAGTAATTTAAGGATGATTGATACGATCATATCGGCCAGGACGATCGTGAGATCGGCCTGGACGATCTAGCCATATTTTCAATCGGCCAGGACTGTTCCCAGGGCTGTGCTCAGGACGATTTACCTCTGATTTGAACTAATCGGCCAGGGACGATCGTGAGATCGGCCTGGACGATCAGGCCAAATTTCAATCGTCCAGAGACTGTTCCCAGGGCTGTGCTCTGGCCGATCTTCCTTGATTTGTACTAATCGGCCAGGCCGATGTCCTTATCGGCCTGGACGATAAAGTCGGCTACTTGCAATTAATGAGCTCCTCTTGAGCTCTTCTATTTAAAGAGCTCTTCTTCAATGTTTTTGAAGACCTTTGGCTGCTGCCTTGACCTGAGAAGACCTTGAGGAGAGAAAAGAGAGAGAGGGAGGAGAGAGAGGATCTTGTGAGGGGGAGCTTGTGAGGGGATTCACAAGGGTTGCTCAAGGATCGCTCTGCTTGTCTTTCGTCTGGAGTTTCTCGTTCGTAAGGAAGGGTCGGTAGAGGTAAAGGAGTTTTGCCTTTGGTTGTGGTTCTCTGCCAGCTTCAGGAGGAAGCAAAAAGAGGTAGGTTCTCTGCCTTGCCGGGGTGGCAAAAAGGAGTTTCTTGTGAGGGCTTCTCCGCCTAGCTGTGCGGGCTAAAGGAGAGTCACGTTTTGTAGTGCAATACTTGAAGGGTGCCTCCAAGGAGTGGACGTAGGTCGAGTCGACCGAATCACTATAAATCTTGTGTTCTCATTTTTGCTTCCGCACTTTTAAATTCCGCATTTTGGTTTTTGTGGTGTGATTTGGTTTGTGAATTTATTTCTTTGTCTTAAAGAATTTTTTTTAAAATACCAATTCACACCCCCCCTCTTGGTTAGCTTGGGACTAAGTTCATAGGGCTTAACATCCCGAACGAACTTTCAGGGGGTGTGGAATTAATTGGAGAGAGGAAAAGGCAAGGGAGGGGGCCGGCCAAGAGAGGGAGAGAGGGGGATTCTCCACATTTATTGAATGTGTTTAAGTTCAATGAATATTGGAGCCAGAATACATACCTTGTCTTCTTGCTATGAAGGATGTCTTTCAAATATTCTCTTCCAGAACTTGGATTCATTTGTTGAGAACTATATCTTCAGTTTACAACTAATATCAACTCCTCAATCCACATAGGTGAATAATTTTTTTATGATTTTAATTACCATGTAGTCGATGAGCATCCACCTCTTGTCGCCTTTCTTTATGAATAGCATGCTACTAGTGATTAGCATAGAAACCACTCATCTTTATGCATCCTACTCCACCACTTTGATTAATTGATGTTGAATTTGTTACGATTCAAATAGAGAGGGAAATACATAATCTAATTTGGAAGCAACACCTCTCACCAAAGAAAATTCATGTTACGCTGCTCTTTCAATGACAAGCCCTTCACCACTTGGAAAAAGGTATGAATTATCTGCAATGGTTGATTAATTTGTCTGCTCTCAGTACAATCAAGCGCAGAAGAAATAAAAAATAATATTTTCTGATCCTGTTGTCATGCCACAACAGGAGAAATAGTACAAATCCTGAAATGGCACGAATGATCTTCTTTACTTGTCCATAGGAGTGGGAGGTACTCTCAAATTGAGACGGAAAAGTTCCTCCTCGGTTTGTTACCATTGTTTATGTTGTTATTGGCGTTTAGGCTGCAATTGTGACTGTTATTCAGGCTACAATTGCAACTATTTTTGTTGTCCAAATCGTTGTTGTGGTTGTTGCTACTAGAACAGTAGTTTCCCTGACTAACAATGCAACTGTTCTTACTGCCTAAATCATTGTAATTATTATTTTTGTTGACTAGTTGACTGGACTGCCATTGTGATTCTTCTTGCCTAAATTGTTGTTGATACAATTAGAACTGTGGCTAGGTTGATAGTATTGTTAGCTGTGGTTATAATTAGGGCTTTTGTTCTTACTATTGTTAGAAATAATTTTATTTCCTACAAGTCTCCAATGGCTTATCGTTAGCTATCACAATGATTCTTGTACTTGGATGATAAACTCCGCCTATTTCCTACACCTCTGCAATAACCATAATCGTTCCACTTCACGTTTCTCAATTGTTGAATCTTAACTTCAGATGAAGTTTCTAGTAAGTTGATATGGCCTCGAAGTCAGCAATGTAAGTAGACAAGCCTCATCATCTTTTTTTCTTAGCATTTCCCTTTTCATCAATATTTTTCTTGTCCACCTAATTATTATTATTATTCTTTTTTCTCCAAACTTGAGATTATGTATTTCTTCAATCACAATCATCTTATTTTTTTAATCTAAATGAAAAGAAAAAAAATCACGTGTTTTGACTCAAAAAATGCTTAGAGGTGTACATCTCGAGGGGCCATCTCGAATCAGCGGCTCACAAAAAATGTCTAGAGACTCACACCTCATCGTCGCTGTTGTTGTAATGAATTTTAGATGTGCCGTTTAAGGTGGAACCTTTACATTTATATAATTATGTTAGATTAATATCATTAATATAGGTATTTTATGTTTCTACTTATATTTTCTTTCCATATACCTAATGCAATTGCTCAATCTAATATATCTGCTCATATTGAACTCTTAAACTTTTGGGAGCAAAGTCGGCTATGCTAGAGGACAAGAATCATCATTAGTGCTTGTTCGAGAGAACATAGGTAGGAGTATCATGTCGAAAGTGCATTCCGGAGTCTCTATGTTTTGATTTTTTAAATTTCTTTTATGAAAATAAAAAAATTATAATAATTGCTGAGATTGTATTTTTTATGCTGTTTTAATTATTTTAAATTTATTTATTTTTAATTTATTTTTTGTATTTTTCATATATTTCTCAGAAAAATTGAATCATTTAAATCTTTGTTTGATACTGGAATTAAATTAAGTTAGTATATTTTCATTGATTTCAAATTAAAAGGTTAGAGTAATTGAGTAAGAAGTACAAAGTGCACATGTTCGAATAATAGCAAACATTGATAAGGTTGTTAAAATCAACTGTGGTTTTTTCTTGTAAAATGTAAGAAGAAGTAGCACCGAAAAACTAGGTAAGTTTGAAGAGATGTGAATGAATAGGAACAACAAGGGTTAGGCTAACAAGAGCATGGTTAAATTGTGACTCTAAAAATTTAATGGAGAAAAAGGATTCATGTAGCCGACCCCAGTAGTGGGATAAAGGCTTGATGTTGTTGTTGTTGTTGTTGTTGTAGAATTTTCATTGTAGTTTTGTTAAGGTTTACAATGACCACTACTACTAAAGCTAGTTGCAAAATAGTTGAGATAAGATTGATGAAGTTTATAAATGATTTTATTTGATATTCTCAATTATGTTGATTTATCCTTCATACTTTGGGGTGCATACGTATCGATCTAATCATGGGACTTTAAAAACCTAATAAACACTATTAGGTTGGGTTTCGAAATTCTATAAACCATAAAGATGCAACTATATGGAATATTGCAAATGATTAGACGAGTTCATATCCACTAGACCTTAAGTAATGTGATAAATTTTTTTTAATAATCCTTCTCCCTTTTTTGTGTTGTCTTATGTATTTCAATGTTCCTTACCAATGACTTAAAATGAATTATTCATGATAAATCTTCTTTTGGTCACATATCTTTGAGTTCATTTAAATGAACAAAGGGTTATTGCACAACATCCAGTACATAAATAACAATTCTTATTAGTTTCAGCAATTTTAAAAACCATAGTGATAATAAGGTTCATCAACTAGTGAAATGTTTTTTAGAAAAACCAAAATTATTTATTATTAAAGTTTGTTGAATTTCTCTTTCAAGTATTTCTTCTCTTAATTATCTTATTATTATTTTTTTTATTAGAATGGGTGGTGGCACTAGAAGACAACATCTAGCTTAGAAATATAGCATTGAAGTTAAAATAACAGGAGAAAGTGCAATGAAAAGTTAAGCCAACTTGATGTGTAAATTGCGTCCCGCAAATTATTGATCGTGTTAAGAGACTAAAAGATCATTTGCACACATTTAAATGTTGGAGAATGTAGAAAGTGCTAGATAAACCTCAAAAAAAATGTGTAGAATATTTAAGAAAGTATAGCAGCTCGGAAGAAGTAACTCAAAGAAATACAAAGAAAATGATTAGAAGTAGCTTGTGCTGTGATTAATAAGATGGTTCCAATGATGAAAGTTACTTTCTTTCTTTTGATAAAGAAACTCATGAACCATTGGATAAATTTGTTATTAATTTAGATGAAAACGAGAATGCTAACTCTTAAGTAATTCCTCCTCCAGCTTCAACAGAAGAGCACAAGAATGAAATATGTTGAGATATTGCAAAATGCTTTTACAAGAATGATAAGCATGCAAGTTTTAGTGGTTAATATTGTAAAATTTGATAAAGAATGGATATTACAAAAAATAGAAAAAAAAAGTTGATGTTAAAGATGCAGGAATGACCTTTAATAATGATAAGAATGAAGATATCACTGTTAATATTAAAAGGGCAACTGAAATGGGAGTAATTTCCACTTTGCAATCAATTAAAGTAAAGAAGAAAAAGGTGGACGGAGCTTCAAACAAGTTTGAAGGCAATTTAAGTATAATAAATTACTTAGTTTTGTTTTTAATTTGACATTTTGATTTAAATCATATTAAAGCCAAAGTTAACTGATGTCAAGAGTAAGAAGAAAATATAGTAATTGGATAAGAATTTGATAAGCTGATTAGACTCAATCAAATGATGATAGCATTTTACATATGATGACTCTCTTAAAGATGTTGGAAGTGAGAAAGAGGCCACTATGGATCCGCAAATTCTCTTGGTGTATTTAAATTTAAAGTGAGTGTTTATCTTGAATTTTGTGTCAAACTTTTACTTTTGATTAACATTTAAGATTGATATTTATTTCCTCTTCTTGTTATGTGATTTGTGATTTATGATTAAGTACTAATAAAATATGTCGATGGTTTCAGTCATATTCATGATTTTTGTTTTCATTTCAAAACTTATAGCTCACCTTGATGAGGCGATACCACTCAGTTCTGACATTCGCCTTGTTAAACCATGGGAATAATGTAAATTCCTTCTAGAGTCTATTAAGACACCTTATTGCGTAGTATGTATAGCATGAATGTCGATAAGCTTGTATATTTTATGAACTATAATTCTTCTAAGGGAAGATAAAAGGAAAAGGAAAGCAAATGTGTACCTACTTTGCACCTAGGATATTATTTGATGAAGAAGATGAAGTTAACAAAGAAGATAATCTAGTGGGGGAAGAAGATGGTGGTGAAGTTCATTTTGCTTATATGGTGATGCTGATGAAGATGAGGATGGAGATTGAGAACCAGATCTCTAGTCAGCCTGTATCTTTGTAAATTTGCAACTTGATATTTCTCTATTTTGGATGAATTGCATCCCATTTGATATTTTCAAAACTTGCTAGGTGATTATGAGGGTCATTTAATCTAATGTGATGAATGATGTGCATTTTATGTTATATGCTTTCTTAACTCTTAAATTTTTTGTACACTCTTCATTTTTATGTGATTATTACACCAACTTTAAAATAGTGTGCACCACATCGTGGGTCATGCACTATGGCTCTAAGGAGCAAATGCCATGATACACCACTCATTATTGACAACTAAGAGCATGAGCTCTACTAAGTTATTACTAGCCAAAATAAGCCACTTCTTCATCCTCGTACTTGTTCATTTCATCAAGTCAAATCTTGTTGAAATACCTTACCTCCACCTCCTGAAAATAATTTCTATTCAAACATGCGAATATATATATAAAATGTATTTTATAGAAGTAATAAGTATATTTTGTTAATCATATCAATTTGGATCGCATAATCATCATCATCATTAACATTATCCCAACTAATTGGCATCGGTTTTATGAATTATCATTTTCCATTAATTTAACTTTTAACAGGGTACAATGAAGAAAATTGATTCATGTAGCCAACCTCATATAGTGGGATAAAAGATTGATGCTGCTGTTGTTGTATTGTTTGATATGTTAAATCTATTCTTCACAAACTATGATGAATAACTTCTATCTATGCTACATTATGTCTACCCTCTTGCCTTGCTTATCCTCCAACACCAATTTTATCTAAACTTCTATAAGCGCATTCTCTAGCCTTCATAAAAAAATGTTCAATCCACTAAAGTCTATTTTCAACCATCAAATCTTAATACATGAAATAATTTTAGGCTCATCCAATAGCCAGTTTCAAATAGTTCAAATTGAGCCATAATTATGTGAACTGCCATCCAAAGTCAAATCTATCATAGCTTGACTAAAAAAATTCAATTCTATGTGGAAGGTGAAAAAAATAAAAAGAACATGGTCATAAAAACTTATTATGAACAAGAAATGAAAATAGACATAATAGTTGGAAGAACTTGTAGATTAAGACATCTTAAGTTTCCATCAAAGAAAGTTAGCAGTATATAAGCCATAAACCCTAAATCAATATTTATAAAAGGTCAAATGTAGTACTAGAATAATTGGGCATCAAACAAAATCTAAAATGGACTGGAAATAATTAATTTAATCACAAGTTCTGAGAGGTAGATAACTAACACATGAAAATTAGAATTAACACCAAAGTAGTTGGCGGGGACATCAGATCAGCGTGGAAGGTTTATCAGAGACGTGGCCGCCGATCTACGGCCACGATCGAGTCCTTGTATTTCTGAGTCATGATTGTATTTTATTTTTATTCATGCAATTTCTTATTTGCTTAGGTGTCATTATTATTTCCCTTTGTACCCCTCTCATGGGAGTTGTCGCATGTAAGCCCAAAGGGCATTTGAGTGTTTATTTCTTTGAGTCCATTGTACGTGGCTATATATAGCCCTTTGATTATTATTTCATGATTAATGAATGATTAACAAAATTTTCCGCCAATTGTCTTTTTGCATAAGCTCTTGTGAGAGTTTGAGTATTTGATGGAGAGAGGTCACTAGGAGAGGGAAGCTTGCGTATTACCCACCAACCTTGGATAAGGCCGGGTTTGTGATTTTCTCTTTGTATTTTCATCCTCCTCGCCACCTTCTCTCATTCGTCTTCTTCACGTCCAATTGTAGCAATTCACTTTGGAAGGAATTGTCCAAGCCTCTCTGCTGCTGGCCGAACTCCCTCTTGCCCCTTGTCTTATTCTTTTTTTTCTTTGTTTTCTCCAAACTCCTCTTTCACAGAAACCTGAAACTTATTTCAGGTTTGGGTTTTGGGCTCTCTCACCAACAAAATTATCAGAGAAACTTCTTCTCTTCGATTATTCTCTAGAGCATCACCAAGTGTGAGGAGTTTTAACCACTGAGCACCCATGAATGGCGGATCCCGAAACTGAATATGGCATCACGTGGGACGACGACGGCTTCACTGACATCCTACGATCCACCTTCTTCGATGTGAATCCGGAGATTGACCACACCGTCGAAGACTACGTGGAGCGCATCCTATTTGCATTGACGGAAGCCATTGACGAACACTTTGAAGTTCTCGAGTGGAGGATCTCCACGTCTCCCTAGTAAAGGATTCTCTTTCCCCTGCCACTTATTTCTTTAAATCTGAATTCTCATTGGTTTTATTACAGTCACGGAGGGCTCTTCCACTGCTCTTGCTCAAAGCTTAGTAATCATAGGAACTGAGCGTACTTTCTATGCATCCTAATTCTCGTTGTTAAATTAGGGATTAATTTGAAGCCTACTAGTTTGTGTTGTTTGATTTTCTTATTTACTTTGAAAGCTTCAAAACTCAGATCATGTGATTTCGCCTAAGCAAAGTATCTCCTTATTTGTTTTGAATCTTCGTTGAGAATTGCTAGTAATTTTATTCTAAAATTATTCTAATCTAAGAGTTGTGCAATGCTTAAATGAATCCATAAGCATCTCATCTAAGTAGTCCTGCATCAGTAGTGCTTGACTTTAACACACAGTGGATATTTGGTTAAAATCTTATAATTGATGGAGATGAAGAAACCCATAAGACTGGCAAAATAAAACCCTTCTTTTTTTAGCAACAAAAAATAGTTGTGTAAGTTTGCCAAAGGAAAAGATTCAAAAAAGCCCAAAATATAATTAAGAACATCATCTTCAAGGGTTCAAAGTCTCAATGATGAACACTTTCCAATGAACATTAAACAGAATCGTTGATCAGAAACCTTGGAGCAAGTTTAGAATAGAACTCTAACATAATAAACTTCTGCCCTACGAAATAGAAAAACATCTAACCATATTAAACTGCTGGTGATTTTCCTATACAAGGAAGAAGGTTGACCAATAGGCCCACAAACCATACTACTCCATTAAACAACTATAACAAACTTGATCGCCATCTGCACCAAATAGCTGATGGAGCAGTAATTTAGTATTCAAACCGGATCAATACATTATTCAATCGCATTTAAAACAAAAGATCACTGCATCTAGGTATATCTACGCAGCAAGGAAACCAGGTACAGCCCTAATTAACAGGGAAGACCATAACCCTAAGGGGGTGTTTGATATCGGATTTATTTCCCGTTTTAAGTAGGATTTACGGTAAATCCAGCCAAACGCAAATGGCTCTGTAAATCCGACAAATCCGTAAATCCTTGTAAATCCAAATCCCGTTTCTACTCGGATTTACTGGATTTGGCCGAAGAAGCGCGCGAAAGGGAGAAAGATACCTTCACAACGAGCGACCGAGCTCCCGTCGTTGCTTCAGATCAAAATGTTGTAACGTCCGATCCGACAGGAAGGGAACGTCGTCGAAGGAGCGAAGTCGAACAGCAACGAAGTAGCGAAGTCGAACAGCAACGAAGGAGCCGAAGAAGAGACTCGTGCAATCTCAACACCTCCTGCGAAGCAACGAAGCCGAACAGCAAGGACGAACAAAAGAAGATTAAGGGGCAGTTTGGTATCGGATTTACAGCGGGATTTAAGTCAGATTTACGCTAAATCCAGCCAAACAGTTTTTGTGCGCGCGTTAAATCCCGGGATTCAGTAAATCCCGGATTTACGGATTTACAGCTTAAATCCGGGATTTAGTAAATCCGAGGGGTAGCCGAATTTAGTAAATCCGAGCGGGATTTATCCGAAGAAGCGCGCGAAAGGGAGAAAGTTACCTTCACAGCCAGCGAGCTCCCGTTCTTGCTTCCGATCAAAATGTCATAACTTCCGATCCGGGTTGAAGTCGTCGCAGGAGCGAAGTCGAACAGCCACGAAGGAGCCGAAGAAGTGACGCCTGCAATCCCTACACCTCCTGCGAAAGCAACGGAGCCGAACAGCAACGACGAGAAGAGAAGATGAAAGGCAACCCTACTCGCCTCTAATATTGATTAACTTAATTAATATAATTTAAATTATTAATACTTAAGTAAATTAATTAAATAGTTATTTGTATAATTAGTGCATAAATTAATTATCTAATTTAACTTAGTTATATAGTTAGTAATTAAATATTAATATAATTAGATTAATTAATATAACTTAATATATCTATTATTAAATATATAATTAATTGTATAAATAATAATTAATGAATAATTTGTACTTAACATATTATTAAATTTATAACACATTATATTTTTTATTTTTTATTATAAATTTTTTTTAAGTTATAATTATCTTCTTCACATTTAAATGTCTAACTGCTATAAATCCTGAAATATGTTACCAAATAGTTTCTTCGGATTTAACAGGATTTAACATTTAGCATACCAAACAGTTTTCAGGATTTAACACATTTCGGATTTGCTAAATTCGAATTTACAGGATTTACTAAATCTCACTAAAGTTAAATCCCACTTGTTGTCAAACAGCCCCTAAAAGCAAACCCTAGACGCCTCAGCTTAACTAATTAATATAATTTAAAATATATCACTCCGCCATTTGCCGCCCAACTGCTATGATACCCAATAACTGGATGAACTAAAGCAGGAACAGAGATCTAATTGAGCGATCAACAAAACTATCACATAAATGCAACGGGCAAAAAGAGATCTGAACAAATTCTTCATAAAACAACCCAAATGAAACAAAATACCACATGAAAATCTACAATCTATCCAACAAACAACCATTATCACTCCGCCATTTGCCGCCCAACTGCTATGATACCCAAACAAAATTCAAACAAAAACTGAAAGGAGTGCAGCTACAACACTCGAACTGAAAGAAAGGGAAAGCATACCAAGACGGAGAGTGAGAAAAATGGCAGAGACTGCGAGAGGAGAAGAGTAACTGTTGGTTTGGTTCCGCCTTGAAAATGCCGGAGGTTAAAACAAATTATCGTTCTCGCGAAAGTTATTCGGAGTCGGACAATTGCCAAGTATATAGCAGTGTACTTCATTTCCTTTGAAATCGCAACTCGATCGACGGCACGAGACTGCCACGTGACCTAATGTTTTTGAAATGAGACGGCTGCGACGCAGGGAGTCCACTTCGGGGGTCGGGTTTTACGTCCGTTGTACTCTTGATCGAAAACTGAGCGGCCGGCTGCAGAGTGAGGATTTTTTTTTTTTTTATTTTAGAAAAATATTTTTTATAATAAATTTCAAAATAATTATTTTTATCATAATAAGTTTATTATATCAAACAGATAGTCAACGTAAAACACAATAAACATTAGATTCAGATGCTTTTCAATTGTGGTGGTTATGGCAAAATTTTTAAAAAATAATATTTTATGCATAATTAAGCAAAATAATATAATTAAAGAATAATTTAAAAGATTAAAAGTATAGAATCAATCAACTTTTTTATTTTAGGTGAAAATGTAAATTCAATTTAAATTTTTAATTAAAAATCATCTATGGCAACACCTAGTTTGGATTTTCATATAAATTTTTTATTTTATGTAAATTTCGATCATAATTTTAAGAAAATATGAGTTTAAAAATTAATATGCATTCGAATTAGAATCTCATGATTAGAAAAAATATTGTCTGATAATTAAATGACACTCATATTTAGAATTGATTTTCTGATCAAATTTAAATGAGGATAAATTTTAAAATTATTAAATTTAATATTAATTAATTTAAATTGTGATTAACATAACAAAAACTTCTCAATTAATTATTACTCAGTACTTTACTGATTTATTCATATTAATTATTAATATTAATTTAATTTTATAAATCAATATATCTATAATTAATTTATGTGATTGAATAAGATTTTTTATTTTAATAAAATTAGGTAACAAATAATATCTTTTGTGTACTTGACAATATTATTAAGAATTAATTGCATGAACTCTCTAGTTAATAAGATATATTGAAATCCTCCTTTCCCATACCGTGTCTATCAGAGCCATCGACACAAACGAAGCGAGGAAGTCGCCAGAGCACGCAAGTGAAGGCAAGTTAACTAAAACCTTGATGTTTCCCTTATGTTTGTGTAAATCCATATAGAGGGGTTGTTTGGCAACCAATTCGATTTAGCTACTTAGGATTTAGTAAATCTTGTAATATGTTAAATCCTAAAAATTGTTTGGCAACTTAAATGATAAATTATGGTAAATCCTGTGAAACTATTTCGTCATGTATTTGAGTATTTAAGGCGGTTAATTCATTATAAAATTAAGTATATTTATGTTTTTAGTTTTAATTTTCTCATGAGTAAGATAAAATTATTAATTTCTATTTTGAATATCATCAATAAATTGTAGGGGTTTTTACATACATACCACTATATTGTTATTATATTACAGTTATCTCACACCTCAAATATTAATATTAAACAGACAGTCGGAGCTGAAGGCGGTGCCATTGACGTAATGAGCTGTGCAGGAGACGGAGTGACAGATTTGGGGTAAACTTAGGATTTAGGTGTTATTACTGTAATATTAATATTTGAGATGTTAGATATGTAAAATATCAATAATATAGTGATATGTATGTAAATCTCCCTAAATTGTAATATAAGTAATATTATTATAATCTTTTAACCAATACACCTAGTTAAATTTTAATTAATTATTTAATTGTTATTTAATTTTTGAAATAATTAACTATACTTTTAATTATCTCATTAAGCTCTTAATTATTCAACAACTCATGTATGAAAAGTTATAGCAAGAACATGTTCTTGTTGTGAAAAACCTACAGAAAATCAACAAGAGTAATGCTATTATTTAATTATTATTTAATTAATTATTATTTATGCTTTTAATTATATATTTAAATGATATTTATTTTAATTTTTATTACTATTAATTAAGTTAATTTAGATAAACTAATTTTATATTAAATTTTAATTACTATGTAATGTGTGTATGAGTCTAGTTTATTAATTTACTAATTATTTAATTAATATTAATTTAATTTAATTAAGTTAATTTAGATAATTACAAGCTCAATTTGATATGTTGGTTGGGAGCTTAGTCTACAAACTAAGAGGTCTTGGGTTTCAATCCTGTATATGTAATGTGTGTATGAGTCTAGCTTAATTGTCCTAAATGTCCAAAAAAAATAAAATATATGAAATAATTATATTATTTATTATTTAACTAATTTATTTAATTGTTAATATTTTAAATTATATTAATTAAGTTTAACCTTAGGGAAGTCTAGGGTTTGATTTTCATCTAATTTTCACGTCGTTGCTGTTTGGGTTTAGCTTCCTTGCTTCGCAGGAGGTGTAAGATTGCACGAGTTGCTTCTTCGTCTCCTTTGTTTTTGTTCGACTTCGCTCCCTCGACGACACGACGTTCCCTTTTCCTGTCGGATCGGAAGTTTACGACATTTTGATCGGAAGTAAGGACGGGAGCTCGCTTGCTGTAAAGGTAACTTTCTCCCTTTTGCGCGCTTCTTCGACCAAATCCCGTAAATCCGCCGAACAGCAGGATTTAGTAAATCCGGGATTTTTAGGTAAATCCCGTTTGGCAGCACTTTACGCTAAATCCTGCTCAATTCCAGGCCTAAATTCTGTTGCCAAACAGCTCCATAGAATTTTATAAATCTGGGTTTTGTTAGGAATTAGGACGAAGCGGAGCTCAAGCGCAATTCAATACATGCTTTGTAATTATTTTGCTATTTGGGATCGTTTGGTAGGATTTACGAAGTCCTGCTTAAATCCTGTGTAAATTAGGCTAACCGTGCTGACAAGAAGGGTTCGTGCCTTATTTCTCTTTCTTCCCTTGCCCCTTTTTCCTTCAACCCCGCTCTTCCCTTCTTCGCCCTTTAGAGGACGATTGTCGGCATTATTCTTGCCGGAGGATGGTCCTGTGTCTGCCTTACTCATTCCCTCCACTTCCTCTAACATTAGGTTTGGAAATTGTAACTCAACCATGGCCTTTCCGGATGTTTTAATATAAAAATGAGCTTGGAATTCCATCTGTCAGCCAGACCGATATTGATAGGATGAAGAATCAACTATCAAAACATTTTGAGATGAAGGAGTTGGTCGAAGTTCACAAAATCATTGTCATAGAGATTCTGAGGGACAAGGTAGCCGGAAAGGTTTGGCTTTCACAAGAAGCTTATGTTCGGAAGGTACTGAAAAACTTTGGGATTGATGACTCAGGCAAGACAGTGAGTCTACCCATTGCATCTCACATACAGTCGAGTTTAGAACAATGCCCTAAGGATGATCAAGAGAGAGAGAGAGCTATTGCATTCCCTATTTTTCTCCAATTTAGTGAAATCATCTCCTCCCTATGGACGTAGGCATCTTTGTTAATCCACGTAAATCGCTGTGTTCTTTGTGATTGATTGTGTTGTGTGATTTAATTTTGATTTCGCTGTGTTTATTGCACAACAAAAGGTTCGTGCCTTTGCCCCATTTTCCTTCAACCCCGCTATTCCCTTATCCGTCCTTAGAGGACGATTGTCGGCAGTATTCTTGTCAGAGGGTGGTCCTGTGTCTACCTATATCTTTCCCTCCTCTTCCTCTAACATTAGGTTTGGAAATCGTAACTCAAACCATAGTTTTTTCAAGTTGTTTTAATATACAAATGAGCTTGGAATTCCCAACGTTTTGTTAGTTCATAAATGACATAAGCTGAAGTATTTAGGTACAAATGATGATCCTCATATGTCAGAATGAATGAGAGAAAAATAAAAAATGGTTTTTGTATTGCTCATTGAAAAATTGATACACTAGCGTTTTGCTATTTTATGAACTTCACAATGAAATTCTTCCGTTTTGTTTTTTTTTTTTAATGGAAGAAACATGTTGAGAATAATAAATGACGGCTAACTGAGACTTAGGTTTTAGAGTTTGCTTTTTTATATTAAATTTAAGGGTTCATGAGAGAAAATTTAATATTGAAGGTTGCGTGGAGTTGTCTTGCTCATTGGATTCATTAAGGTGGTAGAGATCCTTTTATTTAGCAAGTCCATTAATTTTCCCTATGCATTGTTATTGCAAGATACAATATGAAGGATAAAACATAATTTTATATTTTGATTCTTTAGTCATCTTTTGAATTTTAATGAAAATTTAAGCATATGGAGGATATTTTTAAGTGCTTGGGATTTTTTTATAAGAAGTTATTGTTGACTAACTATAGTTGTCAAGGATCCGTTGGCCATGATTATTTTCTTATTGCTTGGAAAAGTAGTATACTAAATACAATTTTTAAAGTAACTAATCACATGATCTGTAGCTGCTGAATCAATAATCTAGAAGCTAGAAATTGACATCTCTCTAAGTCTTTAATGACATAATAAGATGAGGTAATACTTGTGAATGCTAGAGTACAAGTAAGCACTGTAGAGGGTTTTTTAGGTGTTCCAAGCAAGTTTTTTTATGTGCCTTTTAAATGGTCCAATTTTATTTTTTCCCTTTAAGAACCCGCAAACTATTCATGACCACTTCAAATACTTATTTTCATTCAATTGACATATTGAATGGATATTTTTAACTCCTTTTGGATTTCTATTGCATACCTAAATTCCAAATGAACCCAGGACCAAGGGTATCCAGGCATTATTTTTGTTGTTGTTGCTTGTAGAGAGGAAAACTGTGGTTTTATTCATAGGAAAAAAAAGAAAAGGAAAGAAATGTGCAATATAGTGATGAAGGTTTTAACGATGGGAGCATTTTGTGGTAATGCACCGATGAAGGTTGGGACAATGAGAAGTATTTCCAGTAATACATCGATGAAAATTGCCATTACAAAAAAAATAGAATAAGCAAGATAGTGCATCAGTGAAGTTCATGGGTTCATGGTGATGTATCGATGCAGGTTGTAGCAATGGAAATATAAAGAAGTAAAAATGCTTTTGGCTTTAATACAATCCCAGTAATTTGAGGATAGTTTAGTGTAATTCATTTCAATATGTAAATAATTTTTGCAATCCTAAGAAAGTTTTTAATAGAAAAATTTGAAATTAGGGGAATATAAATAATTAAAAAATAATTAAAATAGTTCACTGATGGATGAGTAACCAGTAAGGATCCCATGGATCAATGAGCTGGCAGTGGAAGATGAAGGAATGAGGGCTATAGTTTTGTGAGTGTGGGTCTTTGTTGGTGTGAATTATTCAGATGTTTCACAATAATTTCAAACTTTCATTATGGCTAGCAATGTTATTACTATATCCTATATTGAGTTAAGACATATGACTTGGGAATGGTGCCATAGAATTTGATGAGTGCAATGGTGATGCAATGAAAGCCAACTGTCTAATGGTTTGGAATAGTTTCAAATGAAGGCTGAATTTTCATCTTGTTGGTAGAATTATTCTAACAATTTTTGTATGAATTCAGTGTCTATTTTCCTATACTATCTTTTTCAAGGCTGAGTACACTAAATATTTGTGGGCTTGGTTAATTTTTTTTCCTCCAGAACAACTGTGACCATTTTTAGTTGCAGTAAGGTATGGTTAATTATTCTTGCAGCTCAATGAAATACTCATAATTCATAGAGCCGTGCAATAAAGGAGAAAACTGAAAAATCTAGTTCGTAACAATGGTGTGTGTTAGATTAGGACTGGCCCAAGGACGGCCGGCTGAACCAACTCAGGGGCTGGTTTACTCTAGATGGGAAAAGCAATCTGTCGGCCCCCTTGTGGGACCCATTATTTGAAGAGGAGGGGGCAGCTTAGGCAGGTTTTAATTTATAGATGGGTTGTTTAGTAATTGGGATTATTTTTGTATGCTTTAAATATATAGGATGGATTAGGATTAGGGTTAGGGTTATCTGGTTATTGGCTGAATTCTGTTTTGGTGCTTTGGTTTTCTTGGGCTCTAGCGGCGTCCACATATTTGGGAGAGATAGATCATCCTCTCGAAAATAATATCGATTGTATCTTGTTATTTGCTTCTCTATTTTATCTATTACTATGTTGCTCTTGCTTTTCCTCTTGGATTCTTTTGAAATTTGTGGTGGGAAATCATTGATAGGCCTCTCTTGAATTCTAGAAGTGTTTCCTATCAAATTGTTATCAGAGCACTTTTTGGGACCCATGGTGGGATTGGGGGCAGTGCTTATGTATAATCATAGACTCATAGCCTATTTTAGTCCAGTATTGACTGCCAGGGCTAGACTGATGTTAGTTTATGAGAGGGAGTTGATGACCATTGTATTAGCCATTCAGAAGTGACGGCCTTAGTTATTGGGTCGAAATTTCATTGTCCGGACGGACAAGAGGAGCTTGAAGTATTTGTTGGAGCAGAGAATGGTGACCGAGGAGCATCAGAGATGGCTGTAAAAGTTGTTGGGATATGATTTTAAGATCTAGTATAGACCCGGGTTAGAGAATAAGGCAGTGGATGTTTTGTTTAGATGTGTGGGAGAGCTCTAGGAGTTAGCCATATTAATACTCCTGATGATGGATTGGTGGGCCATTAAAGAGGAGGAGAGTGTGCGGGATGAGGAGCTAGGAAGGATTAGAGCAAATATATTGAAGAATGAGGGTAGCCACCCTGTCTATTCTCTGAAGGGGAAGAGACTGTTGTACTAGGGGAGATTTGTGATGCCTTGGACATTGGTTTATATTTATCACCTATTGCAAAAATTCCACGGGAGTGCAGCCGGGAGTCAGTCTGGTGTGCAGAAGACATATAAGAGATTGACAGCAAATGTGTATTAGAAGGGGATGCATAAGAATGTGGAGGAGATGGTGGCTAAGTGTGAGATATGCTAGAGAAGCAAGTGCATTGCTATGACTCTCGGGGGATTACTTCAACCTCTAGCTCTTCTAGATAGAGAGTGGGAGGAGGTCATCATGGATTTCATAGATGGACTACCCCAATCTGAGAGGTTTACAATGTTTTTTGTGGTGGTTGACAGGTTGAGCAAGTATGCTCACTTCATTCCTTTATGACATCACTACACGACAGTGATAGTAGCAACAACATTCATCAGAGAAGTGGTTAGAAAACTTAGACTTAGATTGTATGGGATCCTAGAGTCGATAGTTTCTGACCGGGACAAGGTGTTCCTCTGTTAGTTCTTGGAAGAGTTGTTTAGGCTGTAGGGAACAGTTCTAAAGAGAAGCACTGTTTACCACCCTCAGGCAGACGGGCAAATAGAACTGATAAACATGATTGTAGAGACTTACTTGAGGTGTTTTGCATCATAGGCACCTCGGTTGTGGGCCAAATGGCTAGCATGGGCGGAGTACTTGTACAACACTTCATATTACTTAGCTTCCCAGATGATCCCTTTCAAAGTGTTGTACGAAAAAGACCCCCACACTTAGTGTATTTTGGGCATAGGAGCACACTAGTCTCTTCAGTAGAGCAATACTTGGGAGGAAAGAGATAGGGTGATGGAGGAATTGAAAAGGCACATGTTGAGGGCACAATAGATTATGAAGAAGCAGGCGGATGGATACAAGAATGACATCCAATTCAAAGTCTTAAAGCTACGGCCATACAGACAGAGTACGGTCTCCAATAGAAGGAACGAGAAGCTTGCCTCAATGTACTTTGGCCCATATGAGGTATTGGAGAGGGTTGGATCAGTAGCTTATCATTTGAGATTACCTTCGATTGTGACTATACATCCACTGTACTTGTGTCACAACTGAGGAGAGCGATTGGGGATCATGCGGCTAGTTCAGAGTTACCAACGACATTGACAGAAAACTTGGAGGTGTTATTAGAACTACTGGAGTCAAAAAGCAGAAGAAGGGACTAAGGAGGTTGTGATAAAATAGAAGAACTTACCGGACTATGACGCCACTTCGGAGCCATACGAGAGAGCGAAGCAATAGTTCCCATCCTTTCAACTTGAGGACCAGGTGATTCTTTGGGAGAAAGTTATTGTTAGACTTGGACCGGCCCAAGGAGGGCCGGTTGAACCAGCCCAGGTGATGGCTTACTCCAAACGGGCAAAGCAAGCTGTCAGCCCTCTTGTGGGGCCCATTACTTGAAGAGGAGAGGATGGTTTAGGTAGGTTTTGATTTAGAGGGGTTGTTTAGTAATTGAGATTATGTTTGTATGCTTTAAATAGATAGGAGGGATTAGGGTTAGGGTTAGCTAGTTATTGGCTGAATTCTGTTTTGATGCTTAGGGTTGCTTGGGCTCTAGCGGCGTCTAGAAAATTGGGAGATATAAATCCTCTTCTCGAATTGAGGATCGATTGTATTTTGTTATTTCTTCTCTATTTCATCCATTACTACGTTGCTCTTGCTTTTCCTCTTGGATTCTTTTGAAATTTGTGGTGGGAAATCGCCAAAATCAAATAATTGATAGGTTTCTCTTGAATTCTACAAGTGTTTCCCATCAGCATGTTAAACATATGATAATTTATCAGGAAATTGAATAAGGCAAAATTCCAGATATATAATGAAATACAACTTAATCAAGTATGACCTGCTCATGAGCAGGTTCAGATTCAATTCTAGATTCATGCTCTGGCCTAAGTTTATATTCAGATTATAATTGAGGTTTGAATTTGAGTTCTGGTTAAATTTCAGATTTCAGTTTTTGGTGTCAATTCATTTTGCATTTACAATCTTCTTCTAGATTTAAATGTGACAATCAAAGTTCCTTGCCTTGATTTTTTTTCAACTGTAAATTTAATTGTCTGTTTTGGAAAGTTTCCTAATTTTTATTTAACTTGGACTTCACTTTAAGCCTATGTAGTGTTGGAATGCACAATGTCATGAACTCCCTTCCAAAATGTTTTAGCAACGCCTGTTTTTTTAGTAACAAACTTAAAGCATTTTTGATATGTCATCTGGTTATCATTAAAGAAAAGTGACTACGTTGACAGGAGGATAAGCTTAGCAATCCTAAAGTCAATTGAGTTAAAGTACTTAAATCCCCTAAGCAAAAATAGTCTGCAGGAGAAAAAACGGTGGTTTTTTTAATGAAAAAATTGACCAATTGATTTGGAAACCAATTTAATTGAATTTGCTTATCCACTTCAGTTTGTATTCTCTGTTTGGATTACTTCTTTTTTCTTTTTAGAAGCTCTTATCAGTGTGTAGATAATGTGGTGGATTGTGTACTGAAGAGAATGTGATTCTTTCCCCTTTCTACAAAGGAAACATGCATGATTATGGGAGTTGCAAAATGATATTTGTTGGGAATTCGTGGGAGGTTCACCTAGATCATGCTGATATTTGTTAGATCCCTACCCTCCCTTGACACTTGATCCCACGGTCAGAATGAGAATCCATGGGAGGCTAATCTGGATCATGCCAATCTCATTATATATTTGGGTGGCTGATTTGGGAAGGATTAGTTTAAGGTAATTATGCATGATTCTGTAGTTATTTGTTTCTTTATTAAGATATCTTGTATATATCTATAAATAGGGATATTTTTGTGTAATAAAATGAACTTTCCCTCTCCAATTCTCCAAATTTAACATGGTATCAGAGACTTCATCGTCTTGACTAGAATTCTGAGTTTTTTTATTGCTGGACTTTCTGAAGGGACCCTTTAGAAACGAAAGGGATCATATTTCAGTTTGCTCATTCCTGCATACATCCAACCGAGAGAGGGAGAGTGCTTCATCTCATGGTCTCTTTGTTTGTTCAAGAGAGACAAACGTTTAGTGCATCTCGTCTGGAGGAGTCGAGCGAGAACCCCATGGTATCTGTGTTTGATCAAGAGAGACGAACGTCTCGTAAACCCCTCTCGCATGTGTGACCAAACATGACAAGAGAGGCGTGTGGCCAAAAGATTATGCGCGTGCCTGAGAGCTGATTGTGCGGGATTGCGCTCACCGCTACGTGTCATCAAGGACGAGCCAATTCTTGCATTTTGCTTCCTACTCGGGTACGTCCAGAGCAACCGAGCAAGTGAAAAGGCTTCTCCTTTCGGTCTTCTGCGTGCAACTAGAGAAGGCATGTGAGACCCCTCTCGTGCGTGCCTACCTAGTGGCCGAACTGAGTGATGAAGAGGATCAAGAGAGGGAGCGAGTAGGGACTGCGTGCGTGTGTGCCTGAGCTAGGATGACGGCCCTCATACATGTGCAGGAGTTGAACTGAGCAAGGAATAAGTAGTTGAAGAGTTGTTATACATGTCATCAAATCCTCCATTTGAAGAGCCCCTCCTTGCCTCAAATCCCGATCGCTTCTGCATGTTCTTGATCTGTCATCCTTAGATCTGGGAAATGTATAAGAAGGCTGAAGCCTCCTTTGTATAACAAAAGAAGTCAACCTCTTTCAAGATATCCATCGGTGGGATCAAATCCTCAAATAGGAGGAAAGCCACTTCTTAACCCATGTTCTTGCCTTCTTCACTATCGTTGACAAAATTGTCATTAAGAACCTTGCCGGTCAGATTTGGATTGTAGTCAATTTGTTGTATTCAAAGCCCGCTGATGGCAAAATCTTCATATGTGGGTTATGAAGTGCGTTCTTATGGTGGGGAAGAAGATGGCTTTCTTGGTGGTTAGAAAGTTCATTGCTGTGGTCTAGTGCGTGCTTATGGTGACCGAAGAGTTGGTGAGTACACATATAAAGTACACTACTTCCCTAAGGAGTTGATCATGGATATCGAGGGTGAGGCTACAGAGAAATTAGAAGCACTTTACCCTACCTGAAGGAGCTCTCGCTTGCTAGTTCTTCAAGTTCCCATCATCAGCCTTCATTGCGGGAATTATGAGGAATATAGGTTTTCACCATCGACCTTCATTGCCCGAATTATGAGGAATACAGGTTTCCATCACCGTCCTTCATTGCAGGAATTCTGAGGAATCCAAATTCGCACCACCAGCCTTCATTGCCGGAATTTTGAGGAATACTGGTTCCCACCATCGACCTTCATTGTCGGAATTCTAAGGACCTTCGTGCATCCAAGACCGAGGAGAGATCGAGCAGGACTGCAGGAGAGCTCTTTTTGCGTGCAATGTCCAGAGCCAACCGAGCAGAAGAGAGTGCAAGACCTTCTATGTGTGTGTTTGGAAAGAGCCGAGAGTTCCCTCTCATGCAGGGGCTGGGACAAGCAAGAGTGCAAGACCTGCACGATCAGACCAGAGGGATCAGAGGCTCTGTGTGCACCTGTGCTGGCTTATCGAATAGGAGTCTGTTCAGGTGGAGTTAGATGACCTGGGAAGGAGGAGATTTGTGTATTTAGTGCTTGAGTCGCTTGAGACTTATGTTCCTGCTCTTGTCCTTGGAGCTTGCCGCAACCCTAAAAAAAATTATGATTTTTCCTTGTTTACTGTCGTGCCTTCATTGCTGGCCTTCCCTTGAGAATCGAGAGAGATGGACCCGAAGGATAATTAATCTACTTTTCCTTTTGTCCCATTACCGGCCTTTATTGCCATTTTCAGTATCTTGAGGGCTACTGTTCAACACAACCTTCATTTTTATCTGGCACCTTGCAGGCTTGATTGATATAGCCTTCATCACTATCATTTGCCGTTGTCGCAATGTCTAAAGCTAATATCTCCCAAAGTTTTGACCAAATGGAGGACTATGTTGCACCAAGGGACTCGATAACTCTACTTTTCTATGACTAATTACCAAGTTGGGAATGACATATTTGTATTCCTCATTTTGAGGGAGTGTTAAAATAATGGTCGTCCTTTAACACTTGATCCCACGGTCAGCATGATAATTCGTGAGAGGCTCACCTATCGTCCCTTGACACTTGATCCCACGACCAGGATAGGAATCTGTCGGAGGCTCGCCTGGATTATGTCGATATCCTTTTATATTTAGGTGGCTGATTTATGAAGGATTATATTAAGGCAATTATGCATGATTATGTAGTTTTTTATTTCTTTATTAAGACGTCTTGTATAGATCTATAAATAGGGATAGTTTTGTGTAATAAAATGAAGCATTGTCCCTCTCCAATTCTCTAAATTTAACAATATTTGTTCTCACAAATGTTGGAAAAGTGAGTGAGCAAAGATTGCATCCAAGCAATTGTAGTTTGTTTGGAGTTTTATGTACGTATAGTAAGACAGTTTGCAGTATTGTTGTAAGAAATCACACAAGCTAGTTTCACGAGCTTTAGGCATTTGAGGAGTGGATAGGAATTTATCTATAGGATGCAACATTAAGTTTGTTTCAAGTATTATAATAGTTGCAGATACGTGATTGGGTTGAATTGCAGGATTTGCAGTTTCGTTATGGCTGGGCTTTTGGAGTTGTGGAGTTTGCAACTAGAGAAAAAAAGTGGCTCAGTAGATGTGGGTATCTTAAAATTTGTTTAGGGGACAATGGACATAATAGCTATGTTGGCTTGGATATGATTAAATAGTTTTGCGGTTGTGATGGGGGTGCTTATAGGATTTTGTAGCATGGGTGAGTGGATGCATGTTTCATGATGATGGGAGCAAGGATGAAACTTAATGAAATTTGAGAGTAAAATAGCAGGGTAATGAAATTTCGTGATGATGGGAGGAAGTTGCAGGCACGGTGAAGCAAGGGAAAATCCATTCCAAGCAATAGAGCTTATTGTCCTTCTTATTAAGGAAAAGGCAGGGTGATCCTAATCTTTAATTTTTATCCAAAATACCATTCTCTTCCTATTCGTACCGTCTCAGGATACCTTGCATCATTTTTAAGTTTTGGAGCACATTTTCTATGACAATTTTAAATTTTAAATCATAAAAACTTAAATCCTATACATCTCTATTTATTTCATGCCAATTATATGAGCCAACTAATCTTAATATTAAGATAACTATGGACTAGTTGTAATGTAATGTAAGTTTTCAATGTTGTAATATTCTGTTCGAAGTTGCATTATTTCTAGTTTGAAATTAAATGTAAATAACCATCATTTACTTCAGGAATAGAATTTAACTTTTTTTAAGGCTTTTATACATTTAAACAAAATATGTTTACTTAAATTGACATAATTCAAAATTATTTATTGTTTAACATTCACATTTTTTGTTTTGGTTTCAAAACAATGTATGATAATATTCATTTCCTACCCTTTTTAGACAAGTTTGTCTAACTTTTGAAGAAACAAAATGAATTAATTTTGTAATTTTGTGCTTCTTCATATCATTCTAGGCTTCTTGTTTATTTTCTTTTTATTAATGTAGCTACAGCCAATGTGTAATCAGTATCCGGCAACCTTAGTGCTAATATTAACGCAAATTTTAATGCTATGGCATTCATAGTGACTGCTAGAAATGACTAGAAAGATTTCAATAAAGATCATACTTAAAAACAGGGGGTTTTCAATGGAGAGTATGCCGGCTAGTTGTACTTGATCTGAGTATGACTAGTTTACTATTGATTTGTGGTTTTAGTTCTTTTGACAAAGAATGTTTCTATTGCTAGGACTGTGATCAGGCAGTCGATACCTTTATTTTTGTGAGCTCTGAAGTTTAGAACAAAGGGGACGGAGCCTGTGATCCTCAGCAATGAATTCCTCGAATGAAGGGAGGCATGATGATGAGGCTGCACTGACTGAGTTCCTCTCCTCACTGATGGATTACACTCCCACTGTAAAGAATTTTCTCCCCTCCTAATTGATAGAACTATTCACATCCACCTTACGGCAGCCTTTCTGCAGATCCCAGATGAGCTTGTGGAACACTATCTGGGTAAAAGTGGCTTCCAGTGCCCTGACTTGCGATTGTAGGTATTCATATCTTGTTTTCCTTTTTCTGAACTTGCTATGATCTAGGAGATTAGTAACCGTGTTTTTCTCTTGATTTATCATATATAGTCATTTCTGAGTGAAAGTGCTAACTTTAATTTTTACCTTAATCTAAATTTGTGGCACTAGACATGATTAAGTGCATTATGGCGAGATTTATCCCTATCATTTCAAATTTTGGATTTGACCATTGAATTTGATTATGATCTATGTAAATTCATGCTCTCAAGAGTAAAATTTTGTAATGAATAGAAGATAAACCACCATTAATGGTCATTTTTGGGAAGATGGTTCTTGAAACTTGTAGCTTAATTTTTTTTTTTAATTTACTTGGAAGGGAACATCACTTCAATTTTCCTTTCTGGGGGCATTTCTTATGAACATTTACATATCTAATTCTTTCAAGTTCTTGCATCCTTCTTTTCAAACATATTTGATGCCTTTATTATATCAATAGCTTCCTTCTGTCCACCATTATTACTCACCTATAAGGCTCTTTCTTGTGTTTGTATTTCGCCAGGACAAGGCTTGTGGCTGTAGCCACCCAGAAGTTCATCACCGAAATTGCAAGTGATGCGCTTCAGTATGTTCTGCTTTCCCTTTGAATTTTTCTTTTCCTTAAGCTATAGTGCAGTATATCACGTCTAATTGTAAATGTTATGATACTTAACTTTATGGCTGCAATAACCATGAGATTAATATGAAATTCTGTCACGGAGTGTTGATTTTGGCATGCAATAATGGTAATATGATTTTGTATTTCATGATTCCAAGAAATCCCCGCATTTTGACTTAGAAAACGTGACTGCTCTCCATAAATGCATTACAAACTGCACGCTTCCCTTTAATCTTTTATGCAATATATATAGACACATCCCTTTAATCTTTCATTTCCTTCTCTCCCTCAAAAAAAGAGGAAGGATGATTGATTGATGCCTTCATTTCTCACTGAATCAGGCATTGCAAAGCAAGGCTGTCTGCACCAGTAAAAGATAAGAGCAAGCAGCCAAAGGTGTTGTTTTTTGCTGACTAATTTCTAGTACCTTTTTAATTTTTTCTGATTACATTATGAATTTAATTATGGTTCCCACAGGAGAAGCGTCTTGTTTTGACAATGGATGACCTTTCAAGAGCTTTGCGAGAGGTAAAAGAACCCTATACCCTTGATCTCTGCTTTACTCTCATCAAACGCATTTTCTAGTTCTGGTCCCAGCTCATGCGCATGGATGTAATCTCATAATTTTTATTTCCAACCTTGCGTGAAGTGTTTCAAGTTCCTATATAAACAATGCAGTTGCTAACTTCCAAACAGTTTGAGATGACATAATGTGATAGAAGTTAAATGTTATAGTTTATTTGGTCAAGTATTGGTGGAAAAAATTTTTTGTAGCTGATGAGTAGCATTAGGTGCGGAACCAGCCTTATAAGTAAAAATATAATTTTTTTTTTCATAAATATCCTTACAACCAAAATTTGTAATAAAGACTAAAAATGCATGGAGGGGGACAAATTACCTAAAGAATCATATAATAAAGAGTTGCCCCCCCTGGCCTTTAGGTGGTTCCGCCCTTGATTAGCATGCGAGAGATAGAAGATAGAGAAAGTTATGAGAGAGGTGTTATGCTTTGAACCGGCCCAGGAGGGGCCGGCTGGACCCGGTCCAACCCGGGTCTATACCAGGCGGAGGCGGAAACAGCCAGAGGAGGGGGGCGGACAAGGTGGGCCCCACTTGGGACTGATTTGATTATGTGGGAGGGAAATTTTTGAATGCAAAGGGCTGTTTAGGTATTTTGTAGGAATCCTTTATTGTTAATTAGGAGGATTAGGAGGGAGAGGGGCTTATCTTGAATTTGAATGTAATTTGAGATCTAGGGTTTCTTGCTTAGGCTCTTGGCGTTGCCGGAGATTGTCGGAGAGTTTTTCTTCCTCTCGAATCAAAGAACATTGTATCTTTCTTATTGTCTTGCTTCCACTATTGGAATACAATTGATTTGTGTGATTTCTTCTCAGATTTCTAGCGTATTCTTCCTGTTTTTCCCTGTTTCTTGGCTGATTTCTGCTGTGGACTGCAGTTTTACATTGGATCTACTTGGTTTTGGTGAGAAACACTTGGAAATCCAAGTGTTTCCTATCAAATTGGTATCAGAGCGTCGTTTTTGGGACCTTAGGCGGCTGAAATTCTGATTTTTCAGCGAGCTTTCGGCTTCCGGAAGTGAAATTGTTGAGATCTGTTGTGAAGAAAGATGGCCGGAAAGAAGGTAGAAGTATTGGAAGGCAAGTTCGGACAACTAAAGACAGATATGGAGGGAAAGTTCCTGGAAATCTCCACCAACAATGACAGGTTGGAAGGGAGGTTCGCGGCGATGGAAGAAATGATGAAGAAACTACTAGAAATGAAGACCCATCCGACGGCATCGGAAGTAAGAGAGACCACCGACGGCCATGGTGTAGGAGGAAATCCAAACCCGGTCTGGTGGAGGAGGAATCCGGAGGTGGAGATCCTTGAGGGGGAAGACGATATGCCTCCTCTAGAACCGCTTTCTAGAGAGGAAATGAGTCTGGGGTACGATCGAAGAGGTGCTGATTTTGGCGGTAGAAGAGAGGAATTCCAGCGTCGAGGTGCTGAATTTTAGCGTCGAGGTGCGGAATTTGAAGGTAAGAGAGAGGAATATGAGGAAGGGTTTGGGTATAATCGTCGAAGGGACGAACGGGATACTTGGGGAGCACCTCCGCCTCGAGGAATTGGAGGATTCGGAGGATACCGAGGGTACGGAGGAGATTCCAAGGTGAGGAAACTGAAGATGCCCATCTTTGAGGGTGAGGATGGTCATGGCTGGATCTATAAGGTGGAACGGTATTTTGCAATCAACGGGTTGACGGAGGAGGAGAAACTGACAATGGCAGGACTATGTTTGGAAGGGAAGGCATTGGCATGGTACCAGTGGCGGGACATGAGGCAACCCATTCAAAGCTGGAGGGAGTTCAAGGATTGTCTGCTAGAGCGTTTCCGAACCAGCAGGGGAGGAGACTTCTACGAACAGTTCTTTGCGCTGACACAGGAAGGGACAGTAGCAGAGTTCCGGGATCGGTTTGAGTACCTAGCTAGCAGGTTGGATCGTCTTTCTGAGACTGTGCTTGAGGGGAACTTCATGAAAGGGCTCAAACTAGAAATCAGGGCAGCTGTTAGAGTGATGAGACCACACGACCTGGGGGAGGCCATAGAGTTGGCACAGTTGATCGAGGACCAGAAGCATCTGGAGAGGGGGGCTCGTGGAAGCAGCTCTGGGGGATCTTATAGGATGACGACCATTTTCTTAGCTTCCAAGGGAGCTGCACCGGGGGGTACACGAGAAGTACCAAAGGAGAGGTCTGGAGGAGGGCCTGGGGGAAATTTTAAAAAGCTTACTGATAAGGAGATGCATGAGAAGAGGGCCAAGGGATTGTGCTTTAGATGTGATGAGAAGTACATGCTGGGACATAGGTGCAAGGACCGGACTCTTCAGGTTCTCCTTGTTTGCAAAGACGAGGAAGACGAAGAGGAAGGTGGGAGCAGGTCAGAAGTGGAGGAGGAGAAGTTGCACCTGGATGTGGCAGAAGTCCCTCTGAACTCTGTAGTGGGATTCACTTCGAGTCACACTATGAAAGTGAAAGGGGTGATAATTGATCACGAGGTGGTGGTTCTGATAGATAGTGGGGCAACCCACAATTTCATTTCCACCCGGCTTGTTGAGTTGCTTGGTTTGGCGTTAGTGGATACCGGAGGCTATGGGGTGATGATGGGCACGGGGAAGGTGGAAATGGGGAGAGGAGTTTGTAGAGGAGTGGTGCTGACCATTCAGGAAATACAGGTGATGGAGGATTTTCTTCCCTTAGAATTGGGAAGCACTGATGTGATTTTGGGAATGAAGTGGTTGCAAACTTTGGGGGAGAACAAGGTGAACTGGGGAGAACTGAGGATGGAACTAGTAGTGGGGGGAGGAAAATGGTGATTCAGGGAGATGTCGGCCTGTCTAGGACAGGGGTGTCTCTCAAGTTCATGATCCGAACCATCCAGGAGGTTGAGGGTGGATACTTGGTGGAGCTGCAACGATTGGAGAAAGTCAGTGTGGGGGAAGAGGGAGACATTCCTCGTGAAGTGCAACCAGTCATACAGCAGTTCAGGGAGGTTTTTCAACCTCCACAGGGTTTGCCACCTCAGAGGGAGCTGGAGCACGCCATTATTTTGAAGGAAGGGGAGACACCGATCAGCGTTCGCCCTTATCGCTACCCCCAGATCCAAAAGGAAGAGATAGAGAGGCTGATCCGGGAGATGTTGGAGGCAGGGATCATAAGGCCAAGTGTAAGCCCTTTCTCTAGTCCAGTCCTCCTGGTCAAAAAGAAGGATGGGAGTTGGAGATTCTGTGTGGATTACAGGGCTCTGAATAAAGGCACTGTACCAGATAAGTTCCCAATTCTAGTGATTGATGAACTATTGGATGAACTATTTGGGGCAGTGGTGTTTTCCAAGCTAGACTTAAAATCCGGATACCACCAGATCAGAATGAAAGAGGCGGATGTTCCAAAGACAGCCTTCAGGACACATGAAGGGCATTATGAATTTTTGGTAATGTCCTTTGGTTTGACTAACGCTCCTGCTATATTTCAGTCTTTGATGAACAGGGTCTTCAGGGAGTACCTCAGGAAGTTCGTACTTGTATTCTTTGATGATATATTGGTGTACAGCAAAACTGAGGGGGAACACTTAGAACACTTGGAGGTGGTTTTGGGAATATTGCAGGAACACCAGTTACAAGCCAACCTGAAGAAATGCAGCTTTGCCCAGACCTGTGTAGAGTACTTGGGGCACGTGGTGTCCCAAGAAGGAGTAGCAGCGGATCAGAATAAAATAGAAGCAATGCAGAAGTGGCCTATGCCTAGAAACCTAAAGGAGTTAAGGGGGTTTTTAGGGTTGACTGGATACTACAGGAGATTTGTGAAGGGATATAGTGCTATCGCATGGTCATTGACGGAGCAACTGAAGAAGGATGGATTTTCTTGGGGTGAAGCAGCAACGCAGGCATTTGAGAAACTGAAGGTGGCCATGACTACAGTTCCAGTACTAGCACTTCCTGATTTCAGCCAAGTCTTTGTGGTAGAGACAGATGCTTTAGGGTATGGGCTGGGGGCAGTGTTGATGCAGAACCACCGGCCAATAGCTTACTTCAGTCAAGTACTGTCAGTCAGGGCTAGATTGAAGTCAGTATATGAGAGGGAGCTAATGACCATCGTTTTGGCTATACAGAAATGGCGGCCGTACCTTTTGGGAAGACATTTCATTGTAAGGACTGATCAGAGAAGTTTGAAATACCTGCTAGAACAAAGAATGGTGACTGAGGAACATCAGAGGTGGTTATCCAAACTACTAGGTTATGATTTTGAGATCCAATACAAGCCTGGTTTGGAAAATAAAGCAGCCGACGCCTTATCTAGATGTGTGGGGGAGCTCCAGGAATTAGCTTTGTCAGTTCCTTTAATGGTAGATTGGGGGTCTATCAAGGAAGAAAGTATGTTGAATGAAGAGTTGAGGAAGATCAGGGAGGATCTAGGGAAGGACAAGAGTAGTCATCCGGGCTACTGTATTGAGGGGGAGAGACTATTGTATCAGGGGAGGTTTGTGATGCCACGGACTTCCATACACATTCCCCACTTGTTGCAAGAGTTTCATGGCAGTGCAGTTGGGGGTCATTCAGGGGTTCAGAAGACTTGCAGGAGGCTAGCATCCGAGCTCTACTGTAATGGGATGCATAAAGATGTGTAGGAGATGGTGGCCAGGTGTGAAGTATGTCAGAGAAATAAGTACATTGCCATGGCTCCGGGAGGCTTACTACAACCATTGACACTTCCAAACGGAGTTTGGGAGGAAGTATCCATGGATTTCATTGATGGCCTACCAAGGTCGGAGGGCTTCACAGTCATCATGGTGGTGGTTGACAGACTTAGTAAGTATGCACATTTCGTTCTCTTAAGACACCCATACACCGCAGTGTCAGTAGCTGCAGCTTTTATCAGGGAGGTGGTGAGACTACATGGGGTGCCTGAATCGATTGTGTCTGATCGAGACAAAGTGTTCCTCAGCCAGTTCTGGAGGGAGCTGTTCAGGATGCAGGGCACGGTTTTAAAGAGAAGTACCGCCTATCACCCACAGACGGACAAACGGAGGTGGTAAATCGAAGCTTGGAGACCTATTTGAGGTGCTTTGTTTCCGAAACCCCACGATTGTGGGCAAAGTGGCTGCCATGGGCTGAGTATTGGTACAATACCTCATTCCATTCCGCTTCCCAGATGACCCCATTCAAGGTATTATATGGGAGGGACCCTCCGCACCTAGTGCACTATGGAAGAGAAAGCACACCAGTATCGTCTGTGGAGCAGTACCTAGAGGAACGAGACAAGATACTGGAAGAACTAAAGAGACATCTGCTGCGGGCACAACAAATCATGAAAAAACAGGCGGACTCACACAGGAGAGACATGCAATTTGAAGCGGGGGAGAAGGTGATCCTAAAACTACGACCCTACAGGTAGAGGACAGTGGCTAGAAGGCAGAACGAGAAATTGGCACCGAGGTACTTTGGCCCTTATGAAGTGTTGGATAGGATTGGAGCAGTGGCATACAGATTGAAGTTACCCCCCTCAGCTACTATACATCCAGTGTTCCATGTGTCTCAGCTGAGGAGAGCCATTGGGGAGCATGCAGTGAGTGCAGAACTACCAGCCACTATGACGGAGGATTTATAAGTGGTTTTAGAACCACTAGAGCTTGCAGGAGTCCTACCAGATAAAATGGGCAACAAAGAAGTGCTGATCAAATGGAGAGGCCTCCCTGATTTCGACACTACATGGGAGCCTTTTAAAAGAGTGAATGAGCAATTCCCTTCTTTTCACCTTGAGTACAAGTTGAGTTTTTGGGAGGGGAGTAATGTTATGCTTGAACCGGCCCAGGAGGGGCCGGCTGGACCCGGTCCAACCCGGGTCTATACCAGGCGGAGGCGGAAACAGCCAGAGGAGGGGGGCGGACAAGATGGGCCCCACTTGGGGCTGATTTGATTATGTGGGAGGGAAATTTTTGAATGCAAAGGGCTGTTTAGGTATTTTGTAGGAATCCTTTATTTTTAATTAGGAGGATTAGGAGGGAGAGGGGCTTATCTTGAATTTGAATGTAATTTGAGATATAGGGTTTCTTGCTTGGGCTCTTGGCGTTGCCGGAGATTGTCGGAGAGTTGTTCTTCCTCTCGAATCGAAGAACATTGTATCTTTCTTATTGTCTTGCTTCCACTATTGGAATACAATTGATTTGTGTGATTTCTTCTCAGATTTCTAGCGTATTCTTCCTGTTTTTCCCTGTTTCTTGGCTGATTTCTGCTGTGGACAGCAGTTTTACATTGGATCTACTTGGTTTTGGTGAGAAACACTTGGAAATCCAAGTGTTTCCTATCAAGAGGATGATTGGATGCCACTTACCATACTTGAATTTCTCTTTTGTTTGGTAGAAAATCCTGTTCTATGTGACACCTACTTAGTATTTACTCGTACTGGTTGCCGCTCTTGTATGGACTTGTAATTTTAGCTGTGATGAAAACCTGATTTTATTTACTTTTGATCCGGTTCTGGTTGAAAATGAACCCAAATTCTCTAAACTGATCAATTCCGGACAAAACTACTTTCTGAATGCCAGTCTCAGTAAGTACAACTGTTCAAAGTTTGCATCCAGGAACTTAGGTGCTTTTGAGCTTTTGATTGGCTTAACCATGCTTGTGATTTTTCAGTTCGTTAGCGCAGTAAGTTAGCCTCTACTCCAACGGTACAGATCATTTTAACCATGTTGTTGCATATTTAACTTGGCTTAAATTTTTTTTACTTGAACAGTATGGGGTGAACTTGAAACACCCAGATTACTTCGCTGACAGCCCTTTGACTGGAATGGATCCTTCATCAAGGGAGGAGTGATTGAAGAAAAAGCCTAGTTTTCTGTGGATGTTTCTCAACTCAAGTAGGACTCATACTAAAGAACCTTATAGGCATCTTCATTGTGATCCAAAACCTATTTATCTTCCTTTTAATTTGTCCATTATGCAATACTATAGGAACAAAACATCTTGTACATTCTGATAAAGAACACCTTTTGTAGCTTTGTATCCGGTTATTATTCCAACGACAATGTTATGGTTTTTTTAATTGTAATTCATCATGACCATAACCCATTATTTTCATTGCATTATACGGCATATATCATGAAGAATGTTAGCTTGATTCCTCAATTTAGAGGAAACTTAGCAAAGGACAATTGATAGATGAGATAGCTGTAGGTGAGAAAGAGGGTGAAATTATAGTACTAGAAGTTCAAGGGGTGAGCATTACTGTGCTGTATGTGGAGTGAGAAAAACTTGACCTGGAAATCCCACATCCAAAGAATGGAGATTATTCTATTCGGTGAGATTAATCTGTGCGGACACCGGACGTTTGAAGGCGAATCCACAGCAAAAGAGTGATGTGGCGCGTTCTGATTCGCCTCTGGACTCCCATAAGAGCCTGAGTTGTAGGTAAAGTCCAAAAAGGAAATGGAAATTTGTAGTTTTTTATCACTCAAATGTATTTGATCTATTTAAGGCTTAATTGGTTGCTTTAAATAAGAAATTTGTTATGAAATTTGTGTGATTATTGAATTTTGACATTTGGATGAATGTAGTCAGAAATCAAACGAGCTTTAAATGATATAAATACTGCTAACAGTTCTTACAGACGAGCGGATGAAATCAACGTGTCGTAGTTATATCATCTTGATGACATTTGGGAGGAATATCTAAAGTAACTTCGATCGTCTTATTTTTAATTTTTACTTAGTTTTTTATTGAGATCATTGAGTTTGGTTGCTTGTAAAACACAAGTATGTTTTGGAAATCTTGTTATTTTAGATCATTTTGTGTAAAAATAAATTAGTATTTAAGAAAATTTTCAAGTGATTGTAGATTTAAAAATTGATATGAATTTTTAAGTATATTAGATCATCTCCAGCTGAAAAATTTATTTTTTACTCTAAAATATAGTAATATTTTAAAATATAATAATTCATCTTCAATTGAAATCTATTTCTTTACACAAAAGAATATTTCGTGTATATTCTTTCTCAACCACATGCTAGCCTTTCTCCCATTGCTTTCTTTATTTTCATTAAAAATGCTTTTGTGAGCAGTGTGACGCCAATCACACTGTTCATGAATGAGAGAATAACGCCTCTTTTAGCAAGAATCGTTTGATTGTAGAAGTTCACGAGCGCCAAATAAATTATAGATATAACGCCCTCAGACAAAATGGTAAAATTTGATAGGATATATATCTCAAATTTTAGCAAGAATCGTTTGATTTATTTTGAGTTGAGTGCGCTATAAATTATAGATATAACTCATTTTTAAATAAATTAGAGGATTTTTAATCTTGTGCATTTTAATAAAATATTGTATCTGATGCTTATTCATTTAACTCAAATAAGAATTATCAATTCTACTATATTTGGCATGTGAGTGGTAGAGCTGGATATCTCTCCACTTTCATTCCTACCACTTATGCAAAAATAGCTTCATAGGTCTTCATGGAATATATGGACTACTTGAATAATGTAGTGTGCTCCTTTTTTTCCCCCTTATTCATCCTCATCTTAACTTCTCTTGCTTTAACTATGTTGATTTGATTTCCATACTGTTCTTGGTAAAAATTCTGATGATTTCCTCTATCTATTTTCTGATGCATGTGTATACATAGGCCTAAAGAGTCTGATTGGGATGACTATAACATGAAATTTTTACATACATAACACCTAAAATTATTAAAAATACAAATTTAACTCATAAATTTATTTATTTACTAATATATCACATGAAATCCATCTTTTAATCAATTCTAACATTCCATTTAAACCTTCCATAAAAAATCACTATCAATGACCGTCTTTCCTATCAATGACATCTTTTCACAGTGAATAAAAGTATCTCATCGCTTCAATGGAGTGGTAGAAAAGAAGGAAAGAATATTTTAGGCGGTATATTAGTAAATATATAAGTTTAGGTGTTAAATATATATTTTCAATAATTTTAGATGTTATGTAAATAAAATTCCTTTTTTGTAATAAGTCGTTAGTAGCATTTTTATAGCTACTACAAATAAATATATTTGGTTGCAAAATACAAGCTTTTATCACAATTTTTTTTAAAGCAATAGACAAATAGTAGTGTGATTGAGACCTGAAAAGTAAATCAATCAGAAAATTATTCCAATGAAAATCTAGGTGTTTTAAGGTGTTTGAAGTTAAATTTAGAAAATAAGTTTTATATATATGAATTTTAATGATGTTTGTCTCACTCCTTATGAACTTAATTATATAGTATTTTTTTGAACTACATTCTCTTTCATTTTTAACATCCTCATATAAATTTTACATTGATTTATTATTATTATTATTAAATATAAAAGTGATATTCTAATTAAACCACTTTTGGGCAGCGTCACATAACTTTATAATTGATTTATTGTTATTATTTAACTTTAAAGTTATATTCTAATTCATCCTCTTCTTAAGTGTTATGTTATTTTAATATTATTTTAAGTAAGAAATAAAACTCAATTCTTACCCTAAAAATATCTCCCTTTCATTGCCTTAAAATATCTCCCTTTCATTTCCTTATTAAATCTATATTGGACATTAGCTTTTAATTATTTTTAAATAGTTATGCCTTATTAAATTAAGAATAAGTAAGTGGTTAGAACTCATTTTTAACTCTAATTTTAAGTAATTAACTTAATAAAAAGTATATAAAGTTTGTTATTTTTATTATTATTTTAATTAAAGGGAGAATAAATTTTGTTCTAATGATGAGAGAATCACTTTCATTATTACTTTATAAATATTAAAATGAATAGAATTAAATGATAATTTAGAATATTATTTTAACTAATACTAATAAAATAATAATAATTTGCAATTAATGAGATGGTTAAAATTAAATCTATAAGTAAAAAAAAATTGCTATAAAATATGAAAAAAAAATTATTAACATTCATTTTAATAAAATTAACTTCTAAAACACAATCATAAACACATGCATCAAATCATTGATTGGACTCAAGATAGAATAAACCTAACATTTTCTTTCTTTTCCATTCCTTTTCTTACCTACTTCTCTTTAGGTTAAACATTTCATAAACGCTCAACTTTCTTTCATGTACTGACACGTGGCCCCTAAGGTACTTTGTACTTCCCTTCCATTCTCACAATTATCATACATATAAAGGGATTTTCCATGATTAGGATTCCTTTGCATATCATTTTATTAATGAATGTGATAACAGCAAGCAATTAAATCATTAAATATTGATTAAACAAATGCTTAAAAGCTAAAGGAAGATATCTTCCACTGATTTTTTCCTTAAGTGCGCATAGCAGAAAAAAAAAACTATAGTTTATGAAGTGAATGATAGATAGCTGGCAATGTGCATGCACAGAGGGCTTAACCAAGAATGGTTTGGAAGCACCAATTCAAAGAGAAAAAGATCAAAATTTTCAACCTTTTGACAAAAATGTCCTTTTCTCATAAAAGAATTGAATAGTTTTTCTCTTACTTTTTATTTAGATTTATTTTTATTTTTTAATATTCTCTAAATTCAAATCACATCATTAATTTAAATTCAAATCAAAATTTTGTTTGTTTTTTAATGATTTAATAATTGATTAAATATGTGAGAAAATTGGGGTGATCAAGAATGGATGATTTTGATCTTCTATTTAATGTCATAATATTCAATTTTAAATTTCTGGAGAATATATAGTTATTCTCTTCCTAGGATAATGTTTTTATGTGGTGAATTTTTCTACTCTTAGGTGGAGAATCATCATTTGCTTGATTTAATTTTGATGTTATGAATTTTAATTGAAATATTAGAATTAATCATTCTTCTTAATATCATTAAAATTAGTGACATGCATTGTATCAAGAAATTTTACGATCATGCGATTATCTTTCGGATGCATCAAAATATTCTCATATGTTCTCTCATTTTTGACAAAAAACTGAGTATATTTATTCATAGAACTTTTAGTATATTATAGTTGACATTATTCTATATGTTTTGATATTTTATTATTAAATTTTCACATGGTAGTTTTGGAAAATATATTACTTTAATGTTTTAGAAAAATATTATGATACCGATTTACATATAAATCGTGTCAAAGTACTATAAAAGCTTTGAAATATAACTATTAACAACATATTGTAATATGGTGAAATTGTGAAAATATTAAATTTCAAGTGAGGCTTTCCTCAAAATTTTGATGGTTTGAGTAGAATACTTTGTGAAAACATGTGATGTCTTCAACATTATGCATTATAATTAGAAATTCATTTATTTCTCTATTTGTATTCTTGAAATGAGTGAAGTTGAATAAATTATGATGATTAAAGGAAGTTTTGAAGTGTTGTATGTTGGGAATCATAAGGGTCTTTAGTCTCTGAATAACTATTGTGTTATGCATTTGGGAGTCATAAGAGTTAGTTATATGATATGTTAGTATGAGGAGTCATAAGAGCCTGTGTTTTTAATTCTAATATCTTTGAGAGGTATAAGGGATAGAGAAAAATTATGTCTACTCAGAGATATGAATATGGAGTGCTTGATGTTATATTTCTTTACTATTTTGAATCTCTATTGTTGTGCAATTTTGGTTTATGTGTTAGAAATAATATTTAATGCTCTATATGCATTTATTTATTATGAACATTCCAGTTGGACCTACATATAAATAATTTTTTTTTTACTTGTCAATTTTTGCTTTATTATCGATTGTGATTATCATTAAAGATTTGGGTAGGCTGAATGTAACTTGTTGAGTTGTGGTTGCTCATGTCTTCTTTTGTATATATTTCGGGTATGGCTAAGTGGAAGGGTAGGCTGAGTAGGGGACACATGCAGGTTACAAGATTTTAGGATGTATAGGCATGTTAGTCATATTTTAACAATTATAATTTTTCTCGTTCTGATTTATATTGTTTATGTCATGTAATGTTTGTAATAAATCATTTTGATTGTCAATATTTTTTAGATGAATATAAATGTTTTTGATGATAAGTATTCATCTATTAAATTGAAGTATTAGTGGATATTTATTTTATACTATCATTTACTACTATTCGTTAAAATATGTGCTGAATTAGTTTAAATGAGTGATTTTGTGTAAATATGAAAGGGGGTGAAAGAAGCTCTTTTCAGATGATATATGCACATTCTGTTTCAGAGTTATTGAACTCTGCCTATTATTGAGAGTTGTTGAATTATGTATGTTGTTTATAGTTGTTAAACTCTATTTAATACATTGAGTTATTAAATTTTGTTTGATGTGAGGCATAATGGTTAGATTTATTGAACTATGTTTGTTGGGAAAGATATATAAAGTGCTAGTGTATTTTGCCTAAATATTTTATAACTACATTTTTCTTGACAAAATAATTTCCATTCACTAAAACAGAGATTACACCAAGCTCCAACAGAATAAAACAAAATTACAATAAAATTATAGTAAAGAAAAACAATCCTCAAACGGAGAGGTGCAACAATTAATGGCTGCAATGGAGAAGCACATGAAAAAAAGAAAGCGAAGATGCCAGCCAGACTCAGGAAGTGACAAAAGGCTCCCCACAACCACCGCAAGCCTAGCAAGGGCCATCCATTGAAGGAAACAAGTCAAAAATCAAACAGTAGAAAACCAACAAGCAACAACCCCTCACCAAACAAAAAGATCCGTACAGAAAGAGGGAAGGCCACCAAGGTTGCCAGCAAGCAAGGCCAATGAGATGGATGTAGAAAGCTACCTTGTCATAGTCCAGGAATTATCACAGTCAGCAGAAAACACCAAAAGCATAAATATAACTAAAATCACACCAACAGAATGATGAAAATACAACAACTGAAAAAGAGATACAACAGAACAAACCATTACTTTTCTTAGCTTTTATCTTACGACGCTTACCACCGCTATGGGAGAAAGCCTGATGCACAATATACCCACCTTTAGATCATACATCTCTTGCAAATCATCCACATCATCACCTAAATCACCCTGGCATCCCCGCACGCCGAGGAGAATGATTCCTCCAACCAATTCGATGGGTCATCATTATTCAAAGTTAAAGCCAATTGAGCTTTCAAGTCATCATTAGAAACACTAAAATAGGGACACCAAAAACATGCTCGTTGCCCTTAATAACCTCCACATTCGGAGTCAACGACACTCCCAAAGAAGCCATGAGTAATAGCATTCAAATCGCTTGAAGAATCATCCAAAACAACTTTGTTAACATCACACATGTTAGGACTATCCAGAGCAATACCAAGATAATGCCCACCATCCACAGTATGATTTGCATTAGAGCCATCATTCTCAAGCATATGATCCAAACCAATAGATTGAAGATCCATAGGAAAAGTCTAAACATCAACAACATTTAAAATAAGAGTTAAGATGGGGCTAGTAGGCTGGTTCACAAAACTCACATCAACATTAATACCCATATTAGTAACACAAGAAAAATCCATATGAGGAGAACTAGTTAAAGGAGCAACATGAAATACCCCTCACCATTAACATTTTTCTCAATAAGAATAGTCGGCTGGGAAACGAGAGTAGGGGTTATGACAAGACTAGTATCCAAAGGGTCAATAACATTCTGAATGACAATGTTAGAATACACATTCCCCCTAAAATGAACAATAGGTTTCACAACAATCTGAGGTTCCCTGTGAGTAGGGTGACAATTATTATTAGAATGACCCAAAGATTTGCAGACATCACAAAATGGGGGAACTCCTCCATCTCAACTTTTTGCAAATAAACTAAATTATCTGGACCAATCCAAACAGACTCAGGGTATGTTTTAGAGACATCCAATTCGACGAGAACTAGGGCAATAGAAGGCCGCGACCCAACATTTGTCGCATTATCAATTTTCAGGGGATGGCCAAATAAGGAGCCTAAACCATGGAGAATGTGAGGGAAGAAAAGATGAGGCCGAAGATTAGAGAAAGACACCCAAATAAGGATAACCGAAGACTCCACCGATAAATCAAGATAAGATGACCATTTAATCAACTTCATGTAGCAATTGAAAACAAAATAGGATCGGTGGGAAAACACAAAACTATATTCTAAATCATTAAAAAGCTTGATTAAAACATGCCTTAAATCCAAAAAAGTCACCGAACAATCTCCAATTAGTTTAAGGTTAAAGAAGAACTTACAAATCACATCAAGTAAAGGTCTACGATTCAGAAATTTACCCACAAGAGCAAACTAGAAAGGTTTGGCAAGAGCCAAAATTTCAGCTTTGGAAATCCACAAACATGGCAACCCTCGATGAGTCGTTGCATTGAGGTCAAGAAATTCAGAGGAAGAAGAAGCCTCTGACAAGCCTTCAAGAAATGAGTGGGAAGATTTCCTTTCGTCCAGAAAATCATCATGGTCATCCAGTCGATTTCGCGTCAACTAAGCGAGAAGCCCAACAAATAGAAAAAGAAACAGGCTGCATTTAATTCTCTTCTCAGTTTGACTTTTAATACATAGTGAAGGTTTAATAAATAAAATGATTTAAAAATTTAGATCGGTTAAAATGTTGCCTGACAAGTTGTTTTAGCTCCCTATGGTATTGCATTCTATTTTCAAGATTTGAGAAAGGGAATGATCCAGTTGTGTAGCAGTTTTAGGAATACGATCTGAGTCAATAAGTATTTCTTATTTTGATTTTTATACACTCATAATTAGTTTCATTATTATGTTTTGTAATTTTTATTTATTCTCATACTCTGTGACTATATATGTCATTTTGATGATGAAAGAAAAATAAATATTCGGTATGAGTTTATTTTCAGTCATTTGGATGTTTTAGTAGTTTTGTAGTCTATTATTGTTTTAAAAGTTTAAATTGGAAGATGAAATTTTTGTTTTAATTAAATATTGAGATTCACTTGTTACAACTCAACACGATAAGACATGTCCCATCAGTGAGTCTTGTCGGGTTGGGATATAACATAATGTTTGGTAGATTCACTACCGATACGCTAAGGTATTTTAAAACCTTAATTAATCTTGATGAATGATGACATAGAAGTATCACATAGAGATGTTTTCAAGTATGATCATTAAATCATTACGTTTAAAACTAATGTTGTAAGTGAGAGATTATAAAGTGTGGATTCTAATTTTTTTAACTATTTTAGATAAGATCAGTTGATTTTGATTTTTTAAGATTGGTGGTTGCTATAAAGTCATAATAGGAAGCAACTATAAAGTCCTAAATAGAGGCTATTAAAAAGTCTTAAATATAGACTACTTGAAATCTTATATAGAGGCTATCACAAAAATCTATATTAAAAGCTATAAAATATCTTCAATAGTTATTAATCATTAAAGTTAGAAGAACAATATTTTACTTTGTAAACCCATGTAATCCTCACTTATAGAACCTCCCACATCAAGAAGCAACAAAGAAAGAAGAGGTGTGTCATACGAGAAATAATTGAAGGCAGAAGCCTTTCAGGTGCTTGCAAGTAGAGTTCATCATCTTTTTCAATAAGAAGTCTTGCCCTCATTTTTATAGTAGGTGACTACATTTTTTTTCAACTTGATAAATTGATAGCTTAGTCCATATCTCAAATTTTATGTGAAATAAAATTGGTCATGTATAACTTTTGTAGTTTAGTAGATTATGGCTTTGTTTGGTGCGGCTTTCTTGATGCTTCTTAAAACAACTTTCTAGTTTAAAAATTTTAATTTTTATACTAAAAAGTTATTTTAAGAAATAGTAAAAGATCATACCTAATACGACGACAGAACCCCAAACTTGCAAATAAAGAAATGATTTGGGGCTCTGGTTAGATATGGTGAAAACCTTTGAAAATCCTTCTCCAAATTCTTGAAGCAAATTAGTATGTGAAGAAGAGATGAAATTCATTTTCGCTTCATTCATTATTTGCAAGATGATTTACTGTTAAAAAAGCAATCTCCAAAAAAAAAAATTTCAGTGAAATTTAGGAATGCCACAGCAAATCTTCAGCATAACACTTTACTCTCCTATCTGAGAGAAGAATTTATAGGAATTTGATTGTGTAGAAACCTTTTTTACAAAGCCATCCAATAGTGTCCAAATTATCAGTGCAGAGAAACAGAGAAATCTTATTATTTAAAAACTTAACCTCATCAGACAAATCAGTAAGAAGGATCTAATTCCAATTAAAAGCTCAACATGAGGAGCCAAACAGCCCTGCCAAAGTAATACCAAATTGATTTATTTGAGATTCAAAAAGCCTAAATCACTTAGTAGCATTGGATGACAACAACCTTTGCAGTTGGCAAGAAGATAATTTCTATCCAGATTTCATTTTCATAAGAAATTCGTTCTAATTTTGCCAATCCAATCAATAATAACCCAACAGAGAAAGCAGAAAAAAATGCACTAAAAAGCAGCTTTCTTGTTGTGTGAACTGAGTTAGGCTTTGTTTGAGACGGCTTTCTTACTGTTTCATAAAGCAGCTTTTTAGTAAAAAATTAAAATTTTAAACTAAAAAACTACTTTAAAAAATAGAAAAAAAATCGTCCCGAACGAAACCTTAATCTAATTCCAATTAAAAGCTCAACATCCCAGTATATTGCTATCTCTATGAAGTAACAATCCCTCCTTTTCATATAAAAAATTCTATTGATGTATGTTAAATAACATATTAAATATAAAAAATTCGTATGAGCTCTGTCATTATCGACAATATTGTTTTTTAAATGAAAGATTCTGATTTTATTTTTAAAATAAAATATTGAGAATTTATGACCATTGTTGAAATTTTCCTTCTCGCTGTAGTCCTGAAATGCACTAAATAGTACATAGAGAGGAGGAGAAGCATTGTAGGAGAACATGGGGTCTAGGCAACGGAGGAGAAGGAGCTACTTTGACCGAATTCCAAAAGCAGAGGACTGCAAATTATTATGCCATTGCTCATGGTTTTTACTATATGGTATCTCTCCACCATCCTTTAACTAAACATCAGTTCAGCTAATCTCCACCGTTAAAATGGTTCTGAATGGTATGGAATCTTGCAAGTTTCTCTCACCTCTCGGCTATAAATTCTGAGCTCCGCCATTTTCTCCTTGCAAACTGATCAGGTAAGCTCCCAAAACAAAAGCCAAGAGTTCTTCTTTAAGTAGTGTGAAGTGAGACAGAGAGTGATGGGAGGAAAGTCGTCCACTCTCTCCTGCTCCTGCTTTAGCCTCTCCTCAGGCAAGTCACAGTACAGAGAAGAAGAAGATGACTGGGAATGTAGGGGAACAAGGAAGATTCGACCGAGCGATGAAGACAGAAACTGGGGAGTTGGTGAGCGAGACGTAGATCTTAAGGCATCTGACTTCATTGCCAAGTTCCATGAGAGCCGTTTTATGGATCCTGAGCACATCACTGTGTAGCTGTAGTTTCAGAGTTTGATTCCTGTATTCTATGATTTAGTATATTTTTTTCTTTCTTTCTTTCTTTCACTCTGCTGGTTTTCTGTTTGCTCTCTTCTTCTTTAATAGCTGTAGCTGTTTATGGGATTTATAAAGAGTATCATTGGTTTATGAAGCATATTTCTGCCAGTTCGTTGAAGCAATTTGCACATTTCTTTACAGTCTAAAAACTAGTTATGATTTTCTCCCCAGAACAAAATTTTTAGGAACTCAGGGAAATGGAGGAATTTGATAAAACATTTATGCAAAAGTGATATTCAGCATTTGCATATGAGAGACTGATTTTTCTATAAATTTATTTAGATTTTATGCATCAAATTTTGTGATTCTTTTGATTCTTTTGAGCCAGAAGACTAATAGTTATGATGTTCAGTTCCTATGAGATGGGATCCATAAAATTTTACCAATCTAAATAACAAGGAAAACTGATTCAGATGATCAGATGTTAAGAGCTAAAAGGAGTAGAGGGATGAAGCGGAATTTTTATATTAAAGTTTACTATTACTAGGCCCAATGGACTATTCAACAACATCAAACATTTGTCCCACTACATGGGGTCTTCTATATGAATCATTTTTCTCCACTGTGTCGTGTTAAAAGTCAAATTCACATTTAAATCTAAAAGTGCATTCTTTTTTTTTTTTTAATTTATTTTTTTATATCATTTTCATACTCAAAATCACACCATTATTTGTTATCTATATATAACAATAGAATTATGTTTGGATTGAGTTTCATCAATTGTTGTGATGATTAAAACATTCATCAAACACATGAAAAATTCAACAATGATTATGTTAGATACATCTATCATAAAAATTTTGATGCATTCAATGGAAGACCAAACAATTTTAAAAATTATTGAAATCATGCGCATCATTAGCTTCAGGCTTCTTTTGTTATATCATTTTTTAATGCTTTCCAAAACATCTTTTTAATAAAAAAAGTTTTTAAACTAAAAAATTTGTATCAGAAAATTGCTTTTGAAAACCGTAAGAAAGCTATACCAAATGTAGCCTTGGGACGGTTTTTTTGTTGATTCTTAAAGCAAATTTTCAGTACAAAAATTAAAATTTTTATACTAGAAAGTTGATTTAAGAAGCAACAAGAAAGTAGCCTCAAAGGAAGCCTTATGTAGTTAGAGAAAGTGAGGGGCTTTGATCACGCATTTAGGCGTGATTAGATCATTGAAGCTTGGCATCAACATCCAAAGATCTTTACTATTATATTCATAAAAAAATGACATAATTGAATTAGTATGTATTTTCCAAATGCTATGTGAAATTTTATCTTCAAAAGTTTTGCTTTTAAAAATATAGTGTACATATGGCCATTCAAAATTAAAGGTCATGAATGTATAATAGACTATTAACTGAACCAAAAAAATTAATTGATGAATTTATTAAAGAATTGTTGTAAAATAATCAAAACTTTTTTTGTGCCTTAGAGGTTGGTTTTCCTAATTCTTCAAAGTCTAGATTAATTTTTCTAATTATAAAATTAAATAAATTGACTAATTTGATAACTTTCTTAATAATTAGGAAAATGATCCCAAGCCCATCAATAATTAACCTATGATTTTATTTTGAGGAGATTTCAACATTAATAAACCCTTAAATAAAACTTTCAAATAAAGCAATTCCTAAAATTCACTTATAATTAACCCAATAAAAAAGTCACATTTTACAAACCTTAAAAATTTCAAACAACTAAACTCCATAAAATAAATTTTGTGTCAACTCTATGTGCCTTAGGAAATATTGTTCTTATATTCATAGGGTTCTTTATAAATATAATAAATTCAAATATTGTGTACATGATTGTGTGAAAAATATTGTGTGAAATTGCATATAAATTGTAGAATAGTCTGTGAATGCATTAACACAATGTATTAAAGGATTCATGTAATATAATAAAATGTGGATGAATTAAACATATATATTGTTTTAACATCTATTTTTTTGGGGACAATTATATTTTGTTTTTAGCTTTCATGGATTTTCAAATTATAAGTTCATTGCATTTGTCAGACTTATGTTTGAGCTACTAATCTAATGGTGGTTCTCATCTTTATTTTAAGATCTAAGACCGACGTTTTTGAATGTTACGTCATATGTTATCATTTTTTAGTCTTTTCTCAATCTTATGTTGACGGAATATAAGTCTGACATTATTAATAAATTGGTCAACTCAAATATTAAATTCAAATATCAAAATATTAAAGTCCAACAAATATGCCTCCTGATATTTTGAAGTGCTTCAATATCTCCTTATTTTCGGCCAGTCTAATTTCTTAGCTTTCTTTTCTCGAATTTTTAGTGTCCCGTATTTTTCTTCTTTTGATTTTCTTATAAAACTTTAATCCAAATCTCAATTTATCTCAGATGAAATTTTAAAATAAATCTTTCATCACACTGTGTAGTCACAACAATATGTCACTAATTTAATCGATAGTATGCTCATGAGAGGACCTCTCTTGAGTTGTTATTAATCATAAAGATTTGTCCTTATAGGGAACAAAAAGCTCGGAATAAAATAACTCTAATCTAAGTTATATTAGATAAGAGAAAATATTTGAGAATGTTGAATTTTTTTTTAATTATTATATTATCTTTGAGTTTATTGTAGAATTATATTTCTATTTTTTTAGATCATATAAATATTGTTTTTGTATTATATTCAATAAAAAAAGTAACTATTGATGTCAAAGATGAGATGACATTCCAACAACCTTAGGCTCTTCTTATTGTACCAATTAAAATACCATTAGTCCAAGCACCTATAATTATAATTACCCTCCATGAGAGGGTAAATTCACTCGTCGTTTTTAAATTTACTCCACTACGGCTTTATTTGAGATGATTTTTTTACTATTTCTTGAAAAATTTTGTACTAAAATACTGCTTAAAGAAGTAATAAGAAAGCCATCCCCAAACGAAGGCTAAGAAAGTTTTGTTGAGTTGCTTTCAATTTTTACTCTTATCTTCAAGCTCATTTATTGACTTTGGTCCTTCAAAGAATAATTCTTACGCGCATGCTACCATTTTTTTACCTTTGAGTGTGCAGAAAAGCCTTTTTCTTGTTATAGATGATAACTTCAGAGAACCTTGACCATCTCATAATTATTTTTCTGCATGGAATTATAATGTATTTTAATAAGAAGAGACTTCCAGAAGGAGTTCTATATATTTTTTTAATGAAAAAATGGAACCTTTTGCATGCAAGCTTCATGAAAATTAATGGCCAATGCGTTTCTCCGTTGGCTTTTCAGCTGTTTTATTCTTGTCATCTTGCTTTTGTCCGCCTTTTGTTTCGCTCAGCTTTTTCCATTTGACTGCTTTCGCGTTTAGCTACTTTAGAGGAGACAAATGATTAACAGTAATTCAATAACCATCTCTTAGGTGAGAAATTATTATACGCGGACCGGACAATCCGGAAATCAATCAGAACGCGCCATGTCATCCAGTACACAGTGATACCGAGCAACGGTATTGCGCGAAAAAAATGACGTGGCACGTTCTGGTTGGTTTCTGGACGCCGTCCGGTATCTGCATAGAATAATTTTTCCTCTTTGGTAGGATAGCAATTAAAATATTAATTAAGACAAATAGATGATTAAGTTATAAAATATTTATATTAAATAAACATCAAGAACATAATTTATAGGAATAAAATAGTGAAAATAAATTAAAATAATATGGAACGAAGATAGAGGATGAAAAAATAAAATAAATAAATTTAACAAGCAAGAATTCAGTAGTAAAAATGAACTTATTAAAATTAAAATGCTTAAAGGATACATAAAAATACAAATTAAATTTAATTAACATCTTATAGAACATTTATCAGGAATAAATGACGAATGAAAAATTATAAATTCTATTATATTTCTCTTTGCTTATTTGTGCTTTGTTTCTCTTGCCTATTGGTTGTATGTTTTAATTTGTGCTGGCTTCCTCATAAATCACTTATCAAGTACTCTTCATTTAAAGTCTTCATATCAATTTCTTTTTGGCTATTCTTTAAGATACTCAAAATTTCGAGTATTTGGATGTCTTGACTACTCATTACTCCATCCCTATTCCCATCACAAACTAATAAACTAATTATCTATTCCACTTAATGTGCCTATATTGGATACACAAAACAAGTGCTTATATTTGTCTTGACCCTACCACCTTCAAAATCTATGTTTCTTTACCTATCAACTTTGTTGAAAGCATCTTTTCCTTCACATCCTTGACTTTATCTCTCCCTCATTCAATTCTTGAAAATACATTCATATATCACTTTTGAGTCTTTATATAGGATCTCCCCTATTTCACTTTTCCACATTTCTCACTTTTGCCATCATTAACTATATCTCTAGATACGCATGTTTTGCCAATTGACTCAGTACCGCATCATGAGCCAGCATGCCGAATAACAACTAAGTAAGATGGCCCATATTATTCCTTTAGCACAACATTGAACCCAACCAATTGCCTTAGCATCTCAAGATCCAACCTCTATTAACCCCTCCAATCACCACTTCATGAGCACTTGGGCTAACAATGACATAAAAAAAAACTTAAAGAAACTCAATCTTTATGAGCACTTGACCAAATAATGTTTGAGGGCTCTGTTGAGCCCAAAGCAACAGAGGATTAGTTAAGGAAGTTGGAGAAGATTTTTGATGATGTGCAGCATTCTCCTAAAAGAAAAGTATCTATTGATGTATAAACGAATACAAAAAATCAAAATCATAATCAAATCACTACGTACCAATCCGGTGCTACTTCGCACAATCTTGAAATCACATAAATATTGTTCTCTAAACGATCTAAGTCGTGTTATGCAAGACTTCGTCAAGGCTCTCTACCCGGGCACATGACATCAGCTCATCTTTAAAGCGAGAACAGTATGAAAGGCATTTGTTCCGTCCTCCCACTAACGACCAAGAGCTCTTTTGACCTCCTCTTCCAGTTTGTCATCCTTCAAGTCTCCTTCGATGACATCCCTTCCTGTTAGTTCCAATCCCTGCAGCAGGTCAGCCTTTAATCCCCCATAATCCCTATCGAACTGTTACCATCGATACCCGACCTAGCCGCAATCACCCTTTTTGATTCAATCCTTCTGAATCAGTTCGTCCCTGCTTTACTGCACCGTCCCTCCTATGCTCAAAGCCTGTAGCAGATTTCTCTCTTCCAATGTGCCGATCCACTCCCAACCTATGAATCTCGATCTCATTTGCGACCCTTCTCACATCTGACCACTACATCTCCACCTCCTTCGACGACATTCCTTTCTGTTGGATCATAAGCCATGACGAGAGCTTGCTCGTTGCAAAGGTATCCATCTTTATTCCTTTCATGAGCTTTTTAGCCAAATCTATCCCTTAAATCCACTGAATGGGATTTATGGCAAAAGAGGGAAACAGAGGATTTAACTGGCTGTGAGATTTAATAGTTTCCAAAATCCTATCTATTTAATCCTTAAACGGGGTTTGCGACAAAAGAGAGAAACAAAGGATTTTACTTGATGTGAGATTTAACAGTTCACTTAGCAGGATTTAGCATAAATCCAACTCAAATTCAACATAAATCATGAATACAAATAGTCCCTTAATAATAATAATTATTATTATTATTATTATTCGTATTATTATAATTATGCAAAAAGAAGAAAAAAGGGGGATATATGCCTCCTTCTATGTGCCATCGACCTTGACACAACCGTCAACATAGACACCTCCTTCGTTGCTTTGGAAAGGTATAAAAGGTCCAAACCTTGTCATCGACGCTTGCAGCGTGGCAAGCAACCACCTATGCGTGCTTTCTTAGCGCGGTGGGAGAAAACTCACTGCGATGCTTGTGCAAGGCATTTAGTGCTTGTGCATGCTTTTCTTAGTGTGACGAGATAAAATTTAAGTACCTGTGTACGTGCCTCAGTACCTATGAGGAAAGAAATTGTGCATTTTAGACGTACATGTACCCCCAAAGACTCATGCACGTCTTGTTTGGCATGGTGTGATTGAAGATTACGACGGCGCTGTCATGTGACAGTGATCGTACACATATTTCTTAAGGTTCAGGGAAGGTTATGACTCCCCAAATTTCCCCCAAGCAAGGTATATGTCGGGGTGTTGACAAAATTCCAAGTGAGATGCGTATGACTTGAGCAAATTACAAAGGACATGATTATAATTTAATAGCAAGGAACTGGATCCTACAATATTAAAATGCACATTTAAATTAATAATATAAATGCTAAATTATAATTCAAGCATTAATGAATAAGGGAATCATGATGAACAAGACCTCGATGCATATAGACAATGAATGATAATCAATTTACAACATCTAAGCACTTACAAACAGACATTAATCATCAATACCTGCAAATATATGAGACACAACAAATGACACTAATTGATGCATGATGAATGTAACATACTTCTACAATAGTCCCCATGTAGTTGAATGCATTGTACTTGCAAGCAACAACAACTTGCTATAGAATACATGGGTATCTCTTACGTGCATTAATGAAAGCCTTAATGTAAGCAATAGTTTTCCTGTAGATTGAAATGGAGGCGCTTACAAGCAATAGTAGAAGACCTATCATGCATGCAACAACTCAAATAAATACAATAGACATTGAATACAGCAATGTCTGTTGCTTGCACTCCACTTGCCACCACAAACAAGCACACTATGTTGCCTATGAATGAGGATGGCAAGCATGCATGATGCAAGCACAAGGACCTCCATACAAGCACAATTCTAAAGGAATGTATTGAATGTGTGACACCCTTCCAATCAGTATCCACTAGCCTACAATCAATAGCAGAAACTCCTTTCAAGCATGGAGTGCATTAATTAAATGATTACTTGCCAGTTAGCATGCACAAATAAAATCCAACAAAGAATGCAGCGTCATGTACAATTAAGGTTGACATGTAAGGGAAATTATATCTTCTTCACAATAACAAAGATAATAGAAAATAATGAAAGAAGACCAATTAATACAAGACACTAAAAAATTATAAAAATTTCATAAAAATCCCAAAAATTACAAAAATTATCCCAAGATGTGATAGATAAAATTGAATAAAAAGCCATTGCCAAAATTTACATTATCATGTTGTCATAAAAAGGAAAAAATATTCATAAGAAAATTGTATCACAAAAATATAACTAAAATCATAATTAAAGATCTTACCATCATTTTTTTTCAAAATTTTTCTTTATCGGCATCACTAATTTGATCCCATCTTTTGACTTTCATGAGTGCAAAATTTCTAATGATTATACACACCTCTCTAAGTAACTTTGAGTGATGCTCTCCAACTGGCTTATTTAAGCCATCTAGAATGAATATTGATATCTTACCTTTAGTTCTATAAAATATCTCCAATGCCACGCCTCTATTATGACCTAATTTTTTAGCACTTAAAACTGCAAAATAATAATAATAATAATAATAATAATAATTATAATAATAATACCAGTGTCAGTCTCCTCATTTTTTGGTGCAGATGGATGAGATAAACCTAAGCTATTATTTGTTGGAGATGCTTCTCCTGTAGATAAATATCCTTCAAATGATACATGTAAATAGTTAGACATAAGATTATCTATTATAAAAAAAAATATTATATTTATCAAAGGATAGTGTTTAAGCATGTAAGAGCAAAAAACATTAAAATGAACTTAACCTAATAAGTAAAAAAAAAAAAAACTAAACAACAACAACTTACCATTATTAGTAGTAGAAACATGTAAACATCTTTTTTCAATATAGACTGCACATTATTTGAGAGCTTATCCATTTTTCCTGAGCCATGAAGTAATAAACTGTAAAATGAAACCAAATAAAAAAATTATTGAAAGCTACAATATCATTTTATTATGATATTATTGACCTCCTTTTTGCTCAAACCCTAGGTCAAATGGTTAACCTGGTCAAATTGACCAAGCCAAGCCTCAAGGCCACCTCCCTTGTGTTAATTAGGTCAAATCAAATTTGTTAAGCCCAAACTCAGGCCCTGGGTCAATCTAGTTGACCAGGTCAACCTAGATTGACCTAGATGACCCTTACACTCTCCCTTTTAATTTTAAATCAAATTTAAACTCCCTTAGCCCAATTCTCTCTCCCCTGGACTTAGTGGGTCAGACCTAACCGATTGGGCCCAGACCCTTAGCCGGTCAACCTGGTTGACCAGGTCAACTCAGGTTGATCTATTTATCCCCTTTTGAGCCTAAATCAAATCCAAACCTATTCAAGGCTATCATAGGCTCAAAGACCTGACACCCTTAGGTCAAATTGATCATGTTGACTTGGTCAACCTTTGACTTAGACATCAATCCAAGTCTAACATGGTCAAATTTGATAAGTATTTTCTTATTTTATGTAATTTTAATTAATTAACTAAATGTTTAAATTATTAATAAATAACTAATTTACTACCTTCCAAATTATAAAAAATTATTTTCCTTAATTATTTAAAATATCAAAGAAATTATTTTTAAAAAGTATTTAAATTTCTTTAAAATTTAATTAAATCATTTTTTTCCTAACATTTAAATTAATAATTATATTTTTTAAGTAATTAATTATTTAAGTTTCCTCTATTTAAAATTAATATTTTTTTAAAATAATAATTCAAAATTAAAGCCATTTGTGGCATTTTTTAGTATTATTTAAGGTAATTTTAATTTTCAAAATTTAAATACTTAATTAAATTAATTATTAGTTAAATTTTTCCTAATTTTAAATTAATAAATATTTTCCTAACATATCAGAGAATTATTTAAGTTTCTAATTCTTTAATAATAATAATTTAAATATTACTTTAATAATATTTTCCTAATTAATTAATTAATTACCTAAAATTTTTAATTAATAATTAATAATTTTAAATTTAAATATTTTCCAAAGTTATAAAAATTAAGTTGAACAAATTATTTTGGGAAATAAGAGAACATTTTTGTTTATTTAATTTTTTTAATTTAATAAATAATTTTATTTATTTTTATTAACTATTTGATTACTTAAATACTTAATAATTAATTTAAATTAAAATATAAATATATTTTAAAATTTAATAAGTATATGTAAATATTAATTATTTCAAACTATTTTAAAATAGTTTTTAATGATGTTAAACTTTGATAATTTCATATTTATTTCATTTTAAATCGGATTTGGCGTATAATATTTCTTATTTTTTAGAAAATTATAAACTTTAATTTTAAATTTTTTTCAGAAACCAAAATTTAGTTTTTTGATAAATTTTGATATTATTTAATTAGTTGGCTATTTAAATAATACTTAAATATTAATATATTGACTTTTTTGAAATTAAAGAAAATTATTTTCAACACTTTTGAAACAACCTTGGGTGGCCATTGGATCTCCCATCCATTTACATATTTAGTTACATTGAACTATTTTAAATTACATTACGTTCAATTTTTTATTTATTTAGTATATGTATTTTAAATTATTTTAAAATTGCATATATTTTAAATCCCTAATTTTGGAAGATTCATTTTGTGAAACTTTAAACCTTCCCTTGCTTATGAATAACATTCATGGAAAGGTGGATTAGTGGATGATTGAGTCTCAATCATTTACTAATCACATCGTTAAGAGCGCTTAGTTATTATTTCGTAGTCTTTTGAATGTGTAAGACGTACGAGCACTTAGATTAGACCCTCCTAGATTTTAAGATTAGTGTGTTTACTTTTTTTATGCATTCCCTGCATGTTATCCTAAGGGATTATTCATTGACTTTGATTTTAAACCTACTTAACAAAGCGATGCCCTAAGGACAACAATTAAAAACATGTCTAGCGAACTTAAAAAAAATATAGGAGTTAGAATAGATCCCCGATTGATATGAAACTTTTAAAAACTTAAACTTAGTGAAATATTAAACCTCCCAAAATTTCTATGAATTTTTAGGAGCATTTAAAACCACTTAATTAACAAACTCTAATTTACCACTTAAATTAAGTCCCGAGAACTTCAAAAATTTGTACTAAATTCATTTTAACTCAAAAAATTATCCATAATATATTCAAACTATTTAGAATTTAATTCTTAACCACAAATAAGTAGGGCCCTTCTGATTGGACTTTAATCTAAATTTTAATTTAACCTTAATCAAAAAATTACTTTTTTAATTAAATTAAATATTTAAAAATTATTAAAAATTCCAAATTTTTCTCAAACACTTAGAAACGTTTTCTTAGGTCATTTTTAACCTCTGGGGGTGATTCTAATCAGTTTGGAGCTGATTTGGATGAAAACCCCTAAAATGTCGATTTATTAAATAATTTTAATAATTCATTAAATTTCCTGAACTTCAAAAATTCATAACTAATTCTAAAAAATTGAAAATTTGACAAACTAAAATGACATTAAACTTTAATTAAAATATTGTATTTTCTAAAAAAATTAGGTTCACAGAAACAAATCTAAATCAAAAGTCTAATTTTTCAGTCAACTGTAGTTCATTAACTAGGGTCCGAATTTTCTAAAATTCATATCTTTGCCTAGAAAACTCCAAATCCAACAAGCTCTTCTAACCACTCCCCTTTAAGGCCTAATATTTAAATTTTAGAACCCCAAAATCTAGCCTAGTTCTAATAATGACCTTTTGGACCCCCTAATTAACCTAGTAGATAGGAGGATCGCAAACCTTCTAAAATCGGCTAATATAATTTAAACTTCCAAGATAATTATCCTAAGCATTAAAACTGATTCCACAAATTAAATTAACTAAAATGGATTACAAACTCATTAATGCTTGAACTTTAATCAAAGTTTTTTTTTTCAGACCTTCAACAAATTTGAACTCTAAACAAACTTGAACTAACAACCCGACATATGAACTATCCAAAGCCACCCATGCCTACTACACAACACATAGAATTATTTGCTAAGGCACCACTTTTAGCTCTAGGATTAGGGTCAATATTTTACTTTTTTATACTTTTTGTGATGTGATACTCTTGAATGTGGCACGTGTGATTGATTATTTTACTTTGCTCTATCGTGTTGTGATTGATCTTTATTTTATTATTTTGATTTATATACTCTACTTGTGATATGATGTGTGCGATAGATCACCCATGGGCTAGGGGCACTTTTGATACTAGTGATATCTTATGCAGATGGTCACGCTCATGCATCGTTAAAATAAAGGGGACAAAATAATTAAAGATTTAAAATTAATGCTGTTTTTTGCAGGTGCTCTTGAGAATGCTCAGTCCCCTTTAAAATTAAAAGAGCGTGACCAACTGTGTTTACTTTTTGTGTCTATTAACTTCTTAGGTTGTGCAATATAAATTGCTTGGGATATTTTTCTTAGGATAACCCTGCAGGTTCAGTTTGTGTCTAAATTTTTTCTTTTTTTTAATGATATAATTTTTAATTTAATATCAAGTTGTAAAAGTATTAAAACACAAGACATTTCAAGTACTCGGTACCCAAAGAGAAAAAGAAAGACCCTTTATAGGAAATTTTTTAGTCATTTGGGTACCCTTATGAAGGACGATCCAATGAAGGGTGTGCTGAAGGAAGACAATATGAAGGAAGGTGACTCACTTGAAGATGATATATTTGAAGACAAAGACTTGAAGATAAAATGTCTTGTATTTAAGACTTATATTATTTAGTAGAATTAGAATCTAGATTTTTGTCAGTGGGGCCTAACCATCATTATTTTTCTGTAGACCCCAAGTTATACTTATACGATACTTGCCCCAGACTTTCTTACTTTACTTTGTATGGATTTATATTGATGTGTTTACTTTGTGTGTGTAGTATAAATTATATATATATTGGTTTTTTTTTGCAAGTGCTTGACCTATTTTCGCTAGGCTCTCCAGGATAAAATTATTTTTCTACTCGTAATCAAATTCTAAAATTTTAAGAATTAAATAACATACAAACCTAACGACCTAGGGAATAGCCGAAATCGTCCAGGGTCGTATGCATATTAATTTATTTTCTCTCTCCTTATATAAGACACTTCTCCACCTTTGGGTAGAGTTATGATAATCTGGCCTATGAGGATGAGGTTCCGGACCTGGGGAAGCCTAGTCTTTTTCTAAAAAAATATTTTATATAAGCCTGTTTTTAAAATTCTAAGCATTTATGATTTGGAGACCTTTTAACTAGCATGCATTTCATTAGAAACTCATTAAATTAAAACTTTAATTGCATTAGCTCTAGGAGCATTCACCCTACATAAGTTTAAGGATAATTAGAAATCTCTCAAGACATCATCCTTAATTTCAAAAACTTACCTACCTACACATCTTTCATAAAGACTGGACCATATGAATTTTATGCATTTAGGTGGTTAGCTGGCTTTTCTTTTTAGGCATGATATAAGCCCAGATGTATATATTAGCTAGGATACAGATGTTAGTGTTGGGTAGAACATTAAATCCACCTTAGATTCATGGTTCAAGGCTACTATATTGGGTGTCTCATAGTATACCTCATCGATGGATAAGTCTCCTTTTCTTCAGGGGCTATAAATCTCACATATCCGCATCACATAGATACTGCCACCTCCATCCTTCCCCTCTGTATGCTCTGAGTGATTTATTTTCCTTTTCTTTACTTTCTTCTCAGTGCCTTAATCCTTCCGAGTGTGGATCTGAGTCGTGTATATTGACTGAGCCACTTTGAACTCTTCCTTTCCATTTGTGTAAGATTTCTTAGTCTCCCCTTCATGTCAATTCCTTTTTTGAAAAAAATAATGCCGGATCCTTAATTGAGATTTTAACTACGGGGGCTTGCGCCCATGAGAAATAAAACTCCATAATAAATAAATCTCACTTTAGCTGATGTATCGGATGGGGGAAACCCCATGACACTGATTAAGTTATGCATATTATCACCCATCAAGACGCACTGGCAAGAGCGGCTATCCTCAATGGATGATCGTATGTGGGATCTAATCTGCCCTCTCATTGGCCCGCTTGTGAAGAGCGTAGAGTTCTGTGATCGTTTCTATCCCTCAGGGTGGTGCGGTCGTATAACCCTTTGCATTCTGTCCCCTGCACATCGGTGCCCTTTTAGAGGTCCACATATATGAGAAACAAATAAGTTGAAAGAGCATCATATTCTTTATCACAATCAATGTTAATATGTACATCAATATCATCTTCACTAAAATATTCAACTAATATTCTATCATATCCCTCTTCTTCATCTTCATAGCATATAAAATCATTAGTTTGAGTTGGTTATACATGCACTTTTTTTATAGAATCTAAAATTTGCGACTGTAAATTTTCATATGTAAGAAACCAATCTCACTAAAATCATCTTGGAAGTTCACATCATTTTGCTTGTCTTATTGAAATGTCATATTTTTGTTTAGTTGTTCAGTGTTAAGTTGATATTCATTCAAATAATTCATGAGGGTGGGATCAAATAAATGCATATGCTGCACTTTCTATACAGAATATCAATCACCTCTTAACTTTGTATCATTAATGTATAATACTTGAGTAACTTGACTGTTACTACATAGGGATCATTATCATACCAAGTTTTATTTATATTTATAGATGTGAAATCGCCGTAATTACAATGGGGTTTTTTTGCTCAAGATCAAACCATTTGCACTTAAATAATACCACATGATTTCCATCAATATTTCTCAAATCAACTACAACAGTTAAAACCCCATAGAAATCAATATATATTTTATCTTTATGATAATCTTGAACTAATACACCACTATTTTGGGTTACCCTTTGAATGTCATGTTGGTTGACTAGAAACTTAACTTCATTAACAATACACTCTGAATATATATTGACACGAATATTTGGACCCATTAATAAAGAGTAAAGACCTTCATTGCCTTCCAATGATCCATGAAGATTCAAGTTCTTCAACTAAAAACAAGTTAGTAATCAAGTTTTGTGAAGTTGTTAATATTAAAAAAAAATTATAAATATAAACAACAACAACATCAAGCCTTTGTCCCACTATGTGGGGTCGGTTACATGAATCCTTTTTCGCCATTGTGTCCAATTAAAAGTCAAATTCTCATTTAAATCTAATAAAAAAAGATTATTTCTAATATTTTCTAACCAAGTCCTTTTAGGTCTATCTCTACCTTTCTTAACATAAATCAAATCTAACACCTAAACTTTCCTAACCGGGTCATCAGAAGATCTCTGTTTAATGTGACCAAACCATCTAAGGAGACTCTCTCTATAATCTTATCTTCTTTCACTGGAGCTACTCCAACTTTTCACGTATATGCTCATTTCGTATCCTATCTCTAAGGGTCAAGCCACTCATCCACCTAAGCATCCTCATCTCTTGCAACACTTAACTTAGTATTATGCTTCTCTTTTAATGGTTAACATTGAGCACCATAAAGTATTGCAGCTCTCACCACCATCTTATAGAATTTTCCCTTATGTTTGAGGGGGAATTTTATATCGCATAATAAGCCTGATGCATTCCTCCACTTCAACCATCCAACTTAAATTATGCTGATAATATCCCCATCTATTTCATCATCACTCTGAATAATAGATCCAAGATATCTAAAATATGTACTCTTATTAATGAATTGATCGCCCAAAGTCACAATCCCCTCACTAGGTCTATTGCTACTAAAATTACATTCAATATATTCAGTTTTATATCTACTCAAGAAAAAATCTTTAGACTCTAAAGTTAACCTCCATAATTCAAGTTTACCTTCAACTCCCTCTATAGTCTTATCAACAAGAAGAATATCATCAGCAAAAAGCATACACCAAGGTACATCCATCTTGCAAATGTCTAGTGAGAACATCCATGACTAAAGCAAAAATATATTGAACTTAAGGCTAATCCTTGATGTAATCCAACCAAAATAGGAAAAATACTTGGTCAAACCACCTTGTGTTTGAACACAAGTAATAAATCATACAGACATATCTTTAATTATTTGAATATAAGCATTATTAACTCATTTCTTTTCAAGAACTCTCCATAGCACTTCTCTTGAATCTTTATCATATGCTTTCTCTAAATCAATAAATATCATATATAGATCCTCCTTATTCTCTATATATTTCTCCATCAAACATCTTAATAAATGTATGGCTTCCATAGTAGACCTACCTGGCATGCATCCAAATTGATTTTGAGAAAAATTAGTGTCATGTCGCAGCCTACGCTCCATAACTCTCTCCCATATTTTTAAAGTATGACACATTAATTTAATTCCTCTATAATTCGCACACTCCTGTGCATCATCTTTATTCTTAAAAATAAAAATTAACACACTCATTCTCTACTGATCTGACATTTTTTTAGTCTTCAAAATAATATTAAAAAGTTTAGTAAGCCAAGAAATTCCTTCATCTCCTAAGAATAATGAATAAAATTAAGAAATTGAGTATCTCACTCTTTGTTTAAACCATAATGAAAATTATTCTTTTTTGCTTTGTTGCCACATCTTAAATAAATGGATCTTCTTTTTTAGCTCATTCTCATGATCATCAATATAAATGAACAACCAAGTGAACCATTATGTCAAAGAAAGCATGTGAAAATATCATTTCAAATTGACAAATTATATTGATGACCATATCTTATAATTTCTGCTACAAATTCAATCTCAGTGTCTTAGCATATAATATCCTAAAAAATCTTGACAAATCACTTAAAGCATTATGCACATCCTTATTTAAATATCCACGCAATCCTAAAGGAATGATTTGTTGCAACATAACATGACAATCATGGCTTTTTAATCTCATAAGCTTACCATTTTGAATATATACTGATATAGATATATTTGTTGTGTATTCGTCTAAAAAATTTATTGATCTAACAAAGTTGAGAAACCTTACTATCTTTTTTAGAGATAGTGTGTAAGAGGCCGGAGGTTTAAGATATTTCTCACATTATTTTTGCAAATGTAGCTCATGCTTTATGTCCATATCTTGAAGATCCAAACGAGCTTTATCTGTATCTTTTATCTTTTCTTCTATATTTATTAAGGTCCCCAAAATATTATCATAAATATTTTTTTCAATGTGTAGCTTGGATGCTTTCCAAACTTTACATTCTTTAATGATTCCATTTTTGATAATATTTTATCTCCTGATAAAACTTAAGGTCTCACTCTAACTTCATGCTTGCCATTAAACTTTCTAATTTTTCTCCATTTGTGGTCTTCAAGCAAGAAGCATCTGTGACTCATGTAACAAATTTTGTTTCATAAATATTGTGAAGAAGTTTCACTATCACGTTAAAGAGCAGCATGCATTTGAAATATAATCTTACTTACATAATCATAAGTTTTTATATCATTCACCGATAAGTCATTTAATTCTACTATAATGGGCTTTAAATACACGTCCATGTCTTTTCTAGAAGTAGTTGAACCATGAATTAATAGTGTCATAAACATAACCTCATATGACATACAGTTTCAAGGAGGTACATTATATGACATAAGAATGACGGGTCATATGCTATAAGTACTCATATTACCATAAGGATTGAATACATTTAAAGCTAATCCAAGGCGTACATTACAAGAATCTTCACAAACCAAGGAAAGCTAATATCAAAATCATTCCAAACTTTAGAATCAATTGTATGCCGACCTTAATACATTTTCATCCCCAAACTAATTTTCCTTATGCCATCTCATTTCATGACTAGTTTTTCTTGACACAAATAAACATTGTAATCGAGAAGTAATGGAAAAATAATGTAGAATTTTATGAGTATTTTCTTTTCTTTTCCATCATTAATTTTTCATCTTGATTCCATGCACTCAGGACATTCTTCTTTATTCTCATAATCTTTCCAAAATAAAGCACAATCTTTTTTACAAGCATGAATATTTTCATATCTCAGTCCAAGATATGATAAAATATTCCTTAATTCATAATATGAAGATGGAAGTTTTTCACCCTTTTGTAAGATAGATTTTATGAATTCAAGGATCATGTTGAATGATTTATTTGTCCAACGTTTAAGAACTTTAATGTATAGTAACTTTATAAGAGCAGATAACATATATAGGTAAACATGAACTAGGGTATAAATCACGTTATGCATCTTTTTGTAGTCTATCAAATATAGTTGTTTCATCTTTGTCAATATTATCATCTTCCCATTTGGTAAATTATTTGAGAGAAGAGTTCATGAAAGTTCCTCTATACATATCCTCTAAGATTTATTGCATCTCATCAACCTCTTCATTTGTATTATTAAGATCATTCACATCTCTTTTTCCTAAACCTGTATCATTGAAAGCTTGAGATATTTCCCCATGACATGTGCATTCAATATTTGATATTTGTATTCCATTAATTAGCAAATGATTCTCTACGACACTATAAGTCTGAAAAATGACATTTGCACAAGAACGACATGGGCACCAAATCGTCTCTTTTTGAGGGTTATTTCGTGTGCAAATTTAATAAATGTAGTGACTCCATTCTTATATTGTCGCAAATGTCTATCTTCGAGATTAATCAAACTTTTATCTATTGCTTTGACCTAACAAAATTATGAAGCAAAAATAATTATTACATGACTAATCCTCTACCCCATTTAAAAATTATTTAAATTTAGCTAAATATTCATAAATAATATGCTTCAAATTATTTCTCATTTGATACTTTTTTTGAAGATAATAAAAAATTCAATGTCAATGAAAATACATGAAGCTTAAAGAAGATAATAAAAGTTTATTGCCAACAATGATGATAATCTCTCTATTGCATATAAAATTTATATGATATTTCAATATTTTGGTAATCAATGTCAATTATCAAAAGAAAAAAGTTTATATATATATATGCATGCTAATCTAATATTTCACTTCCACATGAAAAATAATAACCTTGATCTTTACTTTATTTGCACATGTTCTCATTGATGATCAGATTATCAATGCTCTCACCAACCCCTTGTCATGTGCTCTATTCTCGAACATCATTTTACGATTAGACTTCGACTGGAGCTCCATCTTATAGTGGCACATTAAAATCAATTAAATTTTAATTATTTGTAAAATTAAGTTTTGCTTTATAGACATATTTTGTATATTTGAATTAGTTAATCCCAATCATCTTGGAATTTAGCATCAATCAAGGAATTTAACCATTCCATTTAAGGAGAAACATACAAGTGAAAACCTTCCTTCAATATATCTTCTCTCTATAATTCTCACCCAAAACTTCTCCTTCATATATTTCATATTTGAGCAAACTCAAAAAAGCTAACAAAAACTTATTCACTCCTTTGAAATAGTGAGTTACTCAACTTGCAAGAATTAGTTTGGAGTTTGCTGACATCTAAGGAAGAATTTCACCTCTTTCACTCACTCTTGGAAGGGAGGACCTCATTATTCTTCTTTCTTCCTCATCAATAACCTTTTTGCTGTGCTAAAATAGGGATTAAAATGGGAGCTAACTTTCAGTCCACGAATTCTTTAATAGTGAAACAGCTCAGTCTATGATCAGACTGAAAAGAGAGTTCAAAGGAATATGTTGAAAGGGTTAAGAACGTAGAACACGACATGCTTAATGATAAGATTCTCCTTTTCCAACCTTCATGGGTGGTTCTCAGCTGTGTGGCTTCAGTTTGTTTCCTACTATACTTTTATTCTTTGTAAAAGAATTCTTATAGTTACATTAAGTACAAATGGAGGGTACTCTGTAATTCTAAAAAAGCTTATACAATCAGAATAAGGAATTCTCTGTCTTAACGAAACAGCATGATATTTAGGGGAGATTAATTTACTCTTTGAAATGAGTTGCAACTTTTTTTTCTCTTTTTTTTTTAAGTTAAAACTTTTTTAATGTTTAAAGCTTGGCTTGCTGCTTTTACTTCGTAGGGGAGTAAGCGAGTGCAAGTGGTTCAGTCTCTACCTGATAAATAGCCCGTGAGTCAAGTTCAAGGAACTAATCAGGCAAGTTTAAACTAGCCTTAAGTCGACTAGTTAGCTCGTGAGTCGGCTTGTTTAACAAAGAGACTACACGCACTAAATTAAATAAGAATAAAATTCATTTTAATTTAAAGGATTATACATCAAAATAGAAAAATTACTTGCATGCATCAAAATAAATTTAATTGAAATATTAGTTTACTAAAATTATATAAAATTACATTTTACTAAATAAATCTGTCATAAATATTCTAAGAAAAAATAATATATTTAATAAATAAAATAAGGATCTTAAAAATATAAATCTAAAAAAAAAACATGTATATATTATATATGGATCTATGAAAAAATAGTTTAGTAAATACAGGGCTAAGGGAAAAAAATATTGATCTCGTTAAAAAAAAAAAAGCATAGATGTAATAATATATATATAATACGAGAAATATGATACATTGAGGAAAAAAGGCTTCATAAAATCTAACGATTGATAAAAGCCAAAAAAATAAAATAAAATAAAAGTATCAAAATTCTATATTTTCTAAGCTAATTAACTATCTTTAATTAACATAATATTAAGCAAGAGAATATGTAAATAATAATTTTAATGTTATAATTATCAAAATAAAGCTCAAATAGTTTTTTTTAACAATACTAATAATCAATTCTAAAAAAAATTAGCTCATAATTACTAATTATTTTAGCATATAATTACTTAAAATAACATGAAAGGAAAGTATTAAATAAAACTTTACAATATTTATTATTATCAAATCAAATATGAAATATGACTCAAATGAGCTCATAAAAAATATGATGAACTACAAAGTAATTGAAATATAAATCATGCATATAGCACTGCAAGAAGAAGAGAGCATATATATATATATATATATGTTGGGAATGGTGGTATTTATCCGTTGCCATCTTCAAAGGAGGCGCTTGGTGGTGTAACTAATCTCTCGGCTGGTCTAATGGCAACCAATCCCATAGGTATCGGACCTGCACTTTCTTTTCTCCTCACTGAAGGGGTCACGCGGCATGGGAGGGAAATCGAACGTGGGCTAGGGTATTCCCAACCACGCTTGCCCACCAACCCAACTAAGCCCGTGGGGTAAATATACATATTTGCTTTCAATCAACCTTATTTTTGTGAGAGAGAGAGAGAATCATATCATAAAATGCCACCGGCATGGTGAATAATATCATTGGTCCTATGGCCAACAAAAGATGGAACATTAGAAATCTTATTAAAAAATCATTATGTATATGAAAAAAAAAAATCAAATATCTCGTTGAAATTTGCCGGTAATGATTGACTCAATGTGATTAAGATAAATTAATTTTGAGATAATTGTAATTACTAAATAATTAATTAATCAAAATTTTAATTATATTTATGTTGAAATAAATATTAGAATTTTCAAATTCATCATAATTAAATTTGAAATAAAATATTCCAAAGTTTTTTTTCTCTCTGAGAATCTTAACGAGAAGATGAAGAAGAACAAGCATGCGGTGCCTTCCCCCAAACTAATAGCCAAACAAACTGCTTTGAAAATTTCCAGACCGAAGAGCATGAAATCTACCTACAGCGAGATTCTTCTTAGCTTCATAGCTTTGGACATACGGCTGTACTGTTTGGCTGGATTCGCGTACAAAATCAGTGGATGTATATTAATTACTATGAATGAAAAGGTCTTTCATACCTTCCTCTTGAAAAGATCTCAGATTCTGTAAAGCTTTATCTCTGAAATGAAAGGTTTTGAGCAAGCGATGCTTTGATACCATAATTATTGGTCCTTTCTTTTTAACTTTTGAAGACTTTTAATTTATTATCAAATGGTATTAACTAGCAGATATAGTACAATCATTTTATGTATAATACCTTCTTCTTCATCTTTAAAAAAAAAAAAAAAGCTTTTTAATTCTGTTATAAATTTATCATCCAGAATTATTTTACAAAATGTTGATTGAAGAATTTGTTAAGAAAGGCTCGGATGCTTTGTTATAGTCCAATGATCAGTAGTAGCGGTGGCACTTCAACTGAAAAACATTTTTAACCGTGAAGGCGATGTCCGATCGTTTAAAATTAAGTAGTATGGATTGCCTGGTATAGCTCTATAACTAGATGGATCAATGAGTGCAGAGCCAGAGTAAGGAGTGAGCGTTGGTTAGTCATAAAAAAATTAGTATTGAGGGAGAAATTATTATGTGCGGAGACTGGACACATAATGACATCCGGAGACTAATTAGAATGTGCCACGTCAGCAGCACCAAGCCGCGGTACCGAGCAAGGGGTGACATGGCGCATTCTGGTTGAGTCCGGACAGCTTTCATCATCTGCACAAAATAATTTCTCAGGACAAAGAGAGACATATAAGATAAGAGAGTTTGGTGAAGATAAAAGCAGCTAAAAAATGTCTTAGCCCATGGTATTAAAGCAAAATGCTTGCTTGAGGCTTTTAAGGGCTTTGTAAAGATTATATATATATATATATATATATATATATATATATATATATATATATATATATATATATATATATATATATATATATATATATATATATATATATATATATATATATATATAAGGTGGTTTGTATTCATGAAGCTTAGGGGTTGGGTAATGAAGACATCCTCATACATATGACCTTGGGAAAAGACATTATTCACACAAAGTTGGTGAAGATACCAATGCTAATTACTAATAGCTACGTTCAGAATTAGTCATAAAATGATATGCTTGATAATTAGACTATAAGTATCATTATAGCAAAACTGGCAAGGAAGAAGCAACACACAGGAAGAAAACAATACGAAATAGTAAAATGTATATATGTTCTATCCTGTTTTACTATCATCAATACATATATAAATTCTATAATGTAACACTATATCATGCGCGCTAAGCATAAAAATAAAAGATAAATGAATATTGTACCAGAAATAGAATATAACTTTAACATAAGGAAATGGAGAATGATATTGGTACTGTATTGGTAGTTGAATATTCCTCAGCGACATGTGCACTGCATTAGACCTCCAACATCAAAAGAGCTCGCTTTTGATGAGATGAGAGTAGTAGGAGCATTATTAGGTGGGTACTACGTGTAGATGTCAACAACATTGAAGGTAGAAAACTTTTTGAATTTGGAAGATAAATCAATAATGTAAGCATTATCATTGATTTGACGTAGTATGGGAACTAGCCAATCTTTTTTGGACTGAGTTTGGAGTAACTACCTGACAGGAATCACTCTTTGAATAGGCGAAGCATAACAAGATCACTAAGTTGAATACTTTGATACTACGATGTCAGTCAGCTTGTTGTTTATAAGTGGTATTGGAGGTTGTCAAATTGTCTTTAACAGTTTTTATTGTATCAACACATTGAATGGCTGTTTTTGAATTGATTAGATGTGACATTTAGGTAGAACAGCAAGATCAATGAGATGATTTAACATCTTTGTATAGATTATATTAAAAGGGAATTGGCTAGTAGAGCGATTTTGGATTTTGCTGAAAAAGACAGCGAAGCATGCTAGCAAATGCCCGGTTGATGACCTCCGTTTGGCCATCGAATTGTGGGTGATAGGCAAATGAAAGTTTAATATCAGTGTTCAAATGCTTCCACAACTCTCACTAAAATGTTGAAAATTGATCGGCAATGACCATGATGAAATCATATCCATATTTTGTGCATGGAAGGCCAACGACAAAATCAAGACTTAAATCTTCCCAAATAGAATCAAGAACAGATAGAGAGGTAAATCTAATCCTGCATTTTGAGTTGTTCCCTTGTAAATCTGGCATACATGACAACATTCGACAAAATGAGTGATATCATGACGAAGATGCGGCCAATAGAAACAAAATTATAGTTGTTGTAATGTTTTGTCTCGGCCCACATGAGAAGCCAAGCCCCCCACATTGAATTTCTTTTATTAGTTGTTGTCGCCATGAAGAGTTTGGAATACATAAGTTGTTACCCTTAAAATGGAAGCCATTCCGTATGCTGAAATCATCAAGTGGGTGACCGTTTTGGCAGCTAGTCCACAAAGTTATAAAATCTTAATCATTTTTTGTACATCTCTTGTAATTGTTGTAAACCTATAATCTCTGTTTGAAGCTGATTGAGTAGTGCAGTGCGGTGGCTAAGAGCATCGGCTATCCGATTTTGTTTGCCGGTCTTATATTTTATCACAAAACTAAATTTCTAGAAGAAAATGATACAACAGACATGTAATCAGTTTATGGTTACTTCATTGTTAATGTATTGGAGTTCTTGATTAATCACTATACAAAATAAAAAATCTTGATGAAGCAAATAGTATTCCCACTGTTTAAGAGCATTGACTACCACATACAACTCTTGTTCATAAGATGACCTTTTTTGCCGGTTTGAACTTAGTTTTATCACTGAAAATTCAATAGGTTTGTTTTTTTTTTGTGATAGAATTGTACCTATGCCCATGAAAGAGGCATCTGTATCAGCTTGGAATGATTTGTCGAAGTTAGACTAGGCAAGGACATGTGCTGAAGTAAGGATCGTTTTAATGGTTTCAAAGCTTTGTTGTTGTGCGAGTGTCCACAAGAAATTTTTAGAATTTAAATAATCTGCTAATGGGGCCATGATTATGCAAATCCCTTGATGAATCTGCGATAAAAATTTGCTAGTTCGTGGAAGCTTCAAACTTCAAATAAGCTTCAAGCAAACTTCAAACCATTCTAAAATAGCTATAATTTTATGTGGATCCATATGAATGCCATCTGGTGCGAATATATATCCCGAGAAATGAACTTGAGTGGTAGCAAGTTCACATTTGGAGAATTAAGAAACAATTTGTTGCATCGAAGGCTTTTAAAGATACGTGTCAGGTGATTCAGATGATTAAAAAAAGAAGAATTATACAGAAAAATGTTATCGTACTAAACAACATCGAAATTGTCTAGGAAAGGTTTGAGAACCTCATTCATAAGGTGCATAAAAGTGGAGGGTGCAATACATAATCCAAAGTAGGGGTGTCAATTCGGGTCAACCCGTCGGGTTCGGGTCGAACCCGACCCGACTCGGATCTAAACGGGTCAACCCGGACCCAACCCGTTTTTGCAAATGGGTCGGACATTTCAACCCGGACCCGACCCGGCCGGGTTGCCGAGTTGACCCGACCCGCTTTTCGCAAGCGCAGCAGCGAGCGACGGGCGATGACGCGAGGGCGACGCGAGGGGTTCGTGCGGCATCGATGGCGCGACCGCGCGAGGGGTCCGCGCTCGAGGGGTTCGGGACGGACGGGCGAACCGGAGGAGCGGCACCGGCAGGCGACAGCGAGCGCGGCACGAGCGCGACGCGTGGGGTTCGGTCGTTCGGCAACGAGCTCGGGTTCGGGACTTCGGGTTCGGCAGCGCGATCGCGGGAGGCGAGAGCGCACTGCGGCAGCGAGCAGCGAACGCGGCACGAGCGCGGGTTCGGTAGCGCGATCGCGGGAGCGGGTTCGGGTTCAGCATCGCGGGTTCCGGGGGTTCGGCAACCCGCCGGGTGCCGGGTCAACCCGAACCCGACCCTTTTTTTAAACAGGTCGAATCTACGAACCCGAACCTGACCCATTTTTCAAACGGGTCGGGTCCAACCCGGATTTTCCGGGTCGGGTTTTCGAGTCGGGTCAATTATTGACAGCCCTAATCCAAAGGGCATCACCTTCCATTCATAACGACCTCGAGTTTTAAAAGTCGCTTTCCACTCATCAATAGGTCGATCCTGATTTGATGATATTCTCTTCGCAAGTCGAATTTAAAAAACATGGTGGCACTAGCAAGTTTATAAAGAACATCATTATTTAATTATAATTTTATTTATTGCACGACTATATATCTATACACATTCATCATTGACCATCTTTTTAGGGTACAATGAGTACGAGAACAACATAAGTGTTAGATAAGCTGCCTCCGCAGATTAATCCACGTGGCAGCATCTCATTACTTGGACTTTCTTTTATAATTTCTTGTTTCTGTTGTCTTTAAATAGAACTGTTTTGTAACTCAAAGTTAATTAATGAAATATTTTCTTTCACCATCTTCCTGGCATCGCCTGTCTTTCCTCTGAGAAATGAATCTCTGTTTCTCAGTGCCCATGATAGGTTGAATGAGTTGTTTCTTTAATAATTCATCGACTATGTTTTGAAGAGTGAAATGTTCCTTAGGACTCATGAGATAATGGGGTAAATCGGGTAATGTTGCTCTTGGGTTAAATTCAATTTGGTGTTGTAGTCTGCGAAGTGGAGGCAAGCCTGATGGGAATTTAGATGGCATAATGTATGAATAGTTAGGTTTCGTTTGGGATGATTTTCTTCCTGCTTCTTAAAGCAGTTTTCTTGTAGAAAATAATTAATTTTTGTACTAAAAAACTGCTTTAAGAAGTAGTAAGAAAGTCGTTCCAAATGAAGACTTAGTTAGAAGTTTTAGAATTTCAGCAGGCAGGACTCATGGGTCTACTAAATTTGCATTATTCGTTACTACTAAGGCCATAAGAGTTGTTCCAGCTGATTTATATTGCAATAAGGCTGAGCTAGATATGATGCATACAATAGTTTTTTCACCACTATCCGCTAGAAGATTATTCAATTTATTGGGTAGAAATTTATTTATTTTTTATTTTTTTCAATAAATTGTGACATATAAATTTTCTCGGGCAGTAGTCTTCGACCTACTTTGTCCCTTCTCATCAATTGTGAAACTATTAGGTAGCTGTGTTAGTGATTGTTGTTGTATTGGTATAATAGCAACCGGTTTAATAGTTTAAGGGCGAGTTTCACTTAGAGACTTTTTGGTGCATATGAATGTGATTGTCATTGAACCTATAATTCGACTTTCAATTAAAAAAAAAACCTATAATTTAACTTTCAATTCAAAATTAATTGCTTGTGATATATACCTGACTAAATTGAGCTCTAATTTATCTTGAATTACATATTTCAATCCACCAATGTAATGGGCAACCAATTGATTCTCAGTTTTGTTAAGTTTATTATGAGCACATAGACAGTAAAATTCCTCTGTATACTAACACACTGACCGGTTTCCCTATACTCAATGCAGATATTGCAAATATAGCATTTGTTAAAAGTCTGTCCATAAAAAGTGCCCTCTCAGCAATTGCTTCATGCGGTACCAACTTCTAATGACCCCTTTAACTTCTCGTCGGAGTGATTGTAGTAACTGCATCCACCAAGCACTAGCTCCCCCTTTCAGACGAAATGCTACATATTTTACATGTTTATCAAATCAATTTTCCATATAATAAAAAAATGTCTCTACGACCCTTTCTCAATCCAGGTAATCCTCGATGTGCAATCTCAAGTCAAAAAATGGAATGTCAGGCTTGACACAGAAGTCACCCTGCCCTTTGTTTTTGTATTATTTGTGTATTCTTTGTCTCCCTTGAGTTTCATAATATTATACAGGTTCTTGTTATGTTGAATCAGGAGCTTCTCCGTGAAGAGCATCATTAGAATCATCCTCAAAACTAGATACATCAGGTATGGTGGTAAGGGGGCATCGATAGAACTAACCTACTCTCACTGGAACTCTTGTGACCGTTGTGGTTGCCTACATGTGTTAATTCATAATTGGGTTTGTATTGGCATAGTCCAGAGTTGAAGTATCTCATTTAACATTTCCCCTGCGAAACTGGAGAAAGCTATTGTAAGCTCATCCAGATGCTTTGTTATGCTGGTTTGAGCAGACCATAATGCTTCTATGGTTCGATCCTTGTCGAGAGCAACACACCTGGTTCCTTACTCTATTCTGGGAGAGATTATTCTGTGCGGACACCGGACGGGAGAATCGTCCGGTTTACGCTTAGGTACCGAGCAATACCGAGCCGCAGTACCGCTCGGTACCAGATGCGGCGCATTTTTATTATGATCTGGTCACCGCACAGAATAATTTTTCCTTCTAGGACCACAAATCATCTCTAATACCAATCTAGCGTAACGACCAAGAAAGAACCAACACACAAGAATAAAATAGTACCAAATAGTAAAATGTATGTAGGTTCTACCCTGTTTTACTATCATCAATACATATATAACTTCTATATATACCGTAATACTATAGCAAACTAAGCATAAAAATAAAAGATAAATAAACTTTATAATATAAATAGAATATAGTTGTAACAGAAAGAAGTGGAGAATGACATTGGTACAGTATTGATAGTGGAATATTCCTCAACGGCATGTGCACCCCATCACAAACTCTCATCTATTTGTATCACTACCAAATAAGTTTTATATTTGATAATCAAGCCATTAGAGTTCTATTTAATAACTAAAATCTACTTGCAACCTAACCAAGTTTTAAATGGAGGTAGGGGGAACAAGTTCCCTTGTCCCTTCCAAACAAGAGTATCATATTCATCTGGCATGACCCGATTTTATTTTTGGACATTTAGGCAATTAAGTCAGACTCACACACACATCACATACACAAGACTCGAATCCAGGACCTCTTAATTGATAGCCTAAGCTCCCAACCAACAGACAAAGATGAGCTGTGTGGCATTGCCCGATACCAATTATAATCTTTGAGTTCTAGGATTTTGATGGTAGGTTTAAGAAGAGGTGATTGATTTATTTTGACTATGAGAGTAATGTTTTTGAATTTATTTGTAAGTATTATTTTTAGCTGAAGTCTGGCGTTATAAAAATTAATTCATATTCAAATTAAAAACACAGGAGGACTATATAAGATAAAGTCAATATAGATTGTGAATTTCAAAGAATGTTCTACACAAATAAAAAAAAAAAATACTAGCTATTAGGTGCAACAATGTCTTAGCAATTGTTTAGAAGATCCCAAATCAAAAGTGCATCAACTAAACATCTATTGTTCAGACATATTGACTTTAAATAGCTATAAAAAATTAATTATGAAAAAAAAAATTAAAAAAAAAAATTTGAAATTAATTAACTAGCTTATTAATTCGAACATCCACAAGTGCCCAAACGCGGTATCAAAATTTAAAAGCCTAGCCCAATCCAATTAGGTTCAATAGAATGGGCTTCCAACTTTTTATTTGGTATGAATATTGCTATTTAAAAAGTAAGTTGAAAATTTAAAAAAGTTCTACTAGAAAATTGATTTTGAATTTTTTTTTTTAATTTTCTACACTTTTTTATTGCGCTGAATTTTGGTCATTGAAAGAGAATAAAAAAAAATTAAGTTAAGTGCTGCCCATATGATGATGCTCAAGTGAATGAGTGGTTTTACACTTAGTAACAAAATGTAAAATGAGTATTGTTGCGTTCTAGAGTATTCGCGGCGGTAGAGAAATAATAGTTAACATCTTAGCATCGCACAAAGATCCAGCACGCAATCAGATAAGAGAGAGGGTGTATCGTTCATAAGAGACAAAAGAATTTTTACATGAAAACCCCTAAAAAAGGGAGAAGGTCTTGGCTTGATGTCATAAATATACATCATATATAGCACATTACATGGTGGGAGTTATATATACATGTTTTATTTGGTTAGCCGTACCATAATCGATGCGACAGAGGTCGGAAAGATCGTAATTGGCAGGAGACCGGGGTCAGAAAGACCATTACTAGTGATGGAGGTCTGAAGGATCATAGTAAGCGATAGAGGTCGAAATGACCGTAGCCGATAGAAGACTAGGGTCAGATCGTTGTTGTAGGGCGGTACTCTGGTAGAACTCTGGGCATCAGATGGTGGCCTAATAGGAGTTTAGGCCTTATGTGGTGTTCCAGCATAAGTTCGGGCGTCGGGTGTGGTCCGGTGGAAATTCGGGCCTCAAGTGGTAGTCCGGCGGAAGTCTGGGGCCTTAAGTAGTGGTCTGATAGAGCAACGGCGTCACGCAGTGGTCCTACAGAAGTCAGGGCCTCCAGTGGTGGTCCGGCGGAGCAACGACGTTAGGCGGTGGTCCAGCGGAGGCGAGGGCCTCAAGTGGTGGTCCGGCAAAGGCAAGGTCCTCAGGTGGCGGTCAGGCAAAGGCGAGGGCCTTATGTGGTGGTTCAACGAAGATGAGGGCCTTAGGTGGTAGTTCGGCGAAGGTGAGGGCCTCAGGTGGTAGTCCGGTGAAGCTCTGGCAGTGGTCCGACGAAAATCTGATGGTGGACCGGCGGTGGTCCAGCGAAACTCTGACGGTGGTCCGGCGGAACTTCGGAGGTGGTTTAGGAGAAGCTTCTTCCTTCTCTTCCTTCTCTTCCTTCTCTTCTCTTCTTGCTTGACTTTCCTTTCAAGAGAAATGCGGGATCTATTTACAAATTTTCTAAAATGGCATGACCCGTATATAGGCAAGAGATCATGGGTAAATGTGGAGTGGTTGGATGGACAGTCGATATTGAATCCCTTGATCATATACCGTTCATCAGACATTTGAAGGTCTTAATTATTTTGGAATTTGATGATCTTGGGCTCATTGGAATTGTCTCGTCAAGACGCTCGATTCGATTATAAGCTCGTCATGTTTGGAAACCATTTGGTAACTCAAACTGTGGTGTGAAGCTTCTAACAGCGCTTCGGGTCCTTAATTTGGACTCATTTGGGCTCGGATTGAGTCAAATTTTATGTCGTTGGGTTTGTATTTCTGAGAAGCTCAGATTGACTGTAAGTTTACTGAAATCAGAGTTCAGATGATCCCAGATTTAATTTTTGAAATTTTCAGCTTGATTTTGCATCAAGATTTGTGCCCGATCAAGATAACTTTTGGAGGACGTATCAAATATATATGTGAAAATGTTAGATTAGCTCCAGTGGAAGGTAAGATTAGAGAGTTTCCTTAGATGGTTTGATCACATAGTGTTGGCCTTCTAATGACAAGGTTAAGAGAATAGATGTGTTAGATCTAGTCTATGTTAAGAAATTTAGAGGTAGACCTTAAAATTGTGGCTTGAAGTCTGCCCCAAGCGAATCCTAAAATCGCAAGGTTTAGCTTGTCTTCTAACCTTATACAAAAGTTCCTATTTATTTTAGCAACGCATTTCGTACTTGCCATATCCAAATAGTAAAGCAATAATGCGCAAGCAAAATCGGTTTTTTCATGGAGAGATTGAGCTTTATATTTCATGAGTTTTTTTGTCCACAGTGATATATCATTTTTTGTAATATCAAATTCATTTTGTATGATAAATCTATTAATGTACCTCAAATGACTCTTAAATGGTAGGTTTTTAAAGGTATAAATTTAGTTTCTTAGATTAGAGTTTAAATAAAAAAAAAAGGATAGAAATTATAAAAAAGATGTCACTGAATTATCCTTTCAATTACGTTAAGTATGTTGAAAATTTCATTTGTTTGACCTTTTAATGATTTTTGTTTATAATCATAATATTATATAAGGACTAATAAGTAATAATCACCGATTACTTAAATTTTTTTCTATAGATAAATATTTTAGGAATTATTCTAAAATTTCTTATCAAGTATTTAAACACCAAAAAGAGCATCTCAAAAAATTTTAATTAATTTTGACAAATATACAATCAGCTAAATGCATAGTTTTTTCATCTTTTTTTTTTTTGAAAGAAAAAAAGGATAAATTAATGAGTAAGAATAATATACCATAAGATCAAATAATGATCACATAGATGAAAATTACAGCAAAAAAAAAGTACAATAATCGATCATGCCAAGCAGTCTAAAAGAAATCAAATTAGAAATCCCCTAAGCCAATAGAACTCAGACCGCCCCTGGTTGCCAAGCTTGGGACCATCCAAGGAGGGAGAAATAAAATATCCAAAATACCAAAGAACCACCTAGGTTGCCAACCAAGCCATGACCGTCCAAGGGACTTTCAGGAAACCTGTTTAATTATTGTCCTAATCCAAGAACGATGCTGTCAAATAACCAAAATCAAGATAAACCAGCAAACCACAACAGAAAGACTCCAAAAAGGAAAGTCATCTTTTTGGGTTTGCTTTTACTACACATAACATTATTTTTGGAGAAACCAGTATCTGCAAGTTGAGGACGATCTAAATCAAAATGAATATCTTCCCCATCAACTAAAAAAATGCCATCCTCTAACCAATCGCATTGGTTCCGAACCTTATTTTGCGCTAGTTGTGCTAACAAACCACCATTGGAAATGACAAAGATGTGAACATCAACTAAAGGATTCAAGATTGCAAGGGGATAATTGTGGAGCTCTGATGACATAAGAATCCCCGCCGAAACCTTAGCCTCCTCAGAACTTAAGAAAATAGAATCATCACCCAACACCTCCCCATCCTTCTCACTAGTAGGACTAACTATCAGGTTCATGCAACAGTTAATAGCATTTAACGACTCACAAATAAGCACAGCGGGCTCCACATCTTTATCAACTGAAATGGAAACATTCAAGTTAGAGCAGCCCACAAGAACCATATCCCTATCTAGAACTAGCAACGGGTTATCCAGACCATCCAGTGCATCAGCATTAGCCATAGTTACATCTTCCAATTCAGGTGCCACCACACAACCTAACTTAGCATCAGACCGATTAGCCTCACCAACAGTAAAATTCAATTTTTAATCATTAGACAAATCAGAAACAATATTAATTACTTCATCGATAGAATTAGTAACAATATTGTCATTGCCCTCAACATTTTCGTCAGTATCAACACTAGGACACAAAATTAGAGCTCCATTAATGGCATCACAAGAAACAAAAAATTTCACACTATCACCCTCACAGCTAACATTCAGTCAACGGTTTAGATACTACAAGAACAACATTTGATGGGGCAACCTGAAGAGGCCTGCAATCACCACTCAAATGACCTAAACATTTACATGAAGCACAAAAGGCGAGGAAAACTTCTATCGACACATGTTGAATATAGCTAAGATTCTTAGGACCCAACCAGACTTTATCGGGATATGATTTCGTGATGTCAAGCTCAACAAGCACATGAGCTGCAGATGATCTAGAACCCATGGAAGTAGCTATATCAACCTTCAGAGGCCGACCAAAAAATCGAACCCAAACCAAAGAGGATAGGGGGGAAAATAAATGAGGTTAGAGATTGGGGAAGGAGACCCAGATAGGAATAACAGGCGACTCAACACTAACATCAACCATAGGAGACCATTTGGTCAACTTCAATAGCAATTATGAACTAAGTAGGAACGATGACAGAAAATCCTGTAATAATCAATGCCATTACTCAACTTGATCAAGATATGCATCTGATCAAGCAAAGTAACAGAAACCTTACCCGTAAGCTTAAGGGAGGAAAAAAACTTACGAATAGACTCCAGAGAAGACCTCTTAGAAGGGAAAAAACTAATTAAGAAAAAATGAAAAAAGAATCGCAAGGGCATTAATTTCTTCCTCCAAAATCCACAACGATGGTAAACCACGAAACGAAGAAGGTTTGAGGTCAGGAAATCGACCATCAGAGGAGCACATGCCCCAGCCGTTTCCCCACCATTCTGGCAAGAAAGGCGGAGGTGTCAAAATGAAAATAAAACGAAACACATACAAAATCACCACATAAAAAGAGAACAAGGGAAGAAAAAACTTCCTTAGTGCACCGAGGAGCGCACGCCCCAGCGGCCGAGGAGCACCAAAATCGCCTAGACCGAAACCCTAGCAGAGAGCGCAAAATTTTGTGCAAATGATCATTTTTTATAGTTTTTCCATCTTACACTCTTTTAGATCAACTCTTAGGGCTTCTACACCAAACCCCCACACCGTGAATGGGTGTCTCTCTATATGTGCTACTCTTTAGTTCTTGCAAAGACGATAATTTTTTTTTTTTTACAAAGATGATAATTTTGTTTGAAAATATTTTTTAAACCCCAAAATAATAAAAATAACGACTTCACTAATTCTTTTTATGAGTAAACAAGATGAAGTCATCTTTTCGATTGGTCATAATTTTATAGTTGACTGAGTTAGTATTGTTTGGTCATGTGATTAGTAAGCACCAATTTTATGGTTCTCTTCTGTCATAATCAAACATATGTGGAAATTAGAAGGTAAATGTAATACGAATTTGCTTAGGTTGGAGATTTCTTCCTTTTCAAACTTTCCTGCATAGATGATTATGAGATTGTTTGGAATGTTTGAGCGATAATTTCTTAAATATGAAGCATGTCATTTTTAAGAAGCAGTGTTTAGGGGTGTCAATATTTGACCCGACCCGAAAACCCGGCTCGGACCCGACCCGGAAAATCCGGGTTGGACCCGACCCGTTTGATAAACGGGTCGGGTTCGGGTTCTCTAATTCGACCCGTTTGATAATCGGGTCGGGTTCGGGTTGACCCGGCGGGTTGCCGGGTCAACCCGCAAACCCGTTTATTTAAAAAAAAAATGAATTTTTTGCTGCCTGACCACTGCCCGCTCTGCCCTGCCCCCTGCCCGGCCTCTGCCCTGCCGGGGCCCGCGTGCCGCGTGCCGAGATCGGCTGCCGCGCGAGTTCCGCGTGCCGAGATCGGCTGCCGCGCGAGTGTCGCGTGCCGAGATCGGCTGCCGCGCGCGTGCCGAGAAGCGGAGCCGCTGCCGCGTGCCGCTGCGGCGCTGCCGCCCGCGTGCCGAGAGCAGCTGCCGCCCGCGTGCCGAGAGCAACGTGAAGCCCGCGCCTTCGCCGCTGCCACCCGCGCCGTCGCGCGTCACCCACTGCCGGGTCGCGGGTCGAGTCGGGTCAACCCGGCAACCCGGCCGGGTCGGGTCCGGGTTGAAATGCTCGACCCGTTTTTGCAAACGGGTCGGGTTCGGGTTGACCCGTTTAGATCCGTGTCGGGTCAGGTTCGACCCGAACCCGACGGGTTGACCCGAATTGACACCCCTAGCAGTGTTGGGATTTTCAAATGATTAATAAAGCATTTTTTAAAATCCCTGTTTAGGTCAAAATTTTAAAGTTTCTTTATTTTGTTGAAATGAAAATATGGTCATCAATATATCTCCATTACTTTAACTAAATGTATCCCCCTTTGCCTACGTAATATGAGGTTAAAATAATAACCAAAATAATTATTATTTTTCCTCATTATGTCATTCCTTATTATTGCTACTTGGAACATGAGAGGACTCAGTGGGAAGGGTTCTATCCTGGGTTCTAGAAAGGAATAATTATTACGTCCTCTGACTGGACGTAGAGCTACGTTCGGTCGCCAATAACATGTCGCCATGTGCTCTTACTCTCTACCGCGCGGCCCGACGACTTGACCCGGACCGTAACCCGGGAATGTTATGTTTACGTATTGCGAGGTATTACTCGGTATTGCTCGGTATTGCTAGGTTTTGCATTACAATAACGAAAAATACTGCTCTGTGAAGACCAATACCGAGCAAATACCGAGTTATACCGAGTTTTTCTAGAATACCAATACCGAGTTGTACCAATACCTAGAAAAACTCGGTATAACTCGGTACAACTCGGTACAACTCGGTATTACTCGGTATTTGCTAGGTATTGCTCGGTATTGGTTATTGCCAAGCAAAATCGACCAATACCTAGCAATACCGAGTTGTACCAATACCTAGAAAAACTCGGTACAACTCGGTATTACTCGATATTTGCTTGGTATTGGTTATTGCCGAGCAAAATCGACCAATACCTAGCAATACCGAGTAATACCGAGCAATACCTAGCAAAATCGAGAAATACCGAGCCATCCTGGATCCGTTCCAGGTCGGGTTGTCGGGGCGCACGGTAAATAGTGAGAACGCGTGGTGCGATTCTACTGGCGGCCGCCAGACCAAATAAAAGTTCTCTAGAAAGATGGATCAAGATTATTGCATTTATCTCTTTTGTCCTCTAGAAACCAAAATGAATCACATTCCCTTGTGGATCTAATTGATATCAAGGGGTTGTCTAATTTTATTGATGAAAGAAGTTATTACAACTTGTACTCGATCCTTCCCTAAGGGAAGAAGTGGATATATATCTTGCTCTAGCTGCTTTTACTCTCAAAAGTGGATAATGCATATAATTTTAGTCTTCCTATGAGCTGATCAAGACATTCAATGCAACCAACTCTAATTAGTATCTTAAGAAAAATTTGATAATATTTATTAAAATTTTATTCTTCAAGGAGTACTACTTACAGGTTTTCCTATTCATTATTTAAATTGTGTGGTTGCTTGCATAAATGATGTTCCTTTCTTAGTCAATATAAATGAGCATATTAATGGTTATTTCAATGCTCTTTCAACGGACTAAGATAATGTACGTTGCCCCTTAATCCCCTTTCTTTTCACCATAGCATACGTATCTTCTTTAATTTATTAGATAAGTATTCTTATCAAGAACATTAACTCCTCTATCATCCACTTAATATATGTTAATAATCTCTTAGATTTCATTTGGAATGGTTTAAAGTAGCTTTTTAATATAAAAATTTTTAATTCAAAATATTTTTTACTAAAAAAATGTTTAAAAAAACACTAGAAAATTGCTCGAGATGAAGTCTAAGGCTTCGTTTGGGACGGCTTTTTCATTGCTTTCTAAAACGGAGTTATAGTACAAAACTCCGTTTTAGAAAGCAATAAAAAATGCCGTCCCAAACGAAGCCTAAGGCTTTGTTGTTGCTTCTTAAAGCAGCTTTCTTGTTGCTTTAAAACAACTTTCTTGTAAAAAAGCCGCCCCAAACGAAACCTTAGTTTTTGTTTAGGGCTTCTTTCTTGTTGCTTCTTAAAGCAGCTTTATGTTTTATACTAAAAAATTATTTTAAAAAGCAATAAAAAAGCCTTCATAAATGATACCTTAGGCTTCGTTTGGGATAGCTCTCTTACTGTTTCTTAAAACAATTTTTTATTACAAAAATTATATTTTTTATATTAAAAAAATACTTTAAAAAATAGTAAAAAAATCATTCCAAATAAAACCTTAATCTTAGACTCTAACAAAGCTATTATATTTGCTCTTCATAATAGTCTTGGTTTGTTTTGTACTGTTCGTTGGAGGTAAATAAAAAAACAGAGTGGAGGCCAGTAAAGATAAATATAGAATTATTTTCTCAAAATCTGTAAAGAAGTTTGAAATGCTGTGTAATATCTTGGAAATTAGGATTGGAAGTTTCTCCGCGGGCTGATCATACCTTCCCTTCTTCTCTCTATAACTAGTCCAGAACTCCCCTTCTCCTTAATTTCCTTTTGTTTAAACCGTAGCAGAGCAGACAAAGAGAGAGGGAAATGAGGCCTGGGAGAAGTGAAAGTTCTACAGGACTCCGGTCACCGGTACCATATCTCTTGGGAGGAATAGGTGTTATAGTTTTCCTCATTACCTTAGCTCTGATCATTCTTACCTGCACCAAACGCAATCCTTCCGACACCAGCTCGACTTCGCCGTCGGAGACTGCGGAGAAGCTGCCGGTGAACGCCGGCGTACTTGACATGGAGCCAAAGATCGTAGTCATCATGGCCGGAGACGAGAAGCCGACTTTTCTGGCGAGGCCTTTCTCCTTGGATCACAACAAAGACTCAACTCCATGAACTTTAAGCTGCATGCTTCTTTAATATTGGTTACAATTAGTCATCTATGATTTTTTTTTTTTGGATCGGCTTGTGCATTTATTTCTGAGTGATGAAAGATTGAAAAGAAGTTCTTTTGCTAGGGAAGTTACATATCTTCTCTCTTACCTTCTTTTACCTATGAAAGGAGAGGTTTTGGCTCGAAACCTTGAAAAAAATTGTACTAGGATAAGAACCTATTTTTATGTATTAATTGTGAGTTTTAACTATTTATTATGAGATTTTGAGTTCGAAGTTTACTTATCTGATGTATGTATATCTTTATGAGAAATTATTTTGTATTGATATTGGACGGTTCGAAGACCAACCAGAACGTGTCACGTCACCCGGTAAACAGCGGTACCGAATAAAAAAATGAAGTGGCTCATTCTGGTTGGTCTCCAAATGTCGTACGGGATCTTGCATAGAATAATTTTTTTCTTTAATTAACTCAAAAGTTCAAAAACAAATAAAGATAATTATATTCAATAATTGAAAGCCACCAATAAAATCCGTCTAAAATCAATAAGTGGAGAAAGAAATATTTGAATATTGACTACTGCTTAATTATAATATATTTTATATTTGCTAATAATCCACTACATGACCCTATAATTCTAAGGGTTTAAAGGTAGCATGGGATCATTAGGATAAATCATATGATCTAATATTATATGTCTAAGTGAGCTCTTTATCCAAATAATATTAATTAAGGCATCAGGTTCTATATATGACTTACATTGGATAAAGGAGCATAACATTTCATAGATATCTTCATCATTAGCCTCGTAAAAGCCTAAGATCTAAGTGAGATCATTTTACCATCCAAATTAAAACAGATTGACAAATTATTATGAGCTCTCCTACCTTCTAATACAGCTTAAAAATTATCTTTGTAGCCTATCTGACTATCTTAATTTGTTGATTGGAAGATTTTTAATCTAAAAGGTCCTTATATCTATTACTAATTTTGCTAAAAAAATAATTATTTAAATTAAAATATAAAATATTATATTTATCTTTATGAGAAATAGTCAGAATTATTCATATATATTCTATCTATTTTTAAAAATTAATATTATACATATTTGTCATTTAGATTAAGAGATTATCATTAATATATTAAGTTAAATGTAATTTATAAAATTAATTGAGATCAATATGTAATGTAATATTTAATAATGCGAGAAATAAATGTATTTTTTTTGCGAGAAATAAATGTATTTTTTTAATATAGAAAAGCTAATTACTTTATTATGCTCGCTTAAGTTACGCAAATCTGTGTGAAACAAAGTTTTCCGGGTTTTTTTTTCCAAATTTTATTATTTTATTTTATATTTTATATTTTTCATACATACCTAAAGAAGGTGGTATTTAAATATTGGGACAAATATTCCCAAAAAAAAAAATATTGGGACAAAAAACAAGAAACAAAACAAATAAGAAAAGGACACTTTCCTTTAACATGAAAAAATTCAGAAGCTGAAAAAAAAATCATGGAGCTACCAACAAAAAATTCACCATAAAAATTAGGAGAAATATTACAAATCTTTCTCTCTCTATCTACTCACCTCTCTTCGTTCTCCTCAAAACTAATAAAAAATACACTTCTATGCATGCAAAGGGATACGACTTTTTAAGTTAAACATGAAAGACAAGAAAGAAACCTGCTCAGTCTGACCATTAGCGTCGTGGCGCTCCACTCTCTATCTTTGAGTCTGCTATGCAGTGTTGTGGTGTTGCATCCTACAATGCCAAAGTGCTTTGCTCTCTGTATCCAACCAAAGGATACAACATATCGTAGTGCTTGAGTATATAGCACTGTAGCATTATACAACTCTATGACAAGGCCCCCGAACCCCAAACAAAAGGAGCAACAGATTAAATCAAGATATGGGTCAATTACGATCGAATTGATCAACACAATCAGATCACACACAACAAATATTAAGAGTAAAGTAGACTTCAAATAAAATTTGCGTGCTTTCTAAAGTAGATAACGCCATCGTTACTGTATGAGATGTAATGCTTGATGACAAGGAATCTTGTTCAAGCGGTTGAATAGCACGGGTCCACAACCAACGTCAGCCAAAGCATTAATCTCTATGAAAAGGATGGGTGCAGGAATAAAGTTTTAGATTAATTTTTATTTTATTTTATTTTATTTAAAGAAAAAAAAAAAAAAGAGTCATGTTTGAAACGAGTCAAGAAATTACATTTGAAATAATCTTTTTTTTTTTAAACTAAAATTACTTGATCCTACTATAATCATCTTGTGATTTTTTTTTCCATTCTAAATTAACAAAATTCGAATTTCTACCTAATTTTAATTAAAATAGGTGTTTTAATTAAAATAATTTTATATTAATAATTTTGCATGATCATCTTTATTTGAGATTCTTAAATTAATCATACACTCAATCAGACAATATAATAACTAGATATACACTAAACAATTCCTTGAACTCTTCATTTTATTCACTTTAGCTATCTTGATTTAACATTTATAAGTCAACTTCAACTTGCCTTGATTCTATATAATAATAACAGAATAGTAGGGGTGTCAACTTTTGACACGACCCGAAAATCCGACCCGGACCTGACCCAGAAAATCCGGGTTGGACCCGACCCGTTTGATAAACAGGTCGGGTTCGGGTTCACAGATTCGACCTGTTTAAAAAACGGGTCGGGTTCGGGTTGACCCGGCGGGTTGCCGGGTCAACCCGCGCACCCGTTTAATTCAAAAAAAATTGAATCCCGCGCCTGCCTGCCCCTGCCCGCCGCGCTGCCCGCGCCTGCCTGCGGAATCCGCCCGCGCTGCCCAGTGCTGCCTGCCCGCGGAGCCTACCCGCTTGCCCGCGCTTCCTGCCCGCGGAGCCCGCCTGCGGGGCTGCCCAACGCTGCCTGCCCGCGGAGCCAGCCTGCCCGCACTGCCTGCCCAGCGCGCCCGCCGCCCCATAGCGCTCGCCGCGCCATCGCGCCTGCCCCCGCTCTCGCCCGCCGCGCCGCCGTCCGCCGTCCGCCAGCAGCCAACCGGGTCGGGTCAGGTCAACCCGTTAACCCGCCAGGTCGGGTCCGGGTTCGGATTTTCGACCCGTTTCTCTTCCCGGGTCGGGTTAGGGTCGACCCGTTTGAACCCGGGTCAGTTCCGGGTTCGACCCGAACCCGACCCGTGACCCGAAATTGACACCCCTACAGAATAGGCCAATCATTCATTATAATTTAGCTAATTTCTATGAAACATATAAAAATACTTAATAATTCATTAGATGATGCCACATAGCCTCTCTTAGCTCCCATGCTCACTAGAAAGTCGAGTCATACATAACTTGAGCTTGACTCGCGAGTCAAATTCCGAGCTCGAACTTGAGTCGAACTCAAAAAGCGAGCTCGACTGGCGGCATTGGATGTCGGCTCGCGAGCCAACATGCAGGCATACCGATTTTGCGTCTGCGGTCCGCTTCTACTTCAACCTTCCGCACGCATATGAACCCGCATTTCTGATTCCACCTTTTGCGTCAAAGTGCATCTGAACCAGCCCCAACGGTTCGACATCCCAGGACGTTCAAGCATGCCCCCACGATTCTGCTTTCCCCGTCCAAGCCCGCCCCTACGGTTCTACCTTTCGATTCCAAGCCCGCGGTTTCGTTTCGATCAGCAATCTAATCAGTTGAAAAGGAATCAAATCGAGGATTATCTAGGGAGAAGTAGAGAACGATAATCCAACAAGCTCGAAATTCTCTTCGAGCTGGAGCTCAGAATTTTGTTCAAGCTCAAGCTCGAAACTCCATAAGCTCAACTCATAAATTTTTTAATGAGTTGAGCTTGTGTTGGCTTGGCTCATTTGCACCCCTAATGTCCACCCATGAATTCATATCCACAAACATTTCCACAATAAAAAACTTACAAGAAAAAAAAGCACAACAACTCAAAATCTCCTAATCTAATAGCTATCGTCACCAAATCTCTCAAACTTTGACTACCCATAGTAATCTATGAAGCCCGCGGCGCCTCGCACAAGCTAGACAACATAGTGGGAACAGTGCTCTGCGACAAAACCCAGCAAAAGAAGCACTCACTAGCTAGTCGTTGAACTATTAAGCTGAGCTCGTCAACTTAAGAAATCATTAAAGCCTTTAGCTGAGTCATTTCGCCCACAAAATCGCCATTGTCGCTATCCGTCAAGCTCGAAGTGGAAATTAAGCACATCGAGAGAATTTCCATGGAATGTGTCTCGAATATGTTCGGAAGAGCCAATGGCCTTTTGGTCTGAGATAGTGGATATGCATTACTGGAAAATGGAATAGTTCAAATACTTCTTTAGTTTAGAACTTGACCATGTGATGGGTCCTCTTGCTGATTATATTATTCCATATTTCAAATATTTTTAAATGTTTGCGGGTCAAAACTCAAAAATATTTTCTTTTGATAATATAAGTGGCTCTCACTTTTTCTTTTTTTCTTTTTGATAAATTATCTTATAGTTATATACAAATAAAAAAAACTATCCTAGATAATTAAGCTTCCTCAACTTTGTTATATGTATAATTAATTAATTTTAAAATTAATTTTAAATAACTAGTTCTGGGGGTAGGGGCACCCGCTAGTCCATCAGTCCATCATTAATTAATTTTAATTTTTGGCCAAATTTTCGGAACGAGCGTATTTGCTCCCAATTTTAGCGGAAGCAGCGTGATTAAAATTAAATTTTAAAACAATCAAATACGCCAAACTGATCCGTGCATGTACTAAATGCGCCAATCAAGATGGCGCATTCACTAGATGCGCGGATGAGTTTGGCGTATTTGATTTGTTTTAAAATTTAATTCTAATCACGCTGCTTCCGCTAAAATTGGGAACAAATACGCTCGTTCCGAAAATTTGGCCTTAATTTTTTTAATATTCAAGCATAAAAAATAATTGATTTGGAATCACATGTTTAACATCTATATAAAAAGATTCGTATTTGAAAGCAATTCTAATATTTAATTTATTTATATTAACTTATAACAAAACCGGTATTTAATATAGGAAGGTTTATAAGAATAATTTATTCATTTATTTATATCTTATTATATAATATTTTCAATTAATTTTTTTATTTTAATTAGATATGAAAAATAGTTTCTCATTGATCAACTAGTGGCATAGGATTACGTTTATTTTTCTTTTTAATTTAAGAAAATAAATATGTTGGCTGTGTTTTTTACCTTTTTTTACTTCTATTTTTAACATCATTCAAAATATTTTTTTTAAATATTTCGTGAGATTTTAAAAATTATTACTATCATTGGCCGCTACTACGTGATGTGGTATGCAATGGAAGAGACAAGCTAACAAGAACAATCAACAGAAGGCAGAAAACGTAGAAGGCTTGAGCCTGTAAATCTATTTCATCAACTGTTGAGTTCATCTTCTCCAAGAGGAGAAATACAAAACTAGAGAGCTAAAAATGGCTATGCAGCCAAAAGAAAGAAGCTGTACTAACTACCAAAACAGGAAATGCAAAAGAGTAGTGGCTGCTCCCTAACGGTCTGCTGCTCCCACTAACAGTGCTAATAAGAACATTAAAATTAAACAAAACATTTAAAAGATAGAGTGCTAATAAAGTAACGGTAACTAGTTGAACGGAGATCAGGCTGGGAGATCAAACGGATCGGACGGTCAGGCTTGTATGCGCTGCATCATTCTCCCCCTCCATCAGTAGAATCCGAATCTGTAGATGAGAGATTCGTAGGAGCTTCGTCGGGTGGATGGTACTTGGCCAAGTCACCAATATTGAAAGTTGCAGAAGTATTATAGTGAGCGGGCAAGTCGATCACATAAGCATTTGGATTAATCTGTTTGAGCACTGCAAACGGACCGATCCTCCTGGGGCTTAATTTGGATTGATATTCCTGAGGAAATCTTTCCCTCCTCATTCTGATCATGACTAGATCCCCAGGGGCGAAGCTGCGTTCTCGTCGTCTTCTATTTGCATCCTCTTTATACTTCCGATTAGATGCATCCAGTCTTTCTCTAACCTCTTGAAGCATTTGGGAGAACTGGGCGGCAAAGTCAGCGGCGGGCTTGCTCGAGCACTTGGGCAAAACGGCCAAATCTACCGTATGATTCGGGAGCTTAGTATACACAATGCTGAAGGGAGTTTTTCCCGTTGATCGGTTGGTCATGCTGTTGTAGGCGAATTCAGCTTGGCCTAATATTTCGTCCCACCCACGCGGATGCTCCTGCACTAAACATCTAAGCATATTGCCCAATGTGCGATTGATGACTTCGGTTTGCCCGTCCGTTTGAGGATGGTAAGCCGAACTGAGCTTGATATCGATCTGCAATCGTTTCCACAGCTCTTTCCAGAAATGGCTCACAAATTTAACATCCCGATCGGATGTGAGACTCCGGGGAAGTCCGTGTAGCCGGACTACTTCAGCAAAAAAAATACGAGCAACGTTTAAAGCGTCGAAGGTCTTCTTGCACGGCACAAAGTGAGCCATCTTTGAGAAGCGATCAACCACCACCATAATGGAGTCGTAACCACGTTTAGTACGTGGTAAACCCAGAACAAAATCGAGGCTGAGGTCTTCCCAAATGGATTCCGGCGTCGGTAACGGTATATACATTCCCGTAAGCTGTCCGCCTGTCTTGTAGCTTTGGCAGACCGGACACCTTTCTACAAATCGCATAACGTCGCGATGCAGATGGGGCCAGAAAAATCGTGCTTGTAGCTGTAAATAGGTGTTTCTTCTTCCCACATGGGCTGCTAGTCCACCAGAGTGAATCTCTTTGATCAGTTGGGGACGCCAAGAGGAATCAGGAATGCATAACTGATTCAATTTGAACAAGAAGCCGTGCCTTATAGAGAATTCTTTGTCATTTTCGCCTTGCAGACAATCAGCCCAGATTTTCGCAAAGTCAGGATCCGTGGCATATAAATCCTTCAGGCATTCTAACCCAGTGATCTCGGTCTTCAACTGGACCAACAGAGCATGGCGCCGGCTTAGTGCATCGGCTACGACGTTCTGGGCGCCTGACTTGTGCTTCAACACGAAAGAAAATCGTTGCAGGAACATAACCCATCTTGCGTGCATACGGCTGATGTGCTTTTGATTGTTAAGGAACTGTAAGGCTCGGTGATCACTGCACAGAACAAATTCCCGGTGAAGCAAATATGGCTCCTGTTGACCTCGTTTTTCGCTCAAATATCGTCGAGCGCATTCGATCAATTCGATTGAACCTCGTTGAGCCAAATCCGACCTCGAATTCGATCTGAATTGATTTTAATTTGACTCGACCCTGTTCAATCAAGCCCGAATAGTTCGCTTTGACTGCTACGAGTTCAATTTGATCCGAATCGTCTTTAATTTGATTTGACCAAATTGATCGAACCTAGCCCGATTCTAATCGAGCCAATTTGAGTCAAATTCGCATTCAAACCTAACTCAAATAAGCCTAATTTAATTATATTATGGCCCATTTGTCTTTCTAAGTAGTTTGAATTTGATTCCTAAATCAAGAAATGCGACCGATGGCTCTGATCTCCCCATATCCTAACTCTACCGTTACTGCGATGCTTGAGCTTGTGATATGCTCATTTTGGGAAGAATACAGTGGTCGAGCGACGGGGAGCGGTGAGACAGAGCCCGGTTCAGCGTTTGGAAGCAGGATCGAGAGGACGAAACAACAGGATCATCTCAAAAAAAAGCTCTCGATTCTCTAGGGCAAGAGGATCGGCTCTCTCTCGGCTGCTTCTCCTCTCTCACTCTCGGTAGAAGCCCCCAGGCGGACCGATCCCGAGCTCCGACTCTCGAGCAGAGCCTGAAGCCGACCTCCCCTTGCCCTAGCCGAGGCCAAAGCCTTTCCCCGGTCTGATCTACAGCAGCCAGGCGGAACCCCTTTCTGCTTCCGCTTTCGGCTTCGCACGTTCGGACCAGTCGTCCGACCCCTAGGATCGACCTCAATGGCCGCCACCGATCTCCCTGCTCTCGCCGCCCGGACCGACCCCGACCTCTCCGGACCGAACCTGAGCTCGACAGCAGCTACCCGACTTTTCCTGCTCTCGGCTTTACACGCCTGAACCAGATCCGAAGTAGCTAGGATCGTTACCTGGATATACCCGAGCTTCCCCATCTTGCAAGGTGAGTACTCTTCCCTTTCCCCTCCTTTCTCCTTTTTCTCCTTCTTCTTCTTCTTTCATTTCTCCTATTCCTTCCTTCCTCCATCTCCTATTTCTATTTCTTCATGATAATCTTAAAAAAAATGACAGTACTTGAGTTCTTTACAAAAATCTGAGAGCGGCATTCCCTTTGGTTCCTTTTCCATATGAATGCACATGTATTATTTTGTTGAAATGATTATTGTATGGATCATGAAAGTATTATGCAAATTATTTAGAAGATTCCACTGGAATAGGTGTGTAAATCAAACTCTCATGTTGGCTTGTTTTATGTAACCTTATAAATATTGCACAGTAAGTGTTTGACCAAATGTCTTTAAAGAGAGATTGTGATATTTGCTTGATAACTCATGAAGCCTAGGCTTGCACATGAGGCCACTCAATCAAGTTTTTGGTGAGTATACCTAGATCTAAAGGTCTCATACATTTCTAATGAGTTTTGACTGTGCTTGTTTGGAGTTCTTGAAGCGTGTAAAGCTATTTAATCAAGTGTTGGGTGGAATGTCACTAGAGGAAAGATATTTGATTTCATTAGGAAATTTAGATTGGGTATCATAAATGTTTAATTTCATATCTTGATTTGGTGAAAAGATAATATTAAACAATGCTTTATGCTTATATGAAACTTCATGTTTTTGATGCTCATCACTTTACTTATTTTCTTTGCTAACAAAGCTTGTTGTTGTAAGTAAAAACTTAACATGAAAAGTGTAGTGAGTGGGTAACTTCATTCTATGTTATTCGCATGTATTGGTGGGATGTGATATCATGGATATATTTGGTATCATACTATGTGAGGTTCGGTAACTTTGTTGGATAACTTAGATCATCCCATTTCTTGAGTATCAATATATGCAAAGTTGATGCATGAGAGTATTTTGTTCATGTTGTAAAAGTATTCGTGTATGATGCCTTCACCATCGTCTCTTACTATCTAGTTTTACTAAGATATTTGGTTATCAAGTGCTGTTTTAATGTTTTCAAGGAAAGATGAAATCACTATTAGCCATGGGTAGTCTCATGAATGGTATGCTAAAGAGTATGTTAGTTCATGTTACTTGCAGGATAAATTTATTTGTTTGATATGTATGCAAAACTTACGCTTCTTTATTACCATTCTTATATGATTTGAAATCCCATGTTTAAGTTGCTAGAGATAAAGAAAGGGTATGTTATTTATGGTTGAAATATGCGTGCAAACTATTTGTGATAATGCCTATTAAGGGTAGATAGAGTTTTCTTTGATAAAAGTGGGAATTTCATGAGTTTCTTTGGAAAAGTTTGCATTGCCGACATAAGTAAATCTTATTTGGTTTGTGCCCCCTCTTCTACGGTTTCTACAAAGCATAGTTAATGTGATTTGGGGAAGCTTCTTACACTTTATAAATACTTGCTACATGAGAATATTGTGAACTTACAAGTAAGCACTATTGCATTCGTATCTCTTTTTGTCTCATTCATTTTATTCTCTTTCATCTTTCAAGCAAATTGGAGTTCTTATGTGATAGGCTAGTTCATATGAAAATTCTCCTGATGCAATGTGTAGAGTTTTGTCAACAAAATCTGAGAATATTGTTACAATTCAATGAGTAAGGGACATTTCTTTTAAGAGTTTTTCTCCCTTCTACTTAGCACATGAATGGACTTGGTGTTTGTGAGGAAGTATGAGACCTTCCAGCTTATAATGTTAAAGATTTTCTCTTTAGGCTCGTGTGTGAGCTTTGTCTTATGTCTTCTCTATTTCTCTCATAAAGCTTTGGTTGTTTTAGGTGAGCATGGCTATTCTCCTTCTATCCCATAATATGATGTTAGTTTTGAATTCTTGATAAGAAATAATTATATGCATTGTGTCATGTGCCAACATTAGGGAAGATTTATGGGTATTTGATATCAAGTTGTGAGTATTCATAGACCTTATATAAATATTGTTACATGTGGTTGAGAGATATTTCGAGTTGTTTGAAAGGAGATTTGAAGTATTTATAAAAGTTTTGGTGTGTTCATTTAGCTTAGTTAACTGCCTGTTTCATAATTTCATTAATATGGATACTCTTGGTAAAGTTTCTTCGTAGTTTCATCAACATGAGCACGCTAGTTTAAGTTCAGTATTATAAATTTGTTATGATTTCATCGATAGAGATGATTTTAATGAAGCTTAACCTCATAAATAAAGGGAGAAATGATCATGTGCTTTGTGAACTCAGTATGGTACTACTCATGTTATTGAAACACTGTTTTAATGATTGGAGAAAGTGTACTCTTTTTCTTCACTTGCCATCACTTCTTATTCATGAAATCTAAAAAAAAATCTGAGAAGAAAGCTTCTTTTGGGTTGGTCTTTTATTCTTATGCATATATATTTTCGATGGGCAATCATTATATGGATCATGAGAATGTTTTTGTGAGGTATTCAGAAAGCTTTTGGTTAAATAAATATGTTTATCACGCCTTTTGTGGTTGCTTTCTTTCGCATGAGCTTACAAGTGTTGCAATACCAAGTTGTTTGTGAAGTGCCGTTGGAAGGAAATTATAATTGCTCGCTTTGCATCGAAACTTGGTGCGGTAGCATCTTTTATTTGAAGTGTTTCTAATATGCTATCTAGAGGTTTGCAAATGAGAATGAAAAGAGTGGTTTCCTTGAGTAGTTCTCACTTATGAGATTTATGGGCATACTTATTGATTCCGTTAAAATATTGTCTAAAGCTTTAGGAATGTACTTGGAATGAAAGTTTTATGTATCATCTCTCCTGCTTTTCGTTGTAGTATTTGGTATGAATTGTTGGGTAAATTTTGTCATGAGCCAAGCATTTATATGAGTATTTAAAAGCATGATTTCTATACACTTTTAAAAAATAGAGTTTCAAACGTGAGTTGTCTTTCTTTGCTTAGGCTCTCGAAAGGGGAAGTATTGTTGCTTTAGAAAAATATGTAGGCATGAAAATTTTGAGATTGTCTTCTTCTTTACAAGGTTTAAACCTCTTGCAAAATCATATGGTTGGTACTATTAAGGCAGACTTACCGATTTGTGTTGAAAATGCTCTTGAAAATATTGGATAGCTTATAGATTTGGAAACTAAAAGTTTGTTGGAGAATAGTTATACATCTCATATTTCAAATCTATATTGTGTTGTGATGATACCATGTTCTATGTTGGTCTCAATTTAAAAAAAGGGGTATATGGTTTTAATGCAAGATGGCATGTCTATGAAGCGACTTTAATGCATTATGTGGTAAAAGTCTTTATACGTTGTTATTCATGTTGTTAGAATACTTTCTTTAAGTATAGAGAGAACAAATTGCATCAAACCCCTCCGTTATTATCGTTTTCTTTTAGTAGAATTGTTGGGTTCTAACATTATATACATGTTGCCTCATAGTCAGAAGTTTTGTATTTTGTCCTACATTGAAGATTTTTTTTTATGATTTATTTCATATTGAGGAGGTTTGTGATTGGCTTCATTATTGGAAAGATTTGTAAATGATTTTGTGTTAAGATTTCATGAGTAGTCTTCAAAATGAAAGATGTCGCAAATTGTTTTATATTTGATTTCATGTTAGAAAGTTTTGACGATTTGTTCTACATCGAGAAGCTTTATCGAAAGTTTTTTTTGTGAATGTTTTATGATGAGGGCTCTACAATGAGAGGTTTTCTTTATATAAAACATTCTCGTTGGAAAGCTTTAGTTTTTTTTTTTTTTTACCCCACTCCAAATAAGAAGAAAGAGGCACTTGATTTTTTTGGTTGTTTGGGTAGAATTTTGTGTCAAAAAGAAGGGATTTTCGTAGGTGATTTTTGTAGAGTTTTGTGTCAAAACAAAAGAAAAGAAAGAAGAGATTTTGATAAATGATTTGTGTAGAATTTCATGTAGCTTTTCATTCAAACAAAATAAAAAATTCATGAGTTAGACTTGGGTTTAGCAACTTTTGTAGAATAGATTTGTGTTGGAGAGTTCTCTTAATCTCTCTTTTTGGGATGGGGTAGTCTACCTTACATAAGTTGTCTATCTTTTATTAACGATTCTCCTTTACAATATAAATTTGGAAGAATGTGATGGGTAGAAAGAGGTAGTGCTTCAGGTCTAGTTTGTTTTCTTTTTGAAACTTGAACTTCCCTTGTTTTCCTTGAGTTTGGTAGGGAATAGGTTGGGTAGTAGAGTCGACTTAATATCAAGTGCCTCATTTGGATTGTGGGAATAACAAAGGGCATTGTAAATGTTGCTTTAGGATACACTTGTCTTTAAAGAAGTGTGTCCAAAACAACAATGCCTACATTCCTTTTATTTGTAATTTTCATTCTTTTCTTTCTACTGCTTTGCTATAGATTCTTAAGTTTAGTGATACATGTACGAAAGTCTTAAGAGTTAGAAAACAAAACCTCCTTTTATCCTTACAACTTTAGTGACATCTAAGGACAAAAATTAAGGACCGAGTCTTAGATAACTTAGACTTAGGGTGCATGCTCCCTGTAGGGTAGAGACATCAAAACTAAACTTAGCGACACGTCTTCCTAGGTTTAGCCTTTTCTTTCTTTAATCTGTTAATAATCAACCAACCATTTATAATCTAATTCTTAAAATGTGTTAAAATATTTAATTCTTAATCAAGTTACTGTTAATATTCGTAATCATTAAACTATAAACCTAAGACATAAATCTAAATCAATCCTAACAAATCTAATAATAAATTCTTAACCAATCTAAAATCTAAAAGATGTAGATTATATTAGGAGATTAAGTTACAAACTAAATTCATTAGGATTAAAATATTCTTAAAGATCAAACCTTAGACTAACCTTATAAAATCAATCAACAAACCCTTTAATACATAACAACCACTCCAAAGATGAAGTTTATTGGATGGACTACTCCGGGCTGCGGGGCTAAGTGTCCTAAGGAGGCCTGGTTCCTCGAGCCTGGTGGCACAACGCCACGAATGGATTCAATGGAGTGGCAAAACTTTAAAATTAGTTTCTTAACTGGCTTAAGTCAAATCTTGATAATAAGTCATTTAATCTACATTTTCTTTTAATTTACAACCAACAAAATAATCAATCAAATCCTAAAATATAATCTCTAAAAATCAATCCTAAGACATTAATGTTTAAACTCAAATGAAAATCTCCCTTTTGGCCCCTCAACAAATCAAATGAAAGCAATTTCAACTAAATCATCCTACATAGGATATATCCAAAAATCGCACAGCCTACAGACACCTAGACTTGTTTGGTTAGGACACGACTTCTAGCCCTAGGTTAGGCTGACATTTTCTTTCGTTATTCAGTATTTACTACATACACATGCTTTATAATTGTTACTATTAGATTTCCTGTTTGTTACATTCTTACTTGCATTTATTTTTTCTGAATGGCATCTACGCTCATTTGTGTATTTTTCTTTCACTTGTCTTGCGAGGTACATTGGATCCTGATGGTTGAGAACTAAAGAAGAGCATTTGCTTAGGAGCTTTTGAGTGGCCGCGCCACAATCAGGGAGTATTTGCTTATAAGCTTGTAAGTGGCAGCGCCACAATCAGGTATAATCTCTGCAATTTGTAAAGTAGATTTTTTTTTTAATTATATATCGAAACTGCTCCACATCACACACAATTTGTTAATAGGTATTCTAGCATGTTTAGGTAGCCAGCCTTAGGTTAGTTCACTGACGAAGCTTTGACCCTATAGGTCAAAGCTTGCCCCCCCCCCCCCCCCCCCCCCCCCCACTTCTGTGAGCCTTAGAGACCATTAGGGTCATTTAGGCCTGTAGAGTAGGCCACCTACTTGTGCCGGTTGGCATCGTTGTTTTCCCACACGAAATGGGCATCGTGGTTTTTCTGCTAGCTAGGATTTTGGCCTTCCGTTTTTGGGTACGATACCCTCCCTTTTTTTTTTTTTTTTTTTTTTCTGTGTGAGCCTTAGAGACCATTAGGGTCATTTAGGCCTGTAGAGTAGGCCACCTACTTATGCCATTTGGGCATCGCTGTTTTCCCCCACACGAAGTGGGCATGACTATGATGATTTTCTGTGCGGGTACCTTGCCTGGAGGGTACCCTTAGGGTGTGTTTATTTACTTTTTCTGTACTCTGGATGTCATGCACACATCTGTTCTTACACACTTTTCTCCACAATGCACCTTACATGCATGCATTGCATTAGTGGACCTAAGGACATTTCTTATTTATGTATCTTTTCATGCATCATACAACGATAGGTCTATTCGTCTGCATATTGTAGAGTCGTTGATTTAAGTCTTCTGAACTATTAATCCTTGAATCTTTAAGATAGAGCATTCCCATCTTGCATATATATAGGGCGATTGGTTGTGCTTAAGATTTTAGCTGGCTTCCTTTTTCAGGCAAGGAATAAGTCCAGACTGCATTAGTTAGGTCGTAGGTGTTAATGTCGTATGTACGATATTACACCTCTTATAGATTTAAGATCTAAAGGTGAGGGGTATGAGTGTACCCCTACACACCTTATTGGTGGGTTAGTTCTCTACTTTTCCAGAGGCTATAAATCCTATCCATCCGCGTCACATAGATGACGCCATCTCATTCTTTCTCTCGTGCATGTTAGAATGCTTGGCCTCTCTCTCTTTTTCTCCAGTTTTTCTTCAGACCGGCCGAATGTTGATTGAACCTTGCATGACTGATCGAGCCAAGTTGGGACATTCCCCTTTGATTAGGAAAACCTAGAAATCCCTTGCACTAAACCCATTCAAGAAGATAATCTAACATCCTTAATCGAGAGTTTTCCTAAGTCAAGGCTTAGGATGTAATTAACTACGGGGGCTTGCGCCCGTAGGAAACCGATCCCCACAATCAAATAAACCTCATTCGAGCTGATGTATCGAATGGGGGAAATCTCGTGAATTTAGGGTTATAGATATTATTATCCATCGAGGTGCGTAGGTGAAAACCCGCTATCCTTCATGGCTAATCGTATCTATAACTCCATCTGCTCTTCCATCGGCCTGCTTGTGCCGAGTGTAAAGGGCTACGATCATTTTGTCCTACGGGATAGTGTGATCGCACCCTTTGCATTCGAGCCACACGAGCGGAATCCTTTCGGAGACCCACAGCTCCCATTGCTTCAGGGCTCGAACAACCGCGTATAGTTCCTGCTCATACACGCTCCATTTCTGCCGCGACGGGCAAAGCTTCTCACTGAAGAACTCCACGGGGCGAGTGTCCTGGCTAAGCACTGCCCCAATTCCGATACCTGAAGCGTCCGAGTCAACATGAAATGTTTTGTCGAAGTCAGGTAGCGCCAAAACAGGGGCGGATGAGAGTGCCAACTTGACTTCTTCAAAGCTGCGGGATTGCTCTGTATCCCAGCTGAAACTTTTAAATTTTAAGCAGTTGGTAATTGGCGCCATCAACGAACTGAAATTTTTGATGAATCGTCGGTAGAAATTGGCCAGGCCATGGAAGCTGCGCACCTCTGTGAACGACCGGGGCACTGGCCAGTTGACGATAGCCTCCACCTTGTGCTTATCGACTTCAACACCTGCGCCCGAAACAACAAATCCAAGAAAATAGACAGCTGAAGTAGCGATTTCGCACTTACTTGGGTTTAGGTAGAGCTGATTCTGCCGTAACACCATAAAAATATTCTTCAGATCGACCATGTGATCTTCCATAGTTTTGCTATACACCAGGATATCATCAAAATAAGCCACGCAACAGATGTTTAGAAAAGGTTGAAGAATATCAGTCATCAAACGCATAAAGGTCGAGGGCGCGTTGCACAGTCCAAACGGCATAACTTTCCACTCGTACAGACCTTGGCGGGTCTTGAATGTCGTCTTCCACTCGTCGCCGGGCCTGATGCGGATTTGATGATATCCGTTGCGTAGGTCCAATTTCGAAAACACCGTGGCGCCGGACAGCCGCTCCAACAGCTCCTCAATTCTCGGAACAGGGAAACGAAACTTCACTGTGATTTTGTTTATTGCCCGGCTGTCCATACACATACGCTACGAACCATCTTTCTTAGGGACAAGGAGGGCGGGAACCGCACATGGGCTCAAGCTTGGTTGAATCAAGTTATTCTTCAGTAAATCATCCACTAATTGCTGTAGGATTTGATGCTCTTTAGGACTTAGTCGATGATGTGGTAGATTCGGAAGAGTAGAGCCAGGTACCAAATCAATTTGATGTTGCAGGTTGCGCAGTGGAGGTAATGAAGTTGGCTCCTCTGATAGTAAGTCTTTAAATTGTTCCAACAGGTGCTCCACGCTGGGTTGGACAAGTAAGCTATAGCTTGGTGCAATCTCCCGAAAAATTAAGGCAAACATGGGGCTGTCGTCGGAACAAGAGGTCAAAAACCCATTGCCAGTGACCAAATGCAAAGCAGGCGTAGACAATTCAGCCTTATTTTCAACTCCCTGCGATTGCGGTAACAGCCTGAGGCGTTTGCCTTTCCATTCCAGCGCATAAGTATTGGCTCGCCCGTCGTAGATAGCACCCGCATCAAATTGCCAAGGCCGACCTAGGATAAGGTGACAAACATCCATTTCTACGACATCGCACAACACTTCGCAAGAGTAATGTTTCCCAATGGAGAACGAAACCCGGCAAGTCTCGGTCACCATGATTTCCATCCCTTTTTTGACCCAGCTGATTTTGTAAGGTTGAGGGTGCTTCATTGTCTTTAATTTCAATGCGTGAACCACGGCGCGTGAAATCACATTTTCCGTGCAGCCACTGTCAATGAGGATGTCACAAACTTTGCCGGCAATGGTGCATTTGGTTTTGAAAATGGCATGCCTTTGAGATTGCCCAGATTTTCGTGGCGCTAGCAGTAGTTTTTCGAGAACACATACTACCTGTTCCCCTTCATCACCGATAACATCTTCCACGTCTGCCTGCAGTTCATCGTCAACTAGTACGCCGTCCTCCTCTGTCTCCCCTTCTAACAACTGCAATTGCTGTCGGTTCGGACATTCATTAGATTTATGTCCGGGTTGAAAGCACCGAAAACATTTGAGACCCTGAGGTCGTGGATACGGGTTTTCCTTGAAAGGAAATTTCGGCTTCACAGGCGCTTGCGGGTCTGAGTTTGGCTTCACAGGATTAGATGGTCCGCTAGTATCTGCTACAGCTGGGGTTCTTCTTACAACAGTTCCTGGAGGTTTTATAGCCTCATTGCCACTTTCTAGGAAAGATCTCCGATGAGTGCTGCTACGCTGCTGTCGTCCCAACTGTATTTCAGCCTTGAGCGCGAAGTTGACGGCTTCCGATAAGGACCAAACGGAGCTCATTTCCAGCTTGTCCTGAATGCTATCCTTCAGCCCGCCAATATAACGTGCAACCAGCTGGTTGGATGTTTCATTCAGATCATTCCTCGCTGAAAGGCGGTAAAATTCTTCCGTATACTCACTGACTGGTCGATTCCCTTGAACACAATGTTGATATTTCATATACAACATTTGCTCGAAGTCGGTGGGGAGGAAATGTCCCCGGAGGAGCTGCTTCATCCGAGGCCAGCTCCTGACTGGTCCACGACCCTCCCGTCGACGAGATTGAAGCAGCTGAGACCACCAAGCACCAGCACCCCCCTTCAGACGACAAGCCACGTATTTGACCTGTTTCTCCGCCTCGATCTCCATGTAATCAAAAAAAATTTCTACGGCATGCTCCCAATCCAAATAATCCTCGATGTGAAGCCGACCATCGAAGAAAGGTATATCTAGTTTAACTCGGAACTCACCATGATGCCTGTCTCGCCCCGTGAAACGGCGATGCCGCCGAGGTATCATATCAGCGTCCGAATCCGACAATCCATCCATATTTAAGCTAAGCCGTTCCTCATCCGAGTCAGAAAAGTCCGGTGGCAATGCGTGACGTTGTCGTCGTCGCATTGGGAATACACGATTGACATCAGTCGGCGTATCTGTGGGTGGAGCTGGTCTCACCATTCGCGGTGGCGCTTCACCCAATCGACCGAACGCCGGTTCCCTCCGTAAAGCAACAGTAAGACGCTCCACCGCAGCGGCAATGTCATCCAGTCGCTTCTCAACTCCAGCGTGCGCAGCCCAAAGTGCCTCCAGACTTCGGTTTTCCTCGCTCGTCGCACGCTTGCTGGACTCTGCCATCTCTCCAAGCCGCTGGCTCTGATACCAAGTTGATGTGGTATGCAATGGAAGAGGCAGGCTAACAAGAACAATCAACAGAAGGCAGAAAACGTAGAAGGCTTGAGCCTGTAAATCTATTTCATCAACTGTTGAGTTCATCTTCTCCAAGAGGAGAAATACAAAACTAGAGAGCTAAAAATGGCTATGCAGCCAAAAGAAAGAAGCTGTACTAACTACCAAAACAGGAAATGCAAAAGAGTAGTGGCTGCTCCCTAACGGTCTGCTGCTCCCACTAACAGTGCTAATAAGAACATTAAAATTAAACAAAACATTTAAAAGATAGAGTGCTAATAAAGTAACAGTAACTAGTTGAACGGAGATCAGGCTGGGAGATCAAACGGATCGGACGGTCAGGCTTGTATGCGCTGCATCACTACGCACGACCAACATCATCATCTTATTGACCAGCAGCTGCTACTACAACCAACATCATCTTAGGTTTCGTTTGGGATAGCTTTTTTAGTGCTTCTTAAAGCAGCTTGTACAAAAAAGTTGCTTTAAGAAGCATTAAAAAAAGGTGTTTCAAACAAAGCATTTTTTCTATTGCTTATGCTGCCCCTACAATCACATAAATAAATAAATATAACATATTTTAAGTTACTAAATATGTTATATTTCATGTAGAAATATAAATAAAATAAAATCATTACAAATCATTTTGTAGGTAGCGAACGAACTTAGGGGTGTAAACGAGTCGAGTCGAGCTCTAGTCAAGAGGTGTTCGAGTTGAGTTTGACTACCAAATACCGAGCTCTAGCTCGAGCTCGAACTCGAATATGAGCTCGACTCGTCTCATGTCGAGCGGCTCGTCGAGCTCAGTCCCTAGCTCCGTTGTCGAGCTCCGCCCCTAGTAGGCTCGTCGTCTCGTCCGCTGTCATCCCGAGGTCTATCGTTGTCCCAAGTTCCACCAACGATAACCGTCATCTTGAGCTCGTCCGTCGTCGTCCCGTTCGCAGTCGAGATCTACATGCTCCATCATTTTGGTTTTCCCGCCCGACCTTCGATTCGTCCTCCCGCCCACAGCAACCGAGATTTCCTTTATCCCACCCCGTCTCTTCCACGAGCTGCTCAACGAGCTGACAAGTCAAGCGGAGCTCTGTTCGAGCTCAAAATCATGTTCAAGCTCGATAAATTTGACTCATTGAGCATGTTACTAAGTCGAGTTCAAACTGACTCACAAGTCGGCTTGACTCAATTATACCCCTCAATGAACTTGAAATGGTGCTCTTTATTGGTGATTAATTTATTGAGTGATGCCTTTCATAGGTTATGGTTTCAATTTGTGTACAGTAGAATGAATGGTTGGTGAGGCTTCCGCTTTGCTTTGAAAAAGAAACAATTATTGTTTCCCAGATAGCACTGACCACTGTGCATGCACTTCAGGAATAAAGTGTTTTTGCGACAGAATTTACTGTCGCGAATTTTATAGGACATTATTGTCATCTGATAAGTGCAAGAGGTAATGTTTAATTGTAAGGAAAGATTTCTTGTAAACCTGTAAATAGGACTACTGAGTAACAGAATATGAGAATTCAATACTACTCTCAGCAATATTAACTGAACAATTTCATACCTCAAATGCTAGTCTTCCTTCTTCCTCCTTAAAACTCCAAGAAACTCATCAATTTTCCTTTCACTCCCAGCTCAATCTATCCCTTAACACAGATTTTGTTTGGGACGGTTTTTTACTATTTTTCAAATCGATATTTTAGTACAAAAATTCATGAAAGCATAAAAAAATGGTGGTCAACAGCTGGCCCAAATGAAGTCTAAGGCTTCGTTTGGGAGAATTTTTTATTACTTCTTAAAACAGATTTTTAGTATAAAACTTTTAATTTTTGTACTTAAAATTTATTTTTAGAAGCAGTAAGAAAGCCGTATCAAACGAGAGAGAATATTATGTGCAGACACCTTACGGGAGAACCGTCCGGTTACGCTTGGTGCCAAACGTGGCACATTTTGGGGTAACTTGACGCAATTTTATTGATTTCCGGATGACATCCGGACTCTGCACATAATAATAAATCCTCAAACGAAGCCTAAGGGACAGCTTTTTTGCTGCTTTCTTAAAAGATTTTTTAGTATAAAATTTTCTAAAAAAAACGATCGTAAATAAAGCTTAAGTCACAAAATTCATTGCAATATCATATTATTAATGGAATGTAATTGTACAAGAGAGTCAAATTTGGACAACCATTGTTTATAGCTCTAACTAGTTTTGATCCAAATTTTTTTAATTATTATTAGCATTACAAACATCATCTATTACCTTTCTTTGCACAAAAAATTTTGAACGTTTTGACAAATTTTTTAACTTTTAATTTTTGAGTTAGAAATATTTGCTACAACTTTTTAATTATAAAAAATTAGTAATTTTTTTTATGAAGCTCCTTGAGTCCTTGATGTGCATAGGTGATAAATTAAAAATTAATAAATTTCTTGAAAATATATGAAAACGTTGATCATTATGATCTTTCTATATTTTTCTTATGACTGATTTGGGAATTATATTTGCATTATGGTTTTTCCACACCACCAACTCATAAATATTTTATTTAAATTAAAATTATTTCTATGTTTAAAAAAAAAAATTAAGGCATGAAATAAAATAATTATTTTATTATGTAGAACATAAATGGCGGTGTTCGTTATTATTTCTTAAATAAGCTCTTCTCCTTTAAAAATAAAATAAATTGAATGTCAAGTTATTCAGGATAATGGGCTTTCCTGAAGATGGGCCTATAGCCCATTAATTTAGAAAATCCGGTCAAAGAAATGAAACTGGTTTTGTCTGATTGCAATGAAACAATGGAATTAAAATGGAGAAAAGGAGAAATAAAAAATAAAAATTATGATTTCCCACCAAATAATATTACATGAGGTTCATAAAAATTTTATGTCATTCATAAAGCTATACCTATTACTTTTTCTCAATAATTCCGTGCTTTTAATGACAAAAATGCTATGATTTTCGCTCAATTTTTATTCCTTTATATTTATTAAAAAAATGTTATAACGATGAGATATTAAATATATTATTATTTTACTAATTTTTATATGACTATTTTCTTATAGTCTAATCATTGAAAAAATCAGTCACAAATTGGCCACCTACCAATCGATTCTCAGAATTTGGGATTTGGACTTTTGTTATTTAATGATTTAGACGCACATTTTTTTTTTTGGGGAATGGCAGAGTTAAGTTGGGCTTGTGGGCCGCAACCCCCCCGAAGAAAAAAAATAATTATTTTAAAAGTTATATTATTATTAATTTTTTTTTAAAAAATTATATGTGATACGTACTCCAAAAATTAGCTTGATCGGGCACGAATCTCGAGGTAAAAGCTAGTTGGAAACTTCAAAATTTAATATTGGGGCACACAAACTCCGATTTCAACGAACTTACAGTCAAACTAAGCGTCTCAGAAATACGAACCCAACGACACCAAGATCAACCCAATCCGAGCCCAAATGAGTCTGAATCAAGGGTCAAAAGCGCTGTTGGAAAGTTCAAACCACAATTTGAGTTACCAAACGGTCTCCAATTTTGACGAACTTATACTCGAATCGAACGGCTCGACGAGACGAATCCAACGAGCCCAAGATCATCGAATTCTGACATCATTAAGGCCTTCAAATGACCAACGAACGGTGCATGATCAAAGGATTCGATATCGGCCGTCCATTCAAACCACTCCCAATTCGCCCTTGATCTCACGCTTATTTACGGGCTATGCCACTCCAGAAAAACTATAAATAGAGCCCTCATTCTACAACAAGGGGACTCAAGTGAAGAGAGGGAAGAAGAGAAGGAGAAGGAGAAGGAGAAAGGGGAATAGGAGATTCCTCACCTCCTCGACCACCGCCGCCGGAGCTTTTCCTGCCGCTTGAAGACGCCGGAACTCTGCCGGATTTTCAGGAAATGTCAGGAATTCGCAGAATTTTGTAAATTTCATGGAAGGAACAAATTGTACTTGGATTATCCCAACTTGTGGGACGAAATCCGCCATTTGTAATTTACGTAAACACTAGTGGAATTTTGCAACTGGGTGAGGCCCCGTGGTTTTTTCCCTCTTTGGGTTTTCCACGTAAAAACTCTTGGTTTTCACTCATCTTTTCTGTTTGTGTGTTAAACTTACGTGCAACGCTCGGACGCAAATTTACAAACTCTACCGCCGCGTATTTTCTAACACGTAACAGTTTGGCGCTGTATGTGGGAACCTTCTATCCCACAAACTTCAAGTGTCGCTGCGATGGTTAACAGACGTAGCAGTCGCATCGTTGGAGCTTCTCGCTCCAACTCCCACCAATCCAAAAATCAGTCTGCAAATCACAGACGCCCGACATCTGCCTCTTTTCACCCTGGGGGGCAGAATGCTACCGGAGAAGGGACTTTGGGACCATCTTTAGAAGAAAAATCCGGAAGATGGAAGAATCGCAAAACGAGATCCTCCAACTCCTGCGAGATGATCGACAACCGACGTTGGAGGAGGTCCTTCTCCCTCAGGGTCCACCAAGGGTTGAAGATGTTCAATTCGAGCATCTTCAAGAAGAGATTCACCTTCCTCCACCTAGGAGACATCCTCAATCACGACAGGAAAATGAACTTGCCGATACAGCGAGTTCAACACATCCTCGCATTTTTTCGGATCTCCCCGAAGGCTATCCCCAACCACACATTGCGGAACTCCCTCAAAATGTCCTGCGACGCGAACTACGAAAATTGGTACGGGAATAGTTCCCCCGAGGAGATGTGAGGCATGCTCTCCGACAGAAGAACTTCGAGGAGTCATCACCTCAAACTGAAGCCATTCTTCAGCACCCCATTCCGGTCGGATTCAAAGTGCCAAACGTTGAATCCTACGACGGGACGACCGACCCGTATGAGCATGTTGACTACTATAGAACCATCATGCATATTGAACGAGCATCAGACGAGCTCCTCTGCCAGGTCTTTCCCGCCACCCTTAAAGGACAGGCCCGAACGTGGTTCTACTCGCTTCCACCTGGAACGATCCCCTCTTTTTTCAAATTGGCCAAAGTATTCGTCGAACAATTTGTGGCCAATCGAAGAATTGCTAAGGATTCTTCCCACCTCTCCGGGATTCGCCAAAATGAAGGAGAATCGTTGAAGGAGTATTTTCAACGATTTTCCACTAAAGCACGACAGATTCCAGGAGTAGACCCTGAATTACTCAGAGGTGTCTTTCTTGGAGGTCTTCGTCCTGGACCCTTCTATTCGGCCCTTATGTAAGACAACGTCCATTCATACGCTGACTTGATCCATCGCATGGAGGCACAAATCTCTGCAGATGAAGCTATAAATGCTCACAGGAAAAAGTTTGAGCAAATTAGCGGGAAGCACAAAGGTGCACCTGGGATGGATAATTCTTTCTCACAGCAGAAAAAGCATGGGAAGAATAATCTATCTCATATGTCTCTGTCACCACGACGAGAACCTCGCCAAGAAAAGGAATACACACCAGTTAATACATCCCAAGCAAATGTATTAATGGCCATCCGGGATCAGGAGAATATGAAATGCCACACCCTTTGAAGCCCAACGTCGGAAACCAGGAGCAATATTGCCACTTCCACCGTAGCCGTGGGCACACTACTGAAGCATGTTGGCAGCTCAAGGAAGAAGTTGAGAGACTGATCCGACAGGGATATCTCCGACAATTCATCAAGAATACACCAACCCGAGATGAAGTTGATCCGACTGGGGGGCAAAATCAACAACAAAGACAACCATTGAATAATGTTCAAATGGTTGGAGAGATTGAATGATCACGCACTTCGTGTATTTGTATTAGCAAATATTACTTGTCTTATTGTCGCTTTTAGGTTGAGTTGAGTGTCACTTTGATATTTCTAATATCTTCTTCCAAGTTAAATGTTGTCGTATTGTCACCGTGCATAGATCTTGTGTTGAGTACTTTGTAATTTGTAAGTCGTACTAGGGAACTATTGTACTATCTTATGTAATGCAGTAATATAATGTTCATGTTGTTGTGATATGATTTTTTCTCTTTTGAAAGATAAGAAAAAAACTTCTCAAACTCTTTCTCCGTGATTCGAGAAATATACAATCCATATTGTATCTCAATTACCGGACGATTAATCCCAGGGGGATTTGATCCTGACCTCATCCACACAGGTTAACGTCATCGAGCAGGGCTCTGACATACAACCTCGGATAGGTCTTACATCATTGGTGGATTCTCCTGACCTCATCCACACAAGTTAACGTCATCGAGCAGGGCTCCGACATACAACCTCGGATAGGTCTTACATCATTGGTGGATTCTCCTGACCTCATCCACACAAGTTAACGTCGTCGAACAGGGCTCCGACATACAACCTCGGATAGGTCTTACATCTTTGGTGGATTCTCTCGACCTCTTCCACACAGGTTAATGTCATCGAACAGATGTTCTGACATACAATCTCGGATAGGTCTTACATCCTTGGTGGATTCTCCTGGCCTCATCCACACAGGTTAACGTCGTCGAGCAGGGCTCCGACATACAACATCGGATATGTCTTACATCCTTGGTGGATTCTCCTGAAATCATCCACACAGGTTAACGTCGTCGAGCAGGGCTCCGACATACAACCTCGGATAGGTCTTACATCCTTGGTGGATTCTCTCGACCTCTTCCACACAGGTTAATGTCATCGAACAAATGTTCTGACTTACAACCTCGGATAGGTCTTACATCCTTGATGGATTCTCCTGACCTCATCCACACAGGTTAACATCGTCGAGCAGGGCTCCGACATACAACCTCGAATAGGTCTTACATCCTTGGTGGATTCTCCTGACCTCATCTATACAGGTTAACGTCGTCGAGCAGGGCTCCGACATACAACCTCGGATAGGTCTTACATCCTTGGTAGATTCTCTCGACCTCTTCCACACAGGTTAATGTCATCGAACAAATATTCTGACATACAACCTCGGATAGGTCTTACATCCTTGGTGGATTCTCCTGACCTCATCCACACAGGTTAACGTCGTCGAGCAGGGCTCCGACATACAACCTCGGATATGTCTTACATCCTTGGTGGATTCTCTCGACCTCTTCCACACAGGTTAATGTCATCGAACAAATGTTCTGACATACAACCTCGGAGAGGACTTCTACCCGACGTCGGACTTCTTCCTGTTGTCAGACTTCTTCCTGTTGTCAGACTTCTGCTCGTCAGAAGACTCCTACTCGTCGTCGGACTTCTGCTCGTCGACGAATCTTCGTCGGTCTTCTACCCGACGTTGAACTTCTACCCGACCTCGGATTTCTTCCTGTCGTCAGACTTCTGCTCGTTAGAAGACTCCTACGCATCGTTAGACTTCTGCTCGTCAGCAGACGTCTACTCATCGTCGGACTTCTGCCCGTCGATGAACTTTCATCGGTCTTCTACCGAAGGCCGTACTTCTACCCGATGTCGGACTTCTCCTCGTCGATGGACTACTACTCGCCAGCAAACTTCCTCTCAAATGCCATTCAAATCCCGTAACTCCTGCACTTGAGGAGGGGCGCTAATTCGAGCAGGGAAAATTTCCCGCTCTCAAATAGCGAAAGCCTCAACCGCTAGAGAGCCATGGGGGAGGAGAAGAAATCCCGTAACTCCTTCGCGTGAGGAGGGGCGCTAATTCGAGCAGGGGAAATTTCCCGCTCGCAAATAGCGAAAGCCTCAGCCGCCAGAGAGCCGTGGGGGAGGAGAAGAAATCTCGTAACTCCTGCACGCGAGGAGGGGCGCTAATTCGAGCAGGGAAAATTTCTTGCTCGTAAATAGCGGAAACCTCAGTCGCCAGAGAGCCAGAGGGAGAAAGAAAGAGAAGATACAAGTTTTCTAAAGGTTTTAAGGGTCTATTTATAGTTTTTTAGGAGAAAGAAGAGAAGTTTCTAGAGTTTCTAATTTTCCAAATTTTTCTAAATTTTTCTGAATTTTTTTGAAATTTTTTGGGATTTTTTAGGAATTTTTTCAGCCAAAAAATGAATAAAATGATTTTTAAAGGTAGTGGGACCCACTTAAAGGCGGTGGACCGAACAGGCGCCTCGTCGCCGGCGAAACGGCGCGAACAGCGTTCGAATCCGCGGCTATTTCACGTGGATTGCGGGCCATTCACGGACAGCTAGTCCGGCAAGCCGGTGGCCGGCGGCTGGATACCGCGGAGCGGCCAAGCAGGCCGCGGAACATCCCGCGGAGCGGGCTGGGCAGACCGCGGAGCGGCCCGCGGAGCGGCCCGCGGAGTTGGTTTGACCGCGCCCCGAGCGCTGGAGTGCGCGATTCGGTGCCGCCGGAGGCGGGCGGCGGCGGCGTCCGGCCGGATTCGGCCGGTTTGGCCGCCCGGTCCATTCCGGGTCCGAATTTCATCCCGAAAATAGTAAATTGGGTGTTTTTGGGGTCCCCGGACACATTTTTTGTCATTTCGGACTCAATTTTACAACTTTCAGGGCTCAACGAAGCCTCTATGATCAAGTTTCCAGAAAAAAACTTAATATTTGGAACACAATTTTTGGTGTTGGCCGATATAAATTTTTGAATCATATATTTTCGGACTCTTGGAACATCGACGTTCGAAAATAGGGGGGGCAACTGATACGTACTCCAAAAATTAGCTTGATCGGGCACGAATCTCGAGGTAAAAGCTAGTTGGAAACTTTAAAATTTAATTTTGGGAGCACACGAAATCCGATTTCAACAAACTTATAGTCAAACTGAGCGTCTCGGAAATACGAACCGAACGACACCAAGATCAACCCAATCCGAGCCCAAATGAGTCCGAATCAAGGGTCAAAAGCGCTGTTGGAAGGTTCAAACCACAATTTGAGTTATCAAACGGTCTCCGATTTTGACGAGCTTATACTCGAATCGAACGGCTCGACGAGACAAATCCAACGAGCCCAAGATCATCGAATCCCGACATCATTAAGTCCTTCAAATGACCAACGAACGGTGCATGATCAAAGGATATATTCGATATCGGCCGTCCATTCAAACCACTCCCAATTCGCCCTTGATCTCACGCCTATTTACGGGCTATGCCACTCCAGAAAAAGTATAAATAGAGTCTTCATTCTACACCAAGGGGACTCAAGTGAAGAGAGAGAAGAAGAAGAGAAGGAGAAGGAGAAAGGGGAATAAGAGATTCCTCACCTCCTTGACCACCGCCGCCGGAGCTTTTCCTGCCGCTTGAAGACGCCAGAACTCTGCCGGATTTTCAGGAAATGCCAGGAATTCACATAATTTTGTAAATTTCGTGGAAGCAACAAGTTGTACTTGGATTATCCCAACTTGTGGGACGAAATCCGCCATTTGTAATTTTCGTAAACACTAGTGGAATTTGCAACTGGGCGAGGCCCCGTGGTTTTTTCCCTCTTTGGGTTTTCCACATAAAAATTCTTGGTGTTCACTCATCTTTTCTGTTTGTGTGTTAAACTTACGTGCAACGCTCGGACGCAAATTTGCAAACTCTACCGCCGTGTATTTTCTAACACGTAACAATATGCAATTGTTTTTATTCTTTTATTCAATCTCTAATAGCTCTTATTTTTATATATAAAAATAAATTATGGTGACAAACGTGAACTAAAAAAAAAAAAAAAAAAGAAAACATGTAAAATTCTAATATGCACAAAAAAAAAAAAATACTGACTTCACTATTATGAATCATGTACTAGTCTCTTCTTCGCTGAGCGGTTGCAGCATAAAAACGATGCATTGCAGTTGTTCATATTATCAATGCTTAATGCGAAGGAAATTATTACGCGTTAGAGTTTAAATTATGCAGCGTCGAATGTGTGTGTGAATTTCTCTTCTAAATTGTTTTGCTTTCAATCATTCTTTTGATAGTCATCATATGTCAATCATTTATTTTTTTTCAAGTAATAAATAGCATATGGTCATTACGTTATAGGAGAAATTATCATACGTCATCCAAACTCCAATAAAAAAAATATTATGTTGTCAAGACATAGTGTATCTATTATACACGCATTATATACAAAGTAGTACAAAATATGTATATTGATAACATGACTCTCTTTTATTGAAGTCCGAACATGACCTACGCCCAGACTCCGCACCTAATAATTTCTTAAATTATAGATATCTTATGCAAACTTACAGTGAAACTAAAACTCTCAAAAATATGAACCCAATGACACCAAATTCAACTCAATCCGATCCCAAATGGGTCCATATCAAATTGGAGGATTAAAACCATAAATTGGATGAGCAATCCAAACATGACATGGTTATAGTTGAATTGAGCGGCTCAACGAGGCGAATCCAACGAGCCCAAGATCGCCAAATTCTAACATCACTAAAGCATTCAAATGTCTAATAAATGATTCACGAACAAGGGAATCAACATCGACCGTCCATTCAAACCACTCCCAACTTACCCTTGATCTCTCTTCTATTTACTGGTCATGCCACTCTTAGAAAGCTATAAATAAACCCCTTATTCCTCATGTGGGGGGGGGGGGGGGTGTGGGTAAGCAAGTTGAGAAAGAATGAAGGAGAGGAGGAGAGATTTATCTTGCCATCAAGTTCTTCCTCGACCACCTCTTTGTCACTAATCGTCATCAGACTTTCACCCGGTCAACAACTAACGTCAGACTTACACTTGGATGCCAACTGAAGTCGGACTTCACCCAGCCACCGATTGGTGGGGGGTTAAGCAAGGAGAGAAAGAATAGAGGAGAGAGGAAGAGAGATATGATTTATCTTGCCACCAAGCTTTTCCTAGATCACCTCTTGGCCACTAACTGTCGTCAGACTTTCACCCGGTCAAAGACTGACACCAGACTTACACTTGGTTGCCAACTGAAGTCGGACTTCGCCCAGCCACTGATTGACGCCGAATTTCTGCCCAGTAACTGATTGACGTCGAACTTCATGCTAGCCACCAACTGAAGTCGAACTACCATCCGTCCACCAACTGATGTTAGACTTCCACCAAGCCGTCGTCTATGGTCCTTCTGACCTTCATCGCCAAACACTAGTCTTTTTTACCACTGTCACCTGTCGACTACGGTCCTTCCGACCTCCGATCCGTCGCCAAAATACTGTCTTTCCGACTTCCTTCACATGTCAACTACAATCCTTCCGACCTCCATGACCAACCAACGGTCCTTACGACCTATGTTGCCAGTAGTGTGCAAAAATTTGATGCAAACTGTGTACAAATGTGTACGCTCACATGTCCGGACAGTTCTTCCCGTCTGAACTCCGCACAAAATAATTTCTCTTGAATAACAGAATTCTAGCCATCGGCACTCCACTCAAGCTCATAGGGCAAGATGAAGATTTGAAAAGGGCCAAAAAGATCACAAACTTCACCTTGAAATGCTTCCATAAGCGCCCAAAAGATAGCATTCAACAGCAGTTTTGCCAATAGCTGGGTAGTCGAGACAAGCCTTTATATAGGCAGAAATTTGTCAAAATTACCGATGATTATAACAGGCATTGTGATTAATTCAAAGAACTATTAGCACATAAAATATTTGACCATCTTTCAATAATCCATCCTTTACTGATTGTTAAGTTGAAAGTTTCGCTTTAAAATACGTATCAATTATTTAAACCACTATTACGCTGTTAGCAGTTAACCTATATTAATTAAAGATAGCAACAGTTTAAGGGCAACAATAATGTAAGCTGTTATTGTCTAAAATATTTAGTGGTTGCAATTATTAAAAGTACTACAAATTTGAAAATCACAACTTAGGTTTCGTTTGGGACGACTTTTTTATTGCTTCTTAAAACAACTTCTTAGTTCAAAATTTCAAATTTTTGTACTTGAAAGTTGCTTTAAGAAGCAGAAAAAAAGCCGTCCCAAACGAAGCCTTAGACTTCCTTTGGGACGACTTTTTTGTTGCTTTTTAAAACAATATTTTAATATAAAAATAAAAAATTTTATACTAAAAAGTTGCTTTAAAAAGCAACCAGAAAGTCGTCCCAAATAAAACCTTAATTGAGGTGTAATCTAATAGTCAAGTCCTGCGTGTTTGTAGTGATTTGAATTGGAAAAAAAAAATTATTTTTCTCACAACAGCTTCACAATCACCATTACAAAATATTATAATCATCTTAAACAAATACTAAGATAATGATAATATCCTCATCGAAAGAAATAAAAAAATAAATAAAAGAACTCACTGATATAAATTTCAATTAGGACTTCTTTATTAATTAAGCCCAATACGTTGCATTCGTATTCTTCATTTGGAACGACTTTTTTATCGCTTCTTAAAACAGTTTTTTAGTATAAAAATTAAAAATAATCCCAAACAAAATCTTAACTTGCAAATTCATATGTCTTAGGCATATGAAATTTAGTAAGAGAAAAGACTTTATTATAAAAACGTTAGGTTCAAACGGTGTAAAAGGATAAAAGCTATTGGCTTAATTAAGAGAATAAACTTAATTTTATAAAGACAGATTAGTTAGAATATAAACTTCAATAGAAGCATGACCTCCTAACCGACTCCACAATCATCTTCTCTTTTATCTCTCAAAGGAAGAAAGGCAGTTTCCTCTCCCTTTCCCATGACATTACTGTTTGAACACAAGCTACCAGTTTTTTTTTTTTTTTGAATGGAGGTTCTCAGGACAGCTTTGGCCTCTCACACTAAGGCTTCGTTTGGGGACGATTTTTTTTTTCTGCTTCTTAAAGCAGTTTTATAGTACAAATTTTTTAATTTTTATACTAAAAAGCTGTTTAAGAAGTAGTAAAAAAGTCGTCCCAAACGAAGCCTAAGGCTGAGATGATTTTTTTTATGTTTCTTAAAGCAATTTTTTAGTTCAAAAATTTTAATTTTTAAACTAGAAATCTGTTTTAAGAAGCAGTAAAAAAGCCGTCCCAAATCAAGCCTAAGTCCCACTATGCAACCATTCTATGAATAGGACTAGGGGTGTCAATTTCGGGTCACGGGTCGGGTTCGGGTCGGACCCGGAACTGACCCGGGTTCAAACGGGTCGACCCTAACCCGACCCGGTTAGGCAAACGGGTTGAAAATCCGAACCCGAACCCGACCCGGCGGGTTGTCGGGTTGACCCGACCCGGAATCGTGACCCGAAATCGCCGCAGCGCGGAGCGGCAGCAGCGCATTGCGCATTCGCGCGAGCGCCGGCGGAGCGCTGGCAGCGCGGGCAGAGCGCCGGCAGCGCGGGCGGAGCGGGCAGCAGCGCGCGAGCGAGGGCGGGCAGCAGCGCGCGAGCGCGCTGAGCGCGAGCGCTGACGCGGTCGTGCGCGAGGGTGGACGCGGGCTGGCTCAGACTCGGACTGCGTGTTTCGGGTCAAACGGGTTGACCCGGCAACCCGTCGGGTCAACCCGAACCCGACCCGTTTTTCAAACGGGTCGATTTATGTAACCCGAACCCGACCCGTTTTGAAATCGGGTCGGGTCCAACCCGAATTTTTCGGGTCGGGTCCGGGTCGGGTTTTCGTGTCGTGTCAAATATTGACACCTTGTCGATTTTCTATGCTAAAGATCATATATGTATTTTTTTTTATTTTAGATGCACAAATGCAAATAAAATTGTTGGTTTAAGAATTTATCTTAGAAACTACAAATTGAACTAAGAATTGAATCAATTCTAAGCTTGATTTGATATAATTGGTTTCGTTTGGCTCGAATCAAGATGTGGATGCGTTGAACCTAACCTGGGTTCAAAGGTTTTAAACTAATGTTAAGTCGAGCTCCAAATTACTCATGATGGAATCTTATAGTTGTTAAATTTATTATAATTAATCTCTGATATATAAGTATTAGATCATGTGTATAATATTTATAGTAAGAATTTATAGTCATTCTTATTGTAATGCATTCGTATTAATAAGGGTATTTTCTTTTAATGTGTTTTTATTTATTACTCTATTTTGTTGACTATTTATAGAAAATATTATATGATTTTTATTTCTTTCAATAAAGATATTGCTATTATAGCATTTCTATCATGGTATTAGAGCTAGAGTTAGGGGACGTTCAAAAATGTTGTGTAGTGGTCCGGTTTTAAGTTATGTTGATCCGCATGTTATCACACCAACATAAATCTGTATAAATAGGATCATATGTGATGTATTAGGGTGCCCCTCTTGTAATAAACCCATTAATAAGGAAATTTGGAACTCCCTCCAGCTGCTCTCTCCCTCTCTTCCCTCTCTCTCTCTCTTTCTTGCAAGAAGGCTCAAGAAGAGCTTCTTCCTCGTGCAAGAAAGCATAACAAGTGATATTAGAACCTCGTTCAGGTGATCTCAAGGAGGAACAAGAGCGGGATTGGACTCGGTTCGGCGGGTTTGCTCGTGGAATTAGTGTAGGGAGTCGATCAAGTCGCAACAGCTGCACAGGTGGGTCTTTTATATTAAAATCGGACCAAGGTGGAAATTATTGTGTAGTGGTCCGGTTTTAGATTAAGTTGATCCGCAAGCTATCACACTAATTATAAATACCTATAAATTGGCATTGTAGGATGATGGTAGATTCTCTCTTGGAAGCTCAATTGATTAAGGAATAAGAAATTCATGTCATTTCTCTCTCCCTCTCCATCTCTCCCGCTCAACCTCTCAATAAGTATCCAAGAAGGCTCAAATAGAGCTTCTTCCTCATGCAAGAAAGCACAACAAAAAACATCACCAAACCCAAATCATACTGTCCCGAACCTCATAGTTGTTGGATCGCTCGTGACCATCTTCATACCTAAACACAAATCTTGTTGTTATTCTACGAATTATCATTGATTCGTCAATCTACTGTTTGTTATGTATGAATATTCTATAATTAAGTGATTTAAAGAAATTTTTGTATAACTTCATCAAGCATTTTTCTCTTGTTAGTTTAACTTCTATTCATTATTGTCAATTGCATCTCATTTTACAATTATTTTGCTCATCATACCTAATGATAGAGATGATTCATTGCAATCTAGTGGCGTGAGATTTGAAATAAAAGATTAATTATATTATATATACGCAATAAAAAAAATGAAGGGAAACAAACATATACGGATTATATTATTGTAAATCAATGAATCAGAAATATATAACATCAACAACATCAATTCTTTATCCGACTACCTGGTGTCGACTATATGAATCTTTTTTCTCTATTATTTTTCATTAAGAGTCAAATCCTCATTTGAAAATAAATCAAAATTATTATAAATTTTAAAAAGAAATTAAAGTATCATAAATTTCATAATTAAAAGGTCATAACTTAGATCAATTATTTTGTTAAGGCAGCAATATGCATACAATTAGCAAAATATGAAACGGACAAAAAGATTTAGGATCATTTACAATATATATATTCATAATTCATATCAATAATTTTGTAAATTACAGATCGAAATTCGTTCTCTCTAAAAAAAATAATTCAAATAACTCTGAGGGCCGACGGTGGTGTTGGGTGAGAGGCTAAAACCGCGGTGAGAAACTCTAAGCTTCTATGTTATGAAGAAAGAGCAAAATAATATCTAAATACTTCTTCCGAGCTCTGGGATTAAAAGAATTGGCTTTTGACCCATGAATAACACGCTGTACTTGGCCTGTTTTTCTATTTAAGAGCGTCCCTGTTCTTCTTGCAGGCAAGAATTCAAGAGAATAATAGCTGCTAGATTTGTTTTTTTCAGCTTTGGGGTTAGTTCTCCTTTACTTTCTTGTAGGACGCATGGATACTTCCAAGTTAGGGAAAGAAGAAAAAGAAGAAGAAGAGTGGAGCAGCAATGGAACAGGATGGACAAAATACTTCAGATCAGACGGAAGTCATATGAAAGAAGACGATTGTGGAAATGAGACTGTGGAGGATGATGATTCCTTAGCCTCGGATGCTTCCTCTGGGCCTGCAGATTTGGGGCATCCATGTAACAGAAGAAGTGAAGATAGTGAGGTTAAAGGTCATGCCAAGTGTATGTTTGATGAAGAAGAAGAAGAAGGAGGCCATGAAAGACAAGAAGAAGAGCAGAGAAGAACAAGTTGGATAAGAAGGACAGAAAGAAGTTGAAGGAGAAGATGAAGGGAAGGAATGTCATCAAAGTATGAATCTTGAAAGGTGTGTGGCGCATAATTCTGTCTTGATGTTGTATTACAAAGGTTTATAGAATCAATCTCTCTTTCTCTCTCTTTTTTCCTTTCTTCCAAAGAAATAGAAATTCTGTTGGAGCTATTAATTTGTGTAAGGATCTTAAGGGGCTGGATATATGCGATCTCTTCTTTGTAAGGTAGAATATGTATTATTAGGTAATAACAGAAGGCAGATCTCTTCATCTTTTTGATTTATTAGTGGGCGCTGAAGGGCAGCGCCATGAAAGGCCAGTGGTGACTCCTTTGATCTATACATGCTGGATGTGAGAAATTAGCTGAAGCTTTGACAATTTGTAGATTGTTATTATGATCTCTAGACAGTAATTTAAAATTTTTAACATTTTGTTCTGGTTCTAAAACTCTGATGTCTCATCATTTTTATGTGTGGAATCTAATTGTGTTGATCAATTTAGTTATTTTATTGTCTTGGATCTCAAAGTTTTTCGTGTACACTGGGGGATGCGGGAGTTTATCCCCGATTTGGCTTCGGGTGCTTTGCAGCTGAATTTTTTTCCATATAACGCCCGGCGCTGTGTACTCGAGCGCCCCCAACACTGAATGACAGAGAACAGAGCGCCACAATGACCTAGATATGACGCTGCAGCGGATGAAGACAGATGCTTGAGCGCCACACGCTTCAAATCGGCGCCGCAGTGCTGCGAAACGAACTAAACAGTTTTTTTTCTCATTTTTCTGAAGGGTTGCGCCCCTTGGAGTTTATTTAATTGGCTTTCTCTTGTATTTTATTTGTAGATATTGAGAATGGTGCATGTGAGAAGAGAAGCAATGACAGAGACAAAAGAGATTCTTACTTATTTCTCACAATTTTCATAGTGGGCTGGCTCCGTGATTTTTTTCCCTATTTTAGATTTCTTCTACTTTTATTTTCTTGCTTGTTTCATCATTGTAGTGCTTACTCCTCATTTTCATCTAAAAAATTATTCAAATAGGAAAAAAAACTTAGCCAGGGATATTATGATCTGCTCACCATTCAAACAAGGGAAGAACTAAGAACATAGAATGTACGATATTCTGACCAGCTCATCATTCAAAATATCGGATATTTTGAGCTGTACGATTAAGATGTTTCTACTAAACCCTACATTGTTTGTTCTATTTGATTTGACACTCACTATATTTTATCTTTAAAAAAAATTTATTGTTGTTTTATGAAAATTGAATTGAGACAAGAGGACGAGGAACAATTGAATTGTTCTTTTTTTTTTCTTTTTTTAACTTTTGCATGAAGGCAAATAAAATGGCTAGAAGGTGGATATATTAATTGTTATATGAAAATTAAAAGGAGGAAATTTATGATTGTCTAAGTTGAATAACTCTAATTATTAAATGAAAAATTAGTATATGAGTAGGTTATCTTCAAGTAATTAGTGGGACATATACAAAATACACTATTAAAATCTTGTACTTAAGACAACACATATTAGCTTCGGTTTTAAAATCATTGCTATACAACAATAATTTTAATCGCTGCAAATACTGGCTGTTTAAATCACTGCAGTATTTTAGTTGTGGATAAAGTTGTTGTAATCAATTGATATTATTAGAATATCAAAATATTTCACATTTGTAATTATTAAAACTTTGTCTACGTGTCACTGTCTTATTTGTTATCAAGAACTGTACTTGTATACAATGTCTATATATCTCTTTGTATCCATCGGTTTATTCTATAACAAGAATATGTTTACTTTACTTTCTCTATTCCTGGTTTTTATCCAATGTGTATTTCTCTGGTTATCATTTTCTACATGGTATCTAGAGCTCGGTAATCGGCATCAAGAATGAGCTCGGCTACCTCAAATCCCGGCGAACAACTCGACGGAGAAGGAATCGCAGATCCTCTCATTCCGACGACATTAAAATTTGTCGTCACAAATCTGCGCACGCTGGTGCATCTTCAACTTCAGGCGGATAACTATTCTCTATGGAGAGCACAAATCGCAAAAATCTTCAAAGCAAATCGGTTTGAAAAATTTCTTGAACCCTCTTCCTCCTCTTCTTCCTCATCGATTCTATCTTCTTCCCCCACAGAGGCTATTCCGACTCCCTATTCTTCGCAATGGGTTCTCATGGATCAAATCTTGGCTACAGCCATGTGCTCAACCATTTCCACTTATATTCTTCCACATGTGGTACATCTTGAATCTACTGCTGAAATTTGGTCCACGCTTGAAACACGCTTTCAATCTTCCAATCGCTCCAAAGTGATTTAACTAAAAAACTTGCTTCACAACATTTCCCTCAAGAATCAAACCGTTACCCAATACCTGACCGAAATCAAAGTTCTTGTTGATCAAATTTCTGCATCCGGTGCTTCTGTTGACAATGAGGACGTGATTCTTTATATCCTCAATGGATTGCCTCAATCCTATCAGTCCTTTAAAACCGCAATACGAACTATGTTAAACCCCATTTCTCTTGATCAGCTCTACCCCCTTCTCCTCAGTGAGGAAATTAATCTCGCTGCTGATACGGCTCGCTCTGCTCCTTCGCCCGATCCGCAAACTGTCTTGTTTGCTCCAAGAGGCCGCGGTCGAAGATCTCGTAGTCGCAACTACAATAACGTCAACAATTCTACCAGATCGCAGCCAAACCCCAATGCCAACGTCATTTGTCAAATATGCTCTAAGAAGGGACATGCGGCAAAGACTTGCTGGTACAGACTTGACCCAACTTACGGTCAGTCACAAACTTCCGATCCGCAAAGGGCCTTAGCTGCACAAACAGAGCACACCTCGACCAACTGGTTCTTGGACTCCGGATCGACGTCTCATCTTACGAGCTCGCTAGACAACATGTCGAACATTACACCCTATCAAGGCTCAGACACGATCATGGTAGGCGACGGGAGATCGGTCAACATTGCCAACTCCGGCAACGGCTTGTTACTGACTCCCTCTCGTAAGCTCACTCTCTCTCAAATTTTACATACACCATCATTACAATTTAATTTGCTGTCTATTTCCAAGCTCACAAAAGATAATAATATTGCTATAACTTTTGATCCTTCTGGTTTTACATTCAAGGATTTGAGGACTCAACAGGTGCTTCTTCAAGGCCCGTGTGATAGAGGACTATACTCCATTCAGCCCTCATCCTCGGCAGCTCCTCGAACAGCACTGGCTACTACAAATAATCCTCCTTGGCACGATAGGCTGGGCCATCCCAACCTACATACGTTGAAAACTATTGCTAATTGTAATCCGTTTTTGAATATTTCCACTGTTTCTGTTTCTTGCAATTCTTGCAAACTATCAAAAGGTCATAAAAATTCTTTTGCTAATTCTACAAATAGAATGAAAAACGTTTTGGATTTAATTCATTCTGATATTTGGGGACCTGCTCCCGTGGACTCTGTTCAAGGTTATCGTTACTACGTTATTTTTATTGATGATTTTAGTCGCTTTACTTGGCTTTTTCCACTTCATCAAAAATCTGCAGTTTTTCAAACTTTTGTTTCTTTTAAAAATCAAATTGAGAATTATACCTCGCACCATATTAAAACTATTCGTACGGATGGGGGCACTGAATATTTAAACAAGCAATTCTCTCAATTTTTAACGGATCACGGCATTAGTCATCAGATTTCCTGTCCGTATACGCCGGAGCAAAACGGAGTAGCAGAACGCAAGCACCGTCATATCATTGAAACTACCCGTACGCTTTTGAAAACTGCTTCCGTTCCCTACAAACATTGGCCTGAAGCGGTTATGACATCGGTATACCTTATAAACCGCATGCCCTCTACAAATACTTATAAATCAACCCCTTTTGAACTTGTGCATCGCACTAAGCCGGCTTACAACCATCTCCGAATTTTCGGTTGTGCATGCTACCCACTCCTACCTCCTCATACTCACCATAAGCTTCAACCCAACACTACTGCTTGCGTTCTACTTGGTTACTCAGACACCTACAAAGGTTATAAGTGTTTGAATTTGTCTACTAATAAAGTCTATTTTTCTAGGCACGTTACTTTTCAAGAAAATATGTTTCCATTCAGTTTTCAGCAGGTCCACAACTCTGGCTCATCAACCGAGTGTCCACCGTTGCTTCTTATGCCTAATTCAGCGGGCTCTTCAACCAGAAATTCTCAACAGCATATACCTATTTCTAAGCCTCTGTCTCCTTATGTTGTTAATTCACCTGCTTCATTAGATATCACTACTAATAATATCACTCATTTAGGTTCTCTTCCTCCACCTCAATTATCTCATCCGATGCTCACAAGAGCTAAGACGGGTAAGCTGAAACCGGTCATACGAATGAACCTGATGCACACTCAACATGTATCAAATACCAGTGAATCCCCGTCCAATTATACAGAAGAAATCAAGCATCAGCACTGGAGAGCAGCAATGGCGAACGAATTTTTCGCTCTACAACAACAAGGCACCTGGACACTCGTTCCTCCTTCGCCGAATGTATCCATTCTAGGATGCCGCTGGACTTATAGAACCAAGTTTAACGCTGACGGTGCCGTGGCCAAGCACAAAGCACGTCTTGTAGCGCAAGGACATCGTCAAGAGTTTTGTTTAGATTACACCGAGACGTTTAGTCCGGTAGTAAAACTTCCTACAATTCGTATTATGCTTGCAATTGCTCTCTATCATAATTGGCAGGTGCATCAACTTGACGTAGCGAACGCTTTCCTTCACGGCAAACTCTCCGAACAAGTCTTCATGTCTCAACCTAAAGGATTCGAGGATTCCACAAATCCTACATATGTCTGTCAACTCCATAAAGCCATCTATGGCTTGAAACAAGCCCCACGCCAATGGTACACTACATTTACAGATTATCTAATTTCTATTGGTTTTCATTGCAGCTCCGCAGATCCTTCGCTTCTTATTCTTCATCAACAATCTCACAGCGTCTACCTACTAGTTTACGTCGATGATATCTTAATCACCGGCTCCAACTCAGATTTAATTGCTGTGGTTATCCACAAACTTAGTCAAAATTTTTCCATGAAGCATTTGGGTCCCGTGCATGATTTTTTAGGAGTCAAAATCGAACGACATAAAGAGTTTTATTTCTTATCACAACCAAAGTATGCAACCTCTCTACTTCAGCAAACCGGTCTACTCAATTGCAATCCAACAGCAAATCCCACCTGTACAAAAATACCGGACAAACCAAAACTGGACTCTACACTATCCGATCCAGCAATCTATCGCAGTATTATAGGATCTCTACAGTATTTAACACTTACTAGACCGGATATAGCCTACAGTGTAAATCAGCTCTCTCAACATATGCACAATCCGGAATCTCAACACATCTACATGCTCAAGAAACTTCTACGATACATCAAAGGTACTCTTCACTTCGGAATTCCCATTACCAAATCTGATCTTGTTCTTAAATCTTTTTTAGACGCCGACTGGGCCGGGGACCCTATCTCGCACAAATCTACTTCCGGTTTCTGTTCCTTTTTGGGCAATACAATTATTTCTTGGACGGTCAAGAAACAACATACGGTGGCTCGATCTTCAACAGAGTCGGAATATCGAGCATTAGCTGCACTCACAACCGACATCATTTGGCTTCGGCGGCTCCTTTCAGATCTCGGGATTCCTCAAACCAAACCAACCGACATGTTTTGTGATAACACGTCTGCTATTGCATTAGCAAACAATCCGGTTTTTCACGCCCGGACTAAACACATAGAGATCGACCAGAAATTCATCCGAGATCATCTTCATTAAAACCACATTCGACTACTTCCTATAAGCACAGTTGATCAACCCGCAGACATCTTCACCAAAGCTTTATCTACACCTCGTTTTGAGAAACTTATATCCAAACTGACGGTCTCCAAAGACCCATCAGTTTGCGGGGGAATATTAGAATATCAAAATATTTCACATTTGTAATTATTAAAACTTTGTCTACGTGTCACTATCTTATTTGTTATCAAGAATTGTACTTGTATACAATGTCTATATATCTCTTTGTATCCATCGGTTTATTCTATAACAAGAATACGTTTACTTTACTTTCTCTGTTCCTGGTTTTTATCCAAAGTGTATTTCTCTGGTTATCATTTTCTACAGATATATCTTGAATCGATAGAAAATTTTCTCCTGTTTCTAAAAACTCGTTCTAGATATTCAACCACCATCATTACTTGCAACTACTGTCTTCTACTCAATCTCCCACTAATCACTCTTGATCATACACAAACCAAATGTATTTTTTCATGCTTTACATGATATTAAATATTTTTATTTCTATAAACTTCTTGGTTAAATTAATTAGTTTATGCATTTTTAATGAATTTATCCAACATAAAATTTAATTTATATTTTTTTTTTCACATTTCATCTTCTCCAAATTTTTAATGGAGTCTATTTGAATATGAACAAAATGACTATCTCATCAATAGGTATATTTTTTTGTTGCTTATCAAATGTTTTTGGCTTAAAGATGTAAAGTATTTATTTGTTTTAGGCAACTATAGTACTTTTGTTTTGACAAAATTTTTTAAGTTGAAAAAAAAAAAAATCTATGAACATTTTCATATATAATAATTTTTTTTCTCACAAATTCTTTTGTTTTCTTATTAGAACAAGGTCCTATGATTTTTTTATTTTTTTTGGAAATTGGCACCAAAATCCTAATTTTTTTCAAAGCCCACCACCTATTGGGCTGATTTATTATTATTATTATTATTATTTTATTTCTTATTGCAGCAGTTATAATCACTACAAAGCCCTAGCAACGATTTTAATCTTTAGAAATTAAATTATTGCATTAAGACTTTCTCAATTGTTGTAAAGTCACAACCCAATGAGTTTATAGAGCATAGTATATTAGTATTCTTTGCGGCTTTGTTGTGGTTTTAAAATCATTGAGAATTTTTGTTGCGATTAAAATCACTATTAAGACCTTTTAAACCTACTGAAAAAAATTATTATTTTTTAGAAGGGGCATCTCATGACCAATCAAAATGGGGATGTTAAGGACATTCAAATATGTGTTTATGTGCATCGACTATAAATGTTATACAAATGAGGGTTGAGAGGAATTGTGATATTTTTGGAGTGCGAAACAAGTTTCGAGGATTGTGATATAAGTCTTGTTACTATGCTAGGGACAACTATGATGTAGGTCTCAGTGGGAAAGATTGTGACTAAGATCTTGAGAAATCAAGATGGTTGCAGTGTAGGTTTTCAAAAAATTTTTGCAATATGTCTTAGGGGAGATAATCACTATTGTAGTTTTATGGGAGATGGTTATGACATAAACCTTGATGGAGATGACTATAACATAATTCTTGCAAGAGATAGTTGTAAGGAAAAAGGATAAAGAAAAAAAAAAGTAATAATTATGGTAGAGGTCTTAATTTGAAAATAATTAAGATACAAACAAAGATTAATGTGGCAGATGTCTTATCAAAGATGAAAATGGTTGAAGTATCAATATAGAACAACTCTTTATGCAATGATGGTAGCAAAACAAATGATATTTACAATATATATCTTGGTGTGATGATAATTGTGAAGCAAATGAATTTTATATATATTGTGAATCTTAATCCAAGAAGATTGGATATATATCTTGATTGGAAATAATTATGGTGTAAATTAAAGTTATAATATGTTATAATAAGATGATAGTTTTGGCATAACTGAAGGCAGTATAAGTCTTTGTATGATAATTCTTGTAATATTATAGATTATTATCTTGCAAGTATTAATACACTTAGAAAACCTATTTGAACGAGTTACATCCGAAGTGATTTATAATTTTTAAGGAGTGGTTTTCATTCTAATTTTAAATATTATTTTATTATTATCAATATTAATAGATGAAAATGATCATACATTAATATAGGACAACTTTAGAGGATTAAGAAGCTTTCAATTGAACCATAGAAAAGTGCAGAGGATTCAAACTAAACTTGAATCAAAGCATTGACACATTTTTGTAGTGGTTCTCCCTCTCCTCTTTCCCACCCACTATCACTTTAGTTTATTTTTATAGTTATAAATATTATATGATTACCAAAGTGACTCGATGTGTGTAGACTTTAATTAATGATTAGTATTGCTTGAATTTGCTTAATGTCTAGTGTTTTTCTTATCATCTTAGATAACATTAGGTATCTTCTTTATTAGGAAAATTTTGTCTCCCATCTCTCATGTTCCTCCACCCCTCCTCTCTTCTCTACCTCAAAGGAAAGCTTATCTCATCCGAAGTGTTCTCTTGAAGATTGGAGAACATCCGAGTGATCTCCTTTTGAATACTTTTTTTATTTTATTTTTTATTTTGAAAATGATGACAATATCCAATCATACATGAATAAGTTCAAATCCTTACGAAGAGTAATTTATAAAAAAATATTTTATGAAATTAATGTCTATGGAGGTTTCAATCAGAGTCTGCATTGGGTACCCATACCCATACACACCCATGTACCCATCCATACCCAATGGGTATGGGTGGATATGGGTACGCCCATGACCTTGTGGATGGGTATAGTATGACTGAGTACTCAATATCAGGGGATAAATCGATTTACATTGCTAATCACTGTATATCTTATATTACTACAATCCTCACTACATAGTGTACAACACTTAACCACACTGCAACTATATACGATAAATTCTGATATGTGTCTTGAAAGTTTGCAATAAGAGCAAAGGGAAACAAGCCTCAAGGCCATTAATCTGTGACAGACTGTGTCCAAAAAGCATGGAAAGTTGGTGGGTATAGGTGGGTATGACATCCCGAAAGTCACCATGAGTGGGTGTGGGTGTGAGAAGCCCATCCGAGTAAAGCAAGGGTACACAATGGGTACCCAATCAAGACCCCATATAGGACTTTGATTTCAATCCATCTAACGTCTAAGATATCCATTTTTTTAAATAATTTTTACCATAATAAATGTACACCAACAATATCAAGTGGCATTGTTGTGCCAATTAAATAAGACGAGCTTGCCAAGTTAGTCAAATAACATCATAATCATCAAAAAGTAGTAGTGCTTATTCTACCACCACTCTTATATCTCTTCCGAAGAGATATAAAAAGGACGATGGAGTAGGTTGATGCAGCCCAATTTTCACACCTTTGAAATGACAATTGATTCAACACAATGAGATGAATCTTATATAGTCTTTGTATCATTTTGAGCATGTTTAGCATCTAGTTTTATTTTTTTCATATTTTTTAGCAAAAGTGATCACTTTTATTATTCCTCTAAATTTCATAAAGATGCACGCATTATGTAAATTTCTCTTCTAATCTCTTTTTCGCACCGCTCTGCTAGGGTTTGCTGTCTCCGGGGTTGTCCCCCGCCCCGCGGGGGGTTTCTTCGCTGGCGATCTACTGGATTTAGGGAAGTTTTTTATTTCCCTGTTCCTGCTTTTGTTTTGGAGAAGTTTTTGGTGGTTTTTCTCTGTTTTCGCCGGCTGTTTCGGCATGGCTTCGACTAAGCTTAAGGACCCTGGTTTTTTTGGTGGGGTTTCTCATTCTCGTTCTTTTCTTGAGGCGCTTGCTGGGTCTAAGTCGGCTTTTCTGGATTTGCGAAAGTCTACGTTTCATGGGTTACCGTCTCTTTGGATTTCCGATCAGGAAATCAATGAACTTGCTACCCCTTTTCAATTCTCATTAGTTGGTTTTTTCCCATCTAAGAGACCCCCTCTTGAATCTATCCGCAATTTTTTTTTCAATTTGAAGATAAATGATGAAGTTTCTGTGACTGTGCTAGACCTTTCTCACATTCTTATCAAGTTATCCAACGACCTAGATTATTGCAGGGTTTTCTGTCACTGTTCTTACCTTATTTTCAATTGCTACATGAAATTAACTAAATGGTCACCTAGCTTGGATATCGGTGTTGAGTCGCCGATTATCCCGATCTGGATTTCGTTTCCCATCTTCGTCCTATTTTTTCACCCCACGTATTCTATTTGGGCTTGCTGAGATCTTTGGTAAACCCTTGAAAATTGATGAAGCAACGTCTGTGGGTTCTCGTCCTTCAAATGCGCGTGTGTTAGTTGAACTTGATATAACTAAATCCTATCCTAAACAAGTTTGGTTAGGATCAGATACCTTGGGTTATGTCCAAGAGGTGACTTTAGATGATTTTCCTAATTTTTGTCTACTTGCAAATGTATTAGGCATTCTTCGGGGAATTGTCGTCCTATTTTGGATGTTGCTCCTTCTTCTTCTTTGGGTGGGGGGGGGGGGGGGGGGGGGGGGGGGGGGGAGTTGCTACGGGAGTTCAGGATGTCCCTGTTATTTCACCCGTAGTTGATGAATTAACTGTGGTAAATGCTGTTGTTGATCCGTCTGACCCTAAGGGTGTGCTTGAAACTGTTTTACTTGTTTGTGATGCTTTATCTCCTATTGGGCCCCCTATGTCGTTGGTTTTTTTTAAATGGGTTGGGGGATGCTGATCCTGCTGTTGCTGAGGTTGGGCTTGATTCGGGACCTCTAATTAATGCTGCTAGTGTTAATATTAGTAAGGTTGTGGATAACTGCCCTGTTGTGGCTGTTTTTGATGATTCGGCTAACCAGTCGCCAATTCTGGGTGTGGTTGAAACTGGAGGTGTTGTTCCCTTTGTTGAGGCTGGAGGTGTCTTTCCTGAGGTTGAGGATTCGAGTAATCCTGCTGTGATTGTGGACGGTAATGTTCAGTGTGTACAGGTGGAGACTGCGAATGGTAACTTGGTGAGCTCTAATACTCTTGTTGATGTCCCAGTTACTGTAGTTGAAATGCATAAGATGGCCAATCTTTTGGGTGATATTGCTGGTTTGAATATTATGAACCATGTTGACTGGTTGCATAGTTTGTCGGACTATGAATTTGAATTCGAATTTTCAGAATGTGGTTTGACTTCTCCGGATTTTTGTGGGGGTTCTGACCCTGGTAACGATTTCACTCTGGTTCGTGCTAGACCTGCTTTAACTGTTGCCTCTAGGGGGAGGTTTCGTGGGAGAGGCCGGCGTAGACGATAATGTGTTTCTGTAGCTTTTTCCCTGTTCTCTTTTTCGGGATTGCTATGCTTTATTGTTGTTCGTTTTGCTGGTGCGCTGGATTAAGGGCAATGATGGGGCTGGGGGGCTCGTGTACTTGTCGTTTTGCTGGTGGCAACCTTTGGTGTGATTTTTTCGGGGTCGGTTGGTAGTTGGTCGCTGTCTCCACCTTATTGGATGGTCCGTGCGAGGCTTCAGGGACGCTGGAAGCCTCGGCCGCTTACTGAGCCCGCTATTTGGTTGTATTTTTCCTTTTTCGATTTTGTTTCTTTTCTTCTACTGTTGTAACCGTTGTTTTTATTATTTATATATCTGTTTTCATTTTTTAAAAAAAAAGAAAATTTCTCTTCTCCATTAAATTGATTTTTTATAATCCCCAATATTTGCCCTTTTAATTTTTAATGTTTTAACTAGAAAGTCAAAGAAAATCTCTCTTTTTTTTTTCACCTTTTCTATTAAAATTTTGAAATGAGAGCAAGTTTAATGTGCTACCACAGTTAAGACATCATATTGATCCCTTTTTATAAAACCTTAAGGGTTGATAGTTCTTAACTCCACACCCCAACTTACTATGGTAGAAGCAGCTATTTGATCGATCAGATCTTCAATGAGAAATGAGAGGGAGCAGGCCATAGAGATGTATAATGTCAAACAAATGTACCTTCTATTGCCTACAAGATGTATAATGACAATTGGGTCAGAAATTTTAACCATGATAATTATTACAATAACAAATCTACCTTAGCTTTCTCTTTAATCAATTGTTTCTTGGCCATTTCTTTATTGGGCATTGTGGTGGCAGGAGTAATTACTACCTCAAGAATTGTGGCTTCAAGTAGCGTGTGATTGTGGGAGTGATGATTTAGCCTGATTAGAAAGTGATGCTATATGTGATGGCCGATAGATAGAGAGATAGAAAAGGAGAGCGATAAGTGGCGTACCGAGTGAGAGAGAATTGTGGCAGATGAAGCGAGGAGCAAAAGAGGGTGAGTGATGGTAGTTTGAGTGGGGAGGAAGGAAGGGTGGATCATTAATGGAATTTCCACCATTATGTTTTACAACAAAAATTTTGGCAATTTGTCTCTTGCAATATTAATGATAGAATTTTTGTCATTAATTCCATTATTAATTATGGAACTAATAGGGGAGAGAATTGGCAATGAATGATTTTGGGACGTCGTAAAATAAATGAAAATTTTGCTATGATAATTATGAAATATATTGTGAAAAAAAACTTTTGTTGATACATTATAATCAAAATTATAAAAGAACTTATGAAACTTTTTAGGTCCTCACATATTATAGTTTGCTAAAGTTTCACTATATCTTATGCTATATGTATCATTTTCATTGTTTTTTATTTTTTATTTTTTGAGAAATTCATGCGACTGAAATTTCTAATATAATTAAGTCTACGGAACTTTTTCTTCCTAATTTAACACTTGTTGCGTCCTGGAATATTCACGGCGGTAGAGAAATATAAAGTTTAGCATCTTAGCTTTCTACGAAGATCCAACACGCAATCAGATAAGAGAGAGTGCGGTATTAATAAGAGACACCAAGATTTTTACGTGGAAAATCCTAAAAAGGAAATAAACCACGGGGTCTGACCCAATTTGAATGAATTCACTATTATTTGTAGCCGATTACAAATGAGGCCCTTCATTGGCACTACAGGAAAATTAATTATTACCGGCAGCATTTTCCGGCGGAAAATGATTTTTTTTTCCGGCGATTTGGTAATTTTCCATCGGCTTTCCAATGGCAAATGTTCTGCCTGTAAAACACGCGTAGGAAAAATATTTCTGGTGGTATTTTCCGGCGTCAAATATTTTCGGTGGAAAAAGGCCTCCAGAAAATATCTAAATTTTAATTTAAAAAAAAAAAACTAACTGGCTGCCCAGCCCCTCACGCCCTGCCCGGCTGCCCACCAGGCGGCCTACCCGTGTTACCAGCCCAACCTGAGTTGAGCTGCCTGCTCGATCTCCCTCCCTGCCCGCTACCCGCCCGAGCTCCTGCCCTGCTCGATGCCCACTAAGCGGCCTGCCCGTGCTGCCCAGCTGCACGCCCTGCTCGCGATTTGAACTGAGTCCACTCCTTTTTGCCAAGTACCAACAATTTTGCTGAGAGGGAAAATGAGTTAGAATTCTTATTATTAATTATTTAAACTATATCATACGAAAATTATAATGAAAAATAAATAAAAATAAAATATTAAAGTTAACAATTGATTAAATATATTATTAGCTTAATGTTTAATTAGACTAAGTTATTAAATTAATAATCAATTAAAATAAACTAAAATTATTAATTAATTAAAGCCACCGGAAAAGTCACCGGAAATTCTTCTAAAAAATTAGGTCTCCGTAAAGCCGTCGAAAAATAGTCCGTCAGCAAGCCGCCTGAAAATCCACCGGTAATTGACGATTTTCCTGTAGTGTGGGGGGAAGGCCTTGGCTTGATGTAATAAATATACATAATAGGAAGTGCATTGAGTCCGGCAATAAGGAGAAGTCCGATGTTGGGTAGAAATTTGACAACGTTCGGCGGATGGGCAGAACTCCAATGTTAGTTGGTGGTTAGACAAAATTCCGGCATCGATCGGCTTTCGGGCGGAACTCCGGTATTTGTTGGTTGCCCGGTGAAAGTCCGGCGGTGGTCGAGGAGGAGTCTCTTTCTTCTCTTCCTTTTATTCCTTTTTCTTCTTTCTTAATCATGGTGCCAGTTGGCAATCAGCCAGAACTCCGGCGTCGGTCTGCTGCCGTGTGGAAGTCAGATAGTGGTCGAGGAGGAGTCTCTTTCATCTCTTCTTGGTTAGCCCGCCCCCGACGACCCCCCCCCCCCCCCCCCCCCCCCCCCCCCCTGGAGGTCCCTTCTATAAAAAATGAGGGGGCTATTTATAGTTTTTTTAGAGTGCTTGGCTAATAAATAGGAGAAAGTTCAAGGGTAAATTGTTAGTGGTTTGAATGGATGGCCGATGTTGAATCCTTTGATCATAGACTGTTTATTGGGCATTTGAATGTGTTAATGATATCAGAATTTGACGATCTTTGGCTCATTGGATTTGTCTCATCGAGCCTCTCGATTTGACTATAAGCATGTCATGTTTAGAAACTATTTGGTAATCCAAATTATTTTGAACCTTCCAAATGTGCTTTGGACCTTCGATATGGACCAATTTGAGCTCGGATTGGGATGAATTTGGCATCATTGGGTTCGTTTTTTCCGAAACGTTCAGTTCTACTATAAGTTTGTCGAAATCAGAGTTTAGATGATCTCGGATTTAATTTTTAAAGTTTTCAACTTGATTTTGTGTCGAGATTCATGCCCGATCAAGATAATTTTTTGATGATACATCAACACAAAAAATGTAAGAACCTATGGAGAGGTTCTCAACTTCAATGGACATTTACAGGGAGTTTTGAGCTCTAAAATACAGTCATTTTGTGTGCACGATTGGAACATGAAACAAAATATATTGTAGTCAGGATTTTTTTTTTCACAACCCTTTTAAAGGTGCTGTGGGCTTGATTTCATATCTTAGATTTAGAGAACGTCTTCAATTTTGGGCTAAAGGATCAAGAGAGTTATGTGGCTTAAAGCATCCAAGAGCACCACCTCGATACCAACATTGGCAAACCATTATCACCATGTCACCGCTACTAAACCTATACCCAATCATTTTCATCGGACCTTTGTCCAGTAAACACTACCGGGCATTCGTGTGATCACTGTCGCCCATCGCCTACAGTTCCTTTGACCACTGTGCCCCGCCAACTATAGTCGACCCGACAACTGTCACCCGCTGACTATAGTCCCTCAACCATCCGTCGCCCATTGACTACAGTTTGTCTGACCACGATTGTTGGCCAACTACAGACCCTCAGAACTCCATTGCCTGCCGACTACCATCCCTTCTACCTTCGACGCCCACTAACTATAGTCTCTCCAACCACCCTCGCACGCCTATTATAATCTCTCCGACCACCATTGCCGGTCAACTACAATCCCTACCGTCATCGACAAACTAGGGTCCCTTCGACCACCGTCGCCCTTAGAACTACAATCCCTCTGACCACTATCACCTAATGTTTATGATCACTCCGCCTCAGTCGTCTGTCGACTATGATCCTTTTGACCTCAATCGCTCGTCAAGTATGGTCCCTTCGACCAAAGTTTCCAAATGACTACGGTACCTCTTACCACTATCACTCGTAAATTATAATTCCTCCAACCACCATTGCCCGCCAACTACAATCCCTCTGACCATCATCATTAGCCAACTACTATCCCTCCGATCGACCTTGCCCACCGACTACGATCCCCCTAACCTCTGTTGCTTGTCAATTATGATCCCTTCTACCACTATCGCCCGCGGACTATGATCCCTCTGATCTCCATCGCCAGCTGCTATTATCCATCCGACCTTTCTCGCCCACCAACTATGGCCCCTCTGACCTCCTTCGCTCGTCAACTACCATCCTTCGACCATTGTCACCCCTAGACTATGGCCCATCAAACCTCAATTGCCTCCCGACTATGGTCCCTTTGACCTCTGTTGCCCGCCGACTACAGTCCCTTCGACCTCTGTTATTCACCGACTACTATCCTCCGGTCTTCGACATACATCAACTATGGCCAACTATAGCCCCTTTAACCTCCATCACCGCCGACCATGGTCTCACCAACCTCCATCGCTCATAAACCACAGTCCGCCCAACCTCTGTCATTTGTTGACTAAGGTCCCTCCAACCTCCATTATCCACATACTAAAGTCCCTTTGACCTCCGTCACACTCCGACTACAGTACATTCGTCCTCCACCACCTGTCAACTGTGGTCCCTCTGACCATTTTTTCCCATCGACTTCGGTCCCACCGACATTCATCGTCCACTGACTACATTCCATCTGACCACTGTCGCCTTAGTACGGTCCTATCAACCAAACAAATAAACCAACATTATTTTGAGAATAACTCTCATATCACAAGATTCTTCCAATTCTCATCATGTAATGTACTCTACATAATGTATATTTGCGACATTGAGCCAAGGCCTTCTCCTTGAGGAAGAACATCATTTGTAATCAACAAGAAATTCTAGAAGAATCATTTCAACTGGGCCAGACCCCGTGGTTTTTTTTTTTCCTTTTCAATATTTTCCACGTAAATATTTTGGTATTTCTTATGACTTGCACTCATCTCTCTTTATATGTATGTGTGTTGGATATTTGTGTAAAGATAGGATGCTAAGCTCTTTATCTCTCTATCACCGCAAATGATTATATAATGATATATTGTGCTATTAATTATTGTAGCATGTATGTAAAATCAATGAGTATTCTTAATTCAAAAAGGAAATGGGAGAGTGAAGATTGAGGCCTGATTATTTTTATGTTGAAACATGAATCTTCTTAAATTAACCCTTTCCATGGTGAAAAAATTGACTTATATTCAATAAAATTAGAAGAGAGTTACAATAACTCATAGGACTTCAATGTAGGCTAAAATGATTAGTGTTGAAGTAGGCTTAGATGTTGAATTTTTGTAGTTGAGTTGAAGTTTCTCTAATTAAATCCCTCTTTTATTTTCCATTGTTAAATAAAGATAATAATATACAAGTAAAAATTAAACAGATCTAAAGAAGCAAGCTATAATAATAAATACAAATAAAAATATCAATAATCATAGTCAAATATGAAGGAGGCTTACTTAAACCTTCTAAAAAAATTTTATCATCATCCAAAATAATAAGTCAATGAATTGTATGATTACAATATGTCAAAACGGAGGGGGTCAAATTGAATCGGTCAAAAAACTTTTGAATCATTTGAAAATGTAATGGAAAGGCTTAATTTAGCCCATCTTTGACCAAAATCCTGTTCCTTTGGGGTGGAGGCCATGATCTTATCAAGAAAAAAAATTAGTGCAATTCTCCGGCTTCTATACATTACATGAATATATATATAAATGATTTGAAAATCAGCTATTATGTATAAGGTGTATAAGATATGATATAAAGTAGGGGTGTCAATTTCAGGTAACTTGTCGGGTTCGGGTCGGACCCGTAACTGGCCCGGGTTATATCGAGTCGACCCTAACCCGACCCGGGTAGGCAAACGGGTCAAAAACACGGACCCGGACCCGACCCCACCCGGCAAGGTGAAACACGCGGACGCGCAGGCGGTCCGGCGGCGAGGGAGGTTGCGCGCGGGCGAGCGCGAGCGCACGGGCGAGCGCAGGTGCACGGGGTGCGCGGGTGAGCGCATCCGCACAGGTGTGCGTGGTGCCCGGGTGAGCGAGGGCACGCGCGGGCTAGCGCAGGCGAGCTCGGGTGCGCGCGGGAACTGGGCAGGAGGGGCAGCTTTGCTGGCAAGTTGGGCAGTGCCGGCAGCCATTTTTAAACGGGTTCGCAGGTTGACCCGGCAACCCGTCAAGTCATCCTGAACCCGACCCGTTTTTCAAACGGGTCAATTTCTGGAACCCGAACCCTACCCGTTTTGAAATCGGGTCGGGTCAAACACGAAATTTCCGGGTCGGATTCGAGTTGTGTTTTCGTGTCGTGTCATATATTGACACCCCTAATATAAAGAATAGGAAAACCTAAAATGTGGGAGAAAGAAATTTTATGGAAAAGAAAAAATAAAATCTATTAATAAAGTCAGTGGAATTTTTCTATTTTTAAAGCTCATGGAAGAATTCATCTTCAGAGATGCTTCTATTAAAGACATTAAGGTGAATTGGAGTAACTTGGCATGTCTGTTTTATAATGTGTGCATGTTGGAATATTATAATCATTGTAGGATATGTCACTAGAACTAGGAGGGATGATTAACAAAAAATAAAGATTTTTTATGCAAGTCTCAATTTTGGAGAACCCTAATTAGCTCTGTCACTTGTTGGTGCTGCTTTCTTGGTTTATTTCGAAGGCCTTTTGATTGGTTGGTCTGGGTATTTGTTCTTTGGGCTGCTTGGATGATCATTAATTTTGATGCTCTGTGCCTTCGTGTTGACACTTTCAGTGGATTTAATTTTTGGAGAATTATGTTTTTAGTTTTGTGGTTGGTTGTTGAGCCGGACAATGATGTGGCTGGGACTCGCTTCTCACTCAGCTGACTCGTGGAAACCTTTGGTGTTCATCTCGTCGGGACGGCTGATTCGCGTTTGTTTCCACCAAATTGGATTGTCCGAGCTGTCTTTTGGGAAGCTGGAAGTCTCGACCTTCTGCTGAGCCCACGGGCTTGTTTTTTACACATGTTTTTGCATTTGCTTCATGTTTCTTGTAATCTCTATTTTGTTCTAATATATTATTCTGTTTAAAAAAAAAAATCTGGCATGAGATAAAAAGAGTTTTTGACTAGAAAAATTGCATTATAGTTGTTACCTATAGTCATTCAGCATCTTTAATAATGCTTGCATATCATCTTGTTGAATGCTGATGATCAAAGTTATATAAACAACTCACGTAAGATCTACCTCATTGTCTTAACCTTGAAAACATATATATGTCAATACCATCTCCTGAATAGTTAATTTACACAATATCGAACTTTGAATGTGATGCCTGACATTGTATGCTACAATTACAAACTTTTTTATATTAACGCAGAAAACTTAATTACATAGTCACTATCTATGATTATCCTAATCCTAAAGGGTGTTGATGTATAACTCTTTTAAGTTTAGTTAAGGGAGTCAAAACGGATTTGTCAGTTGGGTTTGGATCCGACACAACATTTATTTGACTTGAGTCTAGTCAACCGAACCCAACCCATTTAATGAACCAGTCAAAATGATCAACCCAAATTAGCGAACCCAACTTGCTAGCAACTTGAATGACCCGAACCTGACATGTTAACCTATTTTAGTTAAAAATAATATTTTTTTTATAACTTATTAACTATAAGGTTTAAGATGTTTGATAAAAAATAAAAAGATTAAATCCACACGTAAAAAAGTTTAAGAGAAAAAGATGTTAAACGGGTTATTTTGAGTTGAAAATGGATTTGTAGATCAATCTGAACCCGTCCCAATTAATAAATTTGTTAAAAATCATGTTTATTAAACCGGTCAACCTGAATTTGAACTTTTCGAGTTAGGGTCAGGATCAGGCTCACGCCGGGTTGACAGATAGTGTCATTTATTAATGCCCCTAAGTTTAGTTGTAGCTATTCAATTATTATTGTAAGAAATATTATTATTTTATTTTAATATATTTTCATAAAAATTTACGTTCTCGCTACTAAACTCCTCATTTGTATGCCATCCAAAAAGGCTAAGTTAGTTAAAATCAATTCTCATTCCATCCTATAATTTTTCCAAACAATGAATTTGATAATTATCCCACTACCAAAAAAAGGGTGTCAATTTCGGGTCACGGGTCGGGTTCGGGTCGAACCAGAACTGACCCGGGTGGAAAACGGGTCAACCCTAACCCGACCCGGGTAGAGAAACGGGTCGAAAATCCGAACCCAAACCCGACCCGGCGGGTTGCCGGGTTGACCCGACTCGACCCGGAACCGCCACGGCGGCAGCGCGCGGCAGCAGGCGTCGGCGGCAGCGCGCGGCGGCGGCAGCGCGAGCGGTACGCGGCAGCGCGCGGGCACGCGGCGGGGGCAGCGGGGCAGCGGCGCGGGGCAGCGCGCGGCAAGCGGCAGCAGACGGGCAGCGCGCGCGGCACGCGGCGGGGGGGCAGCGGGGCGGGCAGCGGGGCGTCACGAGTGGCAGCGCGCAGCAGCGGGCGGGCAGCGGGGCGGGCAGCAGCTGAGGGGGCAGCGGGGCGGGCAGCGGCGCGTGGCAGCTGCGGCAGACGGAGCAGCGGGGCAGCGGGCAGCGGGCAAGGGGCGGGGGCAGCGGGCAGAGGGCGGGATTTCGAAATTTTTTGAATTAAACGGGTTGGCGGGTTGACCCGGCAACCCGCCGGGTCAACCCGAACCCGACCCATTTTTGAAACGGGTCGATTTCTGGAACCCGAACCCGACCCGTTTTGAAATCGGGTCGGGTCCAACCCGGCGGGTCCGGGTCGGGTTTTCGTGTCGTGTCAAAAATTGACACCCCTACCAAAAAATAAGGCTTTCGCAGCACAAATTTCAACTTTTCTCTGCGGTTGTACCCGCCACAGATATTTATGGCAGCGGTTTTATGACCGTTTTGGATGTCCGCCGTGATTACAATACGCCGCAAAGACATTAGGTCGTGGATAGCGATTCGGAGGCGACCACGAACGCTTCAGCGAGCGAATGCAGAGAAGATCGAGCACTCGTTTCAACGAGCGCGGTCGAATGACTAGATTATGGCAGATGGGGAGGAATATAATGCATGTTTTAGAGGCGGTTAAATCCGCTGTTATAATAATAAAATTGCATCGGTTAAAACCGCTGCCTATACCAGTCTATCGCACCGGTTTTTCGACCGTTGCTATGGCACCGATTTTCTCACCGCTGCTATTAAATGCTGCGAAATCTTCTATTTTTTGGTAGTATCCAAGACAAAAAACCACGACTTAATAAATTCAAACTTATTTATATTTAATTAGACAATTAACAAACCAAATCGAATAAAAACCCAACTCATTTAAAACCCCTTGCTTTTAGCTCTATTTCAAATTCCAACGGTAACCACATTCATCCGCTAAGAACGTTACTTCTCGAACCTTGCTATAAGGTATAAGCGAAGACGTTTTTATTACATTTACCCATACGATCATAATTTTTTTCTTTATTTAAGATAATTGAATGAAATATGAGAAAGTATTGACCAAATAGCTTAAAAGTAGAAATAAATTTTAAAATGTTTATTTGACTATTTGATTAAATGTTTATAAAGTGCATAAGAAATATTGTGGGGATATTATGATATTATTTATATCAGGACAAATTTAAAAATCATTTAATATATTTTAAGGTTAATATTATATACATAACATTACTTTTAAAATCAATTTATAATTTTCTGTTATAAATTAAATCAAATTGTTAGCATAATTTATTATTATTTTTCAATTTGTAATATTATATGATAAGTTTCTGATTGGGCACGCTGCTCGGGAAAAACTATTCTGTGCGGACGTCAAACACAATTCTACGTTCAGAGGCCAATCAGATGCAATCACGGTAGCAGTACCGAGCGAAGGGTGACGTGTCGTATTCTGGTTGGTCTTCGGACGACGTTCGGCTTGCTCAAGGGGTTTAATTTCCCTATAGGCTATTTTGAGAAAAAATATGTAAATTATAAAATGTATTTTAAAAAAAAAATACATGTAAATAACTAATTAAAATTTAAATTGTATTGATTTGATAATGAATTTAGTAATGATTAATTTTAATAAAAAAAATTAATTTTTGTTTGGAAAATCTTAAATTTGGAATATTTTCATCAGATTTATATCACGATGAATTTCAATGAATATAATATAAATTCATCATATATTATACTTTTAAAAAATAACTCTAATAACTTTGAATATTAGGCAGAAGATTTTGAAACTTTTCTCTTTCCCATTCTTTCTTATGATCATCACTAGCCCGTTGACATATATAGTTCCACCTGCTCTACACAGCACTCGTGCAAGCACGAGAGCCCCTTCAGGTTCTCAAGTCATCCATTCCCTCCATAGCACAGCCAAGTCAAAATATCTTAATTATTAATCGTGACAACCATGAAGCTCCTCCTCTTCAACTATAAATCCCACACAAGTACTCTCCCACTCTCCAGCCTCTTTTTAAACCAGATCTCTTACACCATGGCCCCTTCCTCCGACCTCCTCATCCTTCTCCTCCTTTTCGTCGTCTTCTCCACCACCCTCACATCCTCCTTCCCATACTACCCACCTATCCCCTCCTTGAACCCCATTGACTCCTGCTGGCGCTACGACCCCTTCTGGTCATCCCATCGTCAAAGCCTCGCCAATTGCCCCCGCGGCTTCGGCGCCACCGCCATCGGCGGCAAATACGGCCCCATTTACACCGTCACTGACCCCTCCGACAACCCTCTCAACCCCACCCCCGGCACTCTCCGCTACGCCGCAATCCAAAACAACCCTCTATGGATCATTTTCTCAAGAGACATGTCCATCAAACTCAAGAACGAGCTTATCATAAATAGCTATAAGACCATCGATGGGCGAGGAGTTAAGGTCGATATTGGCAATGGCGGGCCTTGCATTACTATACAGGATGTGAGCCACGTGATCGTGCATGGGATTACGATCCATGGATGCACGAAAGGTAAAGCTGGGATTGTGCGTAGCTCTCCAACGCATGCAGGGCATCGTCAGGGCTCTGATGGCGATGCTGTAACAATTTGGTCTTCAACGGATGTTTGGATTGATCACTGTAACTTGTCGTCATGCTTCGATGGGTTGGTGGATGTTACGCATGGCTCTACGAGGGTGACCATTTCGAATAATTTGTTTGCTGATCATGATAAAGTAAGTCGGGTTATTAATTATTTGCTATTAAGGATATTAAAAAGTTAGCAACTCGTGCTCGGTTCCTCAAAAAATTCATGTTGGTTTATTCGTTAAGAGAGTTGATCGAGCACGAATAAGATAAATAGAAGTTCTGATTTTCAGCTGCATTTTAGAGCAACCACTACCAGGAAAATCTTCACCTTACCGGCGGCCATTTCCGACGGTTAATATAAATTTTCCTGCATGGTTCTTAAATTTGTCGACGGTTTACAAACCGCCAGAATAAACCTCATCGAAAAGGAAGTCCAATGGCCATTTTCTGGCAGCTAAGCTTTCCGGCGGCTCAAACAGCCGGTAAATTCTGGCGGTTAAACCGCCGGTTAATTACAGGCAAAGTACTAGCAGTAGAAAACGTCGTTATTTCGGGAGGCTTAGCTGGTTAGCCGTCAGAACTCAAGCACTGTAACTTCAAGCTCATATTAAGCTACCTTAAATACCTTTAATGGATATTTTTAGCATGATGAACATATTAATATTAGCACCTGTAATCAAATAGAGGTTTGATGCAGGTAATGCTGTTTGGACATGTGGATGGGTTTGCACCTGACAAGGCGATGAAGGTGACGGTGGCCTTCAATCGATTTAGCGTAGATTTGATCCAGAGAATGCCACGGTAATTCTTTAGTGATTTATTAGTTAAAATATGAGAGATTTAACTAAGCTAGTTCATTGTGAGATTTTTAAAGCTGGTTTTCTATGGTTTTCTGTAGGGTCAGAACAGGCTACGCTCACGTCGCGAATAACAGGTACGATGGATGGGAGATGTACGCCATAGGAGGGAGCTCAAATCCTACTATTCTCAGTGAAGGAAACTACTACGTGGCTCCGAACAATCGAGATGCAAAGGAAGTAAGATCCGATTATTTCTTCTGAACATAAATGAATCTTTTATTAAAGCATTAATGCACGAGAGCACTTTAAGATTAACAAAACGGCTTTGTCGATCAATGATTAGTAAAACTTCATTATTAAGGAAATTAAATTAAATTAAATATTAATTATTGAGGAAAAGAATTGTCTATTTAGACCTTCATCTTTCTCTTGTTTTACATAGTACTCTTTTCAAAATCATTGCCCTTTTATTACAATAAGATAAATGCTAATAACCGTTGAATTAGAAAAATATCATTGTGCATAGGTCAATATTATTATTTTTTCTCTATATCATGTTTGCCAATTAAAATTTATGGATATAGAATAATTCAAAAAATAATCATTCTACTAATGAAAATTGATGTGAGATTAATTTTCATCAAATTATTCGTCCATAAATACTAAAGAGGTTGTGTCCTTTCATTTCATATAATTTTCATGTATCATTGTAGGTTACCAAAAGAGAGGAAGGAAATTGGAAGAACTGGAAATGGAGATCAACAAAAGACCTCTTTCTCAATGGAGCATACTTTGTTCCTTCAGGATGGGGAAGCTGCACACCTGTTTATTCTTCTTCGCAGCAGTTCTATGTTGCAACTGGATCAATGGTTCCATTGTTAACTGCAAATGCCGGAGTTCTTAGTTGTTCGATGGCAAAGCCATGCGTTTGAATTTTAGTTAATGTATTTTCTATGCGAATGTCTTTTTAATAATATTCATGCAATGCCTGGTAATTTCCTTCATTTATTTTGCTTCAGTAGGCCTTTCACTTTTCTGACTGTAAAATTGGTTTGTGATTGATAGAACTTCATAGATGTTGAACGTATGAAGTTTTTGAAGTCTTCATCATCACAAATGCAACATGGATATTAAATATTGTTATGTATTTGAAAAAAATGATTTTCAATATCAGTAAAGTTGGGAAGGATGGACTCATGCAACCTTTTAATAGTGTTCTGTACGTAGATAAAGAAAAAAACCAAATCAAATAAGATATCCTCATTTTGCAAGGGAGTTGCAACCATAGCCATGGAGAAAACTTAATGTGTAACTCTTAGGTTAATAACTGGGCATGTATGATACATTGATACCAACTATATGAATCTATATTATTCGGAAATTTCAGGTCGGGTAAGTAAATGCTCGAGTATGATGGCCTTTAAGCTATTTAGAAATAACCTTGGTGCAAGGAAAATAAAGAAAAGACAAAGGGATTTACATGCATAGCTCTCAAAATATGAATATTTATATATTTCACACTTACATTTAATATTTATATCTATAATACTAAAACTATCGAAACAAAATAAAAAATAACCCAGTTAAAATCTCTAACCTAGTCATGTGCCCGCAAAACATATTGATACCCTCGCTTGTGAGCTTGCAATATGCTTACACCTATCGATGCCCTCTTGTGCAACTTCCACATGTGGACCTGCTAACGCCCTCACCTTGGGGTTGACATCATCAATAGCATTCCTTTTGAAATTCTTCATGACTTGGCAACAAAATAGTAAGGAAATCATATAATTAAGTGCATGCGTGTGACAGCATCGGTGGGTCTAGACTATGATACCCCGACAAGGGTGGTGACCAACCCAACGTGGGTATCAATGGGTCAAAAAGGCAATGTAGATGGGCTCAAAAACATGCTATGCAAGATCTGTTAAATGTTTAGTGAGATCACCTAAATGTCGATGAATTGTAATGCCTAACTAGTTAATTCAGCTAAGTGTTGAAACAGACATTGAATCTAAAATTTAGCCTAACAATAACATGAGACATGATAACACAAATATTGAAATTATTTAACCTCTTTCCTTGTCTAGGTAGCAAATATTCTTGAGTAGTATAGTAATCATCCTAAAGGGACATATTGTTGTAGTTTTAGTTCAACCATAAGATTGTCCTTGTCTATTACTTAACTATAGCACTTTGCTTATAATTTTCAATATATGTCACATTGAAATGACAAGTAACATGGCACAATTGATGCTAAAATACAACGGTGCCTTAACAATTTTAGACGAACTCTTGCCTAAGTATGTTGGAGGTCTAACACATCCAATTCATGTGCCACAACAGATATATCCCTGGCTGAGTCGAACAATATAATACTTAGATCCCTTAAATTAATACGACATGCCAACCTACACAATGAACGTGATTTGTACGTTCTTTGTTAACGATACTTTTGTTGCGACATGTGGAAGATGAGAGAAAGATCAGAGGAAGAAGGTGAAGCAAGAACAAGAAGGAGAAGGACACGGAGGAAACGCTGAAGAGGATGGACAAGGAAAAATATTATTAATCATGCGTGTACTGAATACAATGGTCTTAGCTTTATAATAGATTACACAGGTCAATACGGTAAATACTGAAACGTAAATTACATATAAAATACAGATGGCGTTATGTATTCTTATATCGTCCCGCAAATTAAGCATCCGAAGATCGAATGGTTAATTTGTTCCTGAGATCATTAAACCGAGCTATCGGGAAGGACTTGGTGAAGATATCCGCAATTTGATCCTTGGAGGGAATGTGAACCAGTTGGATGTCGCCGGCACTGATGTGCTGTCGAATGAAGTGGTAGTCAATCTCAATGTGCTTTGTGCGTGCGTGAAAAACCGGGTTCTTAGCGATTGCAATTGCGGAAGTGTTGTCACAATGGATGGTGGTAGGTTCAGTTTGCGGTAGAAGGAGCTCGGTTGCTAGTCGACGGAGCCAGAGGACATCGGAAGTAGCCGCGGACAGGGAACGGTATTCGGCCTCGGTAGATGATTTGGCGACCGTAGCTTGCTTTTTCACCGTCCAAGAGATTAGATTGGGACCAAGGAATGTACAGAATCCTGATATGGATTTTCGGTCAGTTGAGTCGGACGCCCAGTCGGCGTCGGAATAAGAGTGCGGCTGTAGGGATCCAATGGTGATGGGCAGGCCGTAAGAAAGGGTGCCGTTGATATAGCGAAGGAGACGTTTGAGAGCTTTGAAGTCTGTAACCGAGGGTTGTTGCATATGTTGGCAAATGCAATTAGTGGCAAAGGCTATGACGGGTCTCGTTATTGATAAATATTGAAGCGAGCCCGCTAGACGACGATAAAGGGATGGATCATGGAACGGTTGGGCTGGAGAGGTAGATCTCTTTGAGTCGGGCGCTATTGGCGTCGGAGCCGGTTTACAGTTTGCAAATCCTGCATCATTAAGGAGTTTTGAGGCATAGTGTTTTTGCGATAAGAAGTAACCTGAGGTGGATTGAATTACCTGGATTCCGAGAAATAGAGAAATATTGCCCAGTTGTTTCAGTGCGAAATGAGACCGCAGTTGTTGTAGGAGTTGCTGGATGGCGAGGGGGTTGTTACCTGTAACTAGCAGATCATCGACATAAATGAGAATAAACAATTTCGTAGTGGTAGTGTCGAGGATTAAGAGGGATGGATCGGCACGGCTGAAGGTAAATCCTTTGGATTGAAGAAAGCTCGTAAGTTTTTGGAACCATTGTCTCGGGGCTTGCTTGAGTCCATAAAGAGATTTGTGAAGTTTGCAAACCGCATTCGGGTTGTGTTGATTGATGAAGCCGGGTGGTTGACGCATGTATATGTCATCCGGAAGATCACCGTGAAGGAACGCGTTGGAGATGTCGAGTTGATGCATGGGCCAGTGCCGATGAAGAGCGAGGGTGAGGAGAAGACGTATGGTGGGCATCTTGGCGACGGGGCTGAACGTCTCGTTGTAATTGACTCCAAGTTGCTGATTATAACCAAGTGCGACCAAACGAGCCTTGTAACGATCAATGTCACCGTTGGGTAGAGTTTTAATTTTGTAAGTCCATTTACAACCGAGTACCGGTTTGTCTGCGGGTGGCTGAACCAAGGTCCAAGTATTTTGCTGAAGGAGGGCATTGAATTCTGTTAGCATCGCGTGCCGCCAATGTTCTGACTTTGCGGCTTGGTTGTAGGAAGTCGGAGTGAGCGGGGTAGTGACGGGAGTTAGAAGATTAAAGACTTGTTTGGGTTTGTAAATACCCGATTTGGATCGGGTCTGCATTTGGTGTGCAGGCTGACGCGGAGGGGTGCAAGACTGGGAGGAAATAGCGGAAGGAGGTGCTGTGATGATGTCCGGAGAGATAGTGTCCGTGAAGGTAGTGGAATTGTGAATGGGTGCGGTGGGATTAATGGTTTGATAGCTGTGAGTAGTAGGCAAGGATTTTGAGGTGATGGAAGTGGGTATGAGAAGTGATGGAGGAATGGGAGCTGCAGGAGAAGAAATGTGAGGGTGATCGGATATAGAACTGTGTTTGTAAGGAAATTGATGTTCGTGAAAGACATCGTGACGAGAGATGTGAGTTTTTCCAGATGAAGGATTGTAGCACTTATATCCTTTGTGAAGAGAAGAGTACCCAATGAAGACACAGGCTTGAGATCGCGGGGAGAACTTGTCGGGGACATAGGGGCGAAGCCAGGGATAACATAAACATCCGAAAGTGCGGAGAGTGGTATAATTGGGAGAAGTGTTATGAAGAGATTGTGAAGGAATTTTATTGGAGATGGCTTTGGAGGGAAGCATGTTAATGAGATGGTTTGCGGTCGAGATCGCCTCAGCCCAAAACCGGTGTGAAAGACCAGATTCAAGGAGTAACGCGCGAGTGATGTCTAAAAGATGGCGATGCTTGCGTTCCGCTAATCCGTTTTGTTCCGGCGTCTGAGGACAGGACAATTGCTGTAAGATGCCGTTGTTATGCAGGAAGGTTTTAAAAGCATTGCTGGTGTATTCCCCGCCACCATCGGAGCGAAGAATTTTGGGAGTGACGTTGTATTGAGTTCGAATCATATTGCAAAAGTTTTTAAAAACCGAAAGAACTTCCTGTTTGGTTGAGAGAAAATAGATCCAAGAGAAACGTGTGTGATCATCGATAAAGATGATGTAATAGCGAAAACCGTCAAGAGAGATTAAAGGGGCCGGACCCCAAACATCGGTGTGAATCAAATCAAACGGTTTGGAAGTAACGGAAATGCTTTTATTAAAGAAGATTTTGTGGCTTTTTGCCTTATTACAAGAGTCACAGTAATTTGTTTGTTTTACAAAAGCAAGATTAGGGAACTGTCGAGCAAGCACAGAGAGAGTTTCAGGATGGGGATGACCGAGTCTCGAGTGCCAGGGAATGGAGGAGGAGGTGGTCGTGAGGGCAGCGTGACTGTCGTCTTGAGGAAAGCTGATTTTGTAAAGTCCATTATGTAGCCGACCAAGCAACAGAGGAAGTTGATCCCGAAGATCCTTCACAACAAATCCGTTAGCATCAAAGGTAATAGAAACCGAATTATCTTTGGTAAGTTTAGAAACAGAAATGAGATTGTGAGTTAGAGACGGCACGTGAAGAAGATTATGTAAATGAAGCTTACGAGTCGTGTCCGGGAGAGGTAGCAGACCCTGACCGGTGTTTTGTATGGGAAGAGTAGAGCCGTTTGCAGTAGAGATGTTGTCCGTCCCTTGATAGGAAGTCGGGTAGGAAAGATGAGTGATGTCCGGAGTGAGATGAGCGGAGGCCCCGGAGTCAAGAACCCAGTCCTGGCTGCCAGCATTGTTCGGGTTGGCGAAGAGAGCACGAGGCGGTCGAGTGTCCGTCGGAGCGTATTTCGGATTGTTCCGGTGCCAACAGTTCAACGCTATATGTCCGACTTTTCCACAAATTTGGCATGTGGGTCTTGCTGCGTTCTGAAGGGTTGACGGAGGTTGATTGTAATTCGGCACGGTAGTGGAAGAAGAAGGATTCTTGGGTTTGCCATAGCGCTTGTTGGTGTAGTAGCGAGTGCGAGAATTGTTGAGGGATCCAGCATATAGAGCCATGGCCGAAGTGGTTTCCATACTCAGCTCGTTTTGCAGATGAATTTCTTCATTGCAGAGCATGGAGTAGAAGGTGTCAAGATCAATTGGGAGCAGCGAGTTACGAATCGTAGATTTGAACGAATTGAAGGTGGGCGGGAGTCCATTCAAGATATGAAGCATTATGTCTTCGGAGTCAATTTGTGAGCCGGACGCCGTGATGTTGTCCACGATGGTTTTGATACGCGTGAGATATTGCTGCATGTTTTGATCTTTCATCTGAACGCGATACAGCTCGTTCTTGAGTTGCATTACTCTAGAACGACTGGTCGGTTGAAGTCTGCGTTCAAGAGTGGTCCACGCGTCGTTGGCAGAGGTGGACGTGATAATGTAGGGCAAGATCGGCTGCGAAACGGTAGAGAAGATTGCCGACAGTAGGTTGCTGTCTACTAGCAGCCATTGGGCGTGCTCGGCAGATGTTGGATCGGCTGGGGGTTTGATGGCGCCGGTGAGGTGGCCGGCATAACCGTTGGTCGAGAATTGCTGGAGAAGCTGGATACGCCAAATGGGGTAGTTCTCCGTCGTTAGGGGATGAGGGGCTAAGTTCTTGATATTTGAAACAAGAAATTTTAATGGCTGTGGGATGTTGTTGATTGTGGCGGTGGTTTGAGTGGAGGGGGAGGAGGAGGGAGTCAGAACACTCCTTGATTCTTGATCTCCCATGAGAGCTCTGATACCATGAGAGAAAGATCAGAGGAAGAAGGTGAAGCAAGAACAAGAAGGAGAAGGACACGGAGGAAACGCTGAAGAGGATGGACAAGGAAAAATATTATTAATCATGCGTGTACTGAATACAATGGTCTTAGCTTTATAATAGATTACACAGGTCAATACGGTAAATACTGAAACGTAAATTACATATAAAATACAGATGGCGTTATGTATTCTTATAGAAGATGACCATTGAAGTGTGTGACTACAAGACATCATGCTACAACTTCTCATGGAACCTGAGAAACACGATGAGTACTTCTTTTCAATAGCATGTAGAGTTTATTAACATGAATGTCTTCTGCACTATATAATATACTGGCGCCGCATTAAATAGCATCATCCTGATCATGTAGACATGACCTTATAGTTCATCTTCCTTATCTGCAACAAGTGGATCCCAACAAAGCTCGTAGGAGGTACTTGTTGTGGTACAAATCTTGGGCTCATTTATACTTATTAAGAGCTCCTACATAGGCAACATTAGCATATTATTCACATTTTACAAATGAAAGGATATTTATAAGTAAATTTTATATCTTTTTGTTTTTACCTACTCTGTCAGATTTGCTAATTTTTAATGTTGCAGCGTTGATTCTTTTTGGATGTTGCCGACGCTCTATGCCTTGTTGTTGAGGGTGTTGATATCCATAATTATTACACAGCTGAAAGTAGGGTGGCAAAACTATGCACTGGAGTGGATAAATTATTCTGTGTGGAGCCTGGACAGGAATAATAGTCCGGATTGTGAGTGTAGACATTGTGTACAAACAGTGAGTAAAAAAATTTAATACACTATGTGTACAAAATTACACATCCTGTGTACACTCACACATGAGAAGATTTAAGGGGGGATCTAAGGGGCACGTGCCCACCCCCCAGTGAGTACAAAAATTTAATACACAATGTGTACAAATTTACACATTGTGTACACTCACACATGAGAAGATTTAAGGGGGGCCTAAGGGGCACGTGCCAAAATTCTTGTACGAGAACTCATTGGTTGTCACCCTCTTTTCTCATCTACTTATCTTCTCTCTACTCTCTCTCTCTCTTACTTTTTCATTGCCTTTTTGTTTTTAATTTTTTGGGATTTTTACATACATAACACTTCAGACTATCATATTTACTTATCTAACTCCCAAATTATATTATTTACATATCTACCACCCAAATACATACTATTTCATCTAAATTACCACTCCGTTACTCTATCTGCCCGACCCATCGCATCTTCGTCGCGATTGCTCTTCGTCTTCTCCATTTCTTCGGTGCTATCAAGATCAGAAGTCCATATAGAGCTCGAGGCTAAGGTAATAATAATCTATTTTAAGTTTCGCTCGTGAATTTCGTTGTCCTTTCTACTGGTGTTTGATTGAATCCTGGGTTGTTATCAAGATCATGCGATGATCTTCTTGATTATCTGGTTCTTGTTAGTTTTCTTGGGTTGTCGCTTTCTATTTCATTTCCTGTCTTTGGATCTTTGTCGTCCTCTGCTATTTCCTGCTTCTTTATCTGCTGCTGCTTGGTGGCGACACTGATATCAGTTATTCATGGAGTTTTGACGAAGCGATGTATTTGGATGGTAATTATGTAAATAGTATACTTTGGATGTTAGATAAGTAAATATGATAGTTTCAAGTGTTATGTATGTAAAAATCCCTTTTTTTTTATATCCGGCGGCCTCCTCCGCTACCCTAGGTCTCCCTCTTTCCTCTCCTCTCTCTCTCTCTCCCTAATGGGTGACACTACTTTTTAGTCTTTTCTCTTTCATCTCCACGTTACTTTTTTTTAATTACCAATTTCGCCATTTTTTTTATATTTTAAAAACTCCAAATGTTAATTATTTATAAGAGATTTATGTAATTAAAGTCAACAAATTATATTAGAAAAGAATTATAATATTTAATTTGAAATCAAGTAGCTTAAAACATGCTTATTATAAATTTTAATATACTTTTAATATACTTTTGTATTAAAAAGATGCAGTTTTTTCATATGTTTATTGTTCGTTGTAAATTATTTTTTAATTTATATTTTTATTTAAATTAGATATGAAAATATACGGTAGAAGAGTAGTTGAAATAGAGTAATATGATTTAAAAAAAATTAAAATCATAACATCAATTTCAAGCTAAAATGAAAAAGCTTGAGAGTATTTTTAATGTCAAAATTTTGTGCCCCCGTAGAGAAAAAATCCTAGCTCCGCCACTGCACTCACACATCCGGACGATTAGTTACGTTCGGACTCCGCATAGAATAATTTCACTGAAGTGAGGGGTTTGATACACATTATGGATGATCAATCATGAGTTGAAGATATTTAACTAGAAAAAGAAGAGCCATCGATGCTCGGGTTGTAGACCCGTCAATTCATATGGATACTAGCCCATCCACAACCACAACTGCTTTTATGTATCGTTACAACATTCCAGGAGCTTCTTCCCAGGAACAATTTTTTTTCCCTGGGCAACAATATGCATGTCCTACATTAGACTAGGAGTATCAAAATAGAGTTTCGGGTCAGGTTTGGGTTCAACCTGATCTGACCAAGCTTTAATTGACAAACCCAACCTGGCCCGATTCAAGAAACAGGTCATAAATATGAACCCGGTCCTGATCCGTCCCAAACTTGATTCAAGCCAACCCGAGCCCAAAGGGGGATGCAGGATGTGGGGCACATGTAGGGAGGGATCGCATGAGGGGATATTCTGTCCTCAACAACAACAACAATTGTTCACACCAATGCAAGTTCTTTGTTCCCACCACCAATGTAGATGGTCTATGGAGGAGTCCAAACAGCATCTCCTTACATTGGGATGTATTGGATGCCTTCACAAATTCAACAGTAGCCACGACATCTTCCCATATAATTTAGTCATGGAATACACAATCATCAGGATGAGTAGGTAGATGAGGAGGGGCAACAACATTAGCTCCAGAGCATTCTTTCTTACATGCAAGCATTATATTTAAATACATCAAAAATAATATTTTATTTAATTAATTTAATTAATAAATTTTAAAAAAGAGTAAAATGTATGAAACAGACTTAAATGTAATTAACAAAACTACGTTGGCATAAAAAATAACTTTAAAAGATTAAAATTTAAGGTACTCAAACAATTTTAACTCAAAAATTTTCCTAAATATAATTTTAAACTAATTCTTAAAAAAATATAATAAATATAATATAATTACTTTAGGTACTCCTAGACCTGTCAATTTCGGGTTACGGGTCGGGTTCGGGTCAACCCGAAATTGACCCGGTATTATTCGGGTTCGGGTCGACCCGCCCGTTTTTTCAAACGGGTCGATTTTCTGGACCCGAACCCGACCCGCTTCGGGTTCGGGTCAACCCGACCCGACCCGCGTAAGCCTGACGTGACGCAGAACCGCTGGAGTCTGGACGACGCCGCGCCGGAACCGCTGGAGTCGTGACACGGCCTGATGGCCTCGGGGCTCGGGCCCTCGGTGCAGGAGCCAGGAGGGGCGCTGGCCAGCCTGGCCTGGGCAGGCCGCAGGCGGCTCGAGTGCTCGACGACAGCGGACACGAGCAGCGGGATGCTGGGCAGCGGATGCGGGCAGCGGGCAAGGCGGGCTAGGGCAGCGGGCAGCGGGAAAGGCGGGCTAGGGCAGCGGGCAAGGCGGGCTAGGGCAGCGGGCAGCGGGCAAGGCGGGCTAGGGCAGCGGGCAAGGCGGGCTAGGGCAGCGGGCAGCGGGCAAGGCGGGCTAGGGCAGCGGGAATCAATTTTTTTTAAATTAAACGGGTTTTCGGGTTGACCCGGAAACCCGCCGGGTCAACCCGAACCCGACCCGTTTTTGCAAACGGGTCGGTTTCCCGGACCCGAACCCGACCCGCTTCGGGTTCGGGTCAACCCAAACCTGAAAATTCCGGGTCGGGTTCGGATCGGGTTTTCGGGTCGGGTCAAATATTGACAGGTCTAGGTACTCCAATAATTTTTGGTCAAAATTTACCTAATCAAATTGTTAAAGTAATTATCAAAATATAAATAAATAATAGCATGCTTCATATTTAAGGTGCTCAAATAGTTTCTACTAAAAAATATCCTAATGAATATGTTAAACTAATTCTTACAACAAAAACTTATTAAACATTACATATAACTTCATTATTGCAAAAAAACATTACATATAACTTCATTATTGCAAAAAAAAATTTTGCTTTCAATACTACAGATATTTACTACTGAAGCAGGCAAAGCAGAGAATGATAGCGTCGAAGAGGAAAGGCCAATTTTGTCGACAAGCAATAGAGGTGAAGATTGGATCTCAGGAATACGTAAACAAGAACCCAACAAAATCTAATACCAGGTAGGGTCGTTAGGAGGTTAGGTGATGAGCTGACAACAGAGAACGAAACAGAGAGACTCCTACATTGTTCGGTATAAAGGAACTTGAAAGTTGTTAGACGTTTGATGAACTTCGTGCTTTGTAATTAATTTAAAATGGGCTAAAGAAATTGTAATCATCTATACATTCTATTAGGGGTGTCAATATTTGACACGACACGAAAATCTGACCCGGACCCGACCCAGAAAATCTGGGTTGGACCCGACCCGATTTCAAACGGGTCAGGTTCGAGTTCCAGGATTCGACCCATTTGAACAAACGGGTCGGGTTCGAGTTGATCTAACAGGTTGGCGGGTCAACCTGGAAACCCGCTTAGAATGAGCTGCCTGAGGCTGCCCCGGGTACCCGCGCCTGCCGGCGCGACCGCCAATGCTGCCTGAACCCTACCCAAGACCGCCCGCGCCGCACAGTTGTCGCTGCCCGCTCGTGAGTCGCGCCTGTGCTGCCTGTAGCCCCACATGCACGTGCCCGCCTTGCCCCGCACGCGCCTGCCCTGCCCGCTAGCCGCAAGCCCGCCACGCGTCCGCCCGCTTGCGTGCCCCGCATCCAAGCTCGGGTCCCGTGTCGGGTCGGGTTAATTCGGCAACCCAACAAGTCGGGTCCGGGTCCAAGTTTTCGACCCGTTATCCTACCTGGGTTGAGTTAGGGTCGGCCCAATTGAACACAGATTAGTTCCGTATTCGACTCGAACCCGACCCGTGACCCGAAATTGACACCCCTACATTCTATATAATATGATGAAGTTCATGTTTTGTTTACCTCGAATCGCCTGCATCTTGAGTCTATGATCTCTTGGGATGGAATCATGAAGAGCTCAAGATAGGCAATTGCCCACTCTGAATTTTTTTTCCTTTAAAAAATAAATATTTTAACTATTTTGTCCACATTCAATAAATATAATTCTCCGAATTAAAAAATAATAATAATTCATTTTTTATTTCATATACAAGATTATGCATTTCACGATTCTATTTTGCTCACCCTCCAAAAAGAGGCTGGTTTCGACGTCCCTCAATGTTTAAAAGATAAAGAAGTTCAAAAATAAAGTTTTATAATAATTGCTATATTTATATTTTTAATAAAGTGACCAGAATTTAAAATAATTATAATTTTTATAATAAAAGCTTAAGTGTGAAAGGACCTAAAATATTTATTACACTTCACCAATCTACTTTATTATACTCCTGCTTTGTTACCTTTGCATCATTTTATGAAGAAAATATGTTAGATTGGATCATGCTACCAAAAGAATACATCGAACGTAACTACCATAGGTCAAGTGCCAAACATAATATGATAGATTAGGTTGTATGCCCTAAGTTATTAGCATTGGTTCAACCAACAAAAGGACACCAAAAAAAAAAAAAAAAAAAATATTAAAATATTAAAAAAATTAAATATATATATATTTAAAAAAAAAAACAAAAGGACACCCATGCATGATCATGATATGGTGTAGTCCACTTAGTACAATTGCATGTATTAAACCTAAGGAAAACTCATCATGTATGATGTTTAAAGCTTTGTGAAAACTCATAATGTATGATTTTTAAGATTTTATTTGGGATCTAAACTCTATTTTAAGAAGCAATAAAAAAATGATCCAAAACTAAACCTAAATCTCATACTCTTGTTTAGTCAAGGCATATATTTTTGTGATATTTTTAGCCTAATTTAGGCATTTTTCTTCTTGTTCTTTAGAAAAAATAAATTTTTTTCTTATTTCAATTTATTTTGACCGATGTAGAATTTTTTCCTTTTTTTATGAATAATCCACTCATAGACTGTAAAACTACACCCTCAACTTCATTTCTCAAAATTCTATAAGCTACTTAGATGTTTCCTTTCTGAGAAAACCCTCCAAGAATGCTAAGACATTCATGTAATTTCAAGTATCGTTTTTTATTCCAACTCTAGACAACCAAAGTTTACTCAATCTAAAAAAAGACAACAAACTCCTTGTAATAAAATTCATATTCATACCCTCTTTAATACCAATGCCCATTGTCATCACCATCGCTGACAGTGACACCATCTCTACCAAGGCATGAGGAGAACGATTGCACAGACTACCAATCATCTATTGATGATAACTCCAACATCTCAAGCACATTCTACTTCCACCGTGGAAGCCATCTTCCATACTTCATGCATACTAAATTGTATCAATGTCTTATCAAATTACAAAGAAAGATATTTTCTATTAATCTACGACCCACACTAATTGAATCATTCCCGTGATTTTTTTCCTTCCCACATTTCTTACATAAAAAATCTATTATCACTTATTAACTGTATAGGAGGAGAATTTTAGCATAATGCTAAGGCATGCACTAATCTCTTTCCATAATCTTACATATTTTAACACACAAATCTTGAAATCAAGGTGTTTCATATTTAAACAACTCTTTGACCTCACCAATCCACTTTTAGCTCATAAGATAATCCCTAAGTTTTGAATTTTTAAACTGATCAACATTTAAGCTGCCCATATGGTTAAGCAATTATTAGGAGCACGTCGAGCACCTTTCTCTCTGCTCATATTCAATCATCGTAAGGCTAAGATGCAATTTATTTAATAAAACTTGATCAATAACAATCTTTATCAGTGAGGTACGGAATTTTTTTTATAATTGCCGCTCAGCATATTCGCCTGCCAAATACTCAGCATATTCAAGGAAGCATCATTGTTGAACCAAAAGAGTTGGGAACATTAAAAAAAATTATCAGAATAATTATTTATGTTCTGTATTATCTCAAAATTAATTTCATAATTATTTGTGATTAGGGAAGGTTATTTTTCTAAAATCATAATTTGAGCCACATTAATTATAATTTGACATTTAGTATTCAAAAAAATAAAAAAATTCAACAATTGTTACCCATTTTGACTAAATATTGATCAAGATTTTTTATCCTTTTTTTTCACAAAAATTTTTTTTTGATAAATCATGGAAGGGCCTACGCGTTAATAAGAAGATGAAATTCTAAGTCTTTAAAGAACCAAAAGTTCTCTAAAAATGCAACATTTGAAATAAAATCTAAGAGTCAATAATTCTATCTATTACAATTAAGCAAAAAAAAAAACCCAAAGGACTCAACCAGCCAAAGAAAGCAACAACCAACGAATCAGCAAAGTCCATAGGAGACAGCCGCAGTAATTAGGAAGAGACCACCTAAAAAAAAAGAATGCAGAAAAAGGCAAAAAAGAAAAGAGCCATTATTAGGGGCGAAAATACTTCAAGCTTAATTAAACATATCAATTTTTTTTTTCTATATATATGTGTTTAGTTCATTAACTTAAAGAGCAAAACACAAAATATTCATGAGCATAAAATCTACTCAAAACTTATATGTAAATTATAAAATAAGCATATTACAACTAATATATATATATATATATATATATATATATATATATATATATATATATATATATATATATATATATATATATATATATATATATATATATATATATATATATATATATATATATATATAATGAATACCTAATTTTTCTAGCAATCATAGTAATAATGATTTTCAAATCTATTAATTTTATTTTAAATGAGTATGACATAAATTCTATTTAATTATTTATATATTGAGATTTATTAAATTTAATTAGAATACTATATTACTATATCCAATTTTCCTCATTGAGAACTCCATTAAGGACTAGACTCCATCCATTTGGCATAAACCAACACAAAAGTATAAACTACCAAATATAAACTATTCAAAGCAAGAATAAAACAAGATAGAAAGGCCAAACACACAATGTCAACTTAAGAAATGAAGCAAGGAACCAAATTACAAAGCCCCAATAATAACCTTTTCTATTATCTACAATTCCCGTTTTAGGAGAAACCCGAATCAGCTCAGTATGGCCCTCCTCCCATCCACAACCTACCCGTGATTCATTCGACACGATATCTACACGAAACACGATTTCCTCACCGCCGCTCGTACTCGCGGCCTCATCGGAAATCAAGAAATCAGTAACCCCCATCTGGCCGCCGGCGACGTCAATGGCTGAGATGACTTCTTTCTTCGCAGCGCATTCTCCGGCTACTTTCCGAACTTCGACCCACTCTTCATCCCAAGTCCAATTAGGGGTGGAAGAAACTGACGCAAGTTCCTGGATTCTCCCTGCCGCCGGCTCATTGGAGAATTCCTCTTCATCTGCTACCTCTTGTTCTTCAGTAGACTCCCATAAACTCGGATCCAGAGTACTCTTCGGCGAAATCCAATTAAAATCCGTGCAATTAGAGGAAGAACTCGAGCATTCAACGAATGGATGACGCAGAAGCTCGTCCGCCGTCCAACGCTCCATCGGATCCGTCTTCAAGCAATTATTTACAAAATCCTTCGCCTCATCCGAAAAACAATCTGGAATCGCCGGGACTTCGCCGGAAAACCCAATCCGACTAATCCCTTCGAACGCATCGGTGACATCCGGCCACGGCGGCCGGCCGGTAGCCATTTCAATAACTGTACAACCGAACGACCATAAATCCGCAGGGGTCCCTTGCTCCTGTCCTCTCACCGCCTCCGGCGCCATGTACATCGGTGACCCTCTTATTTCCCTTTCGCCGTCGGCAATCCATCGCGCGCATCCCAGATCCCCAATCTTTGCTCGACCGTCGGATCCGATCAGGACATTCCCCGGCTTCACGTCACAGTGGACGACGCCAGCCTTGTGGAGATGAGCAAGGCCGGAGAGGATATCTCGGGCGCGGGTACGGATGTCCGCTTCGTTGAGTCGACCGCCTCGCCGCTTGATATCGTCGGAAAGAGAGCCGGCGGCGGCATATTCCAGAAAGAGGTTGTAATAACTTGTACCGCCGGCTTCCTTGGTGATTTCGAAGCCGAGGCAGGAGAGGGATAGAGGGAAAGTTCAATGAGGAAAGGATACTCTGCTCGCGTTGTAGGGGGGCTGAGTGGGAGAGTGGAGCTGATTTGACAGCGAAAAGTTCGCCGGTGGAAGCGGCGGCGACGGAGACTGTGGCGGTTGCGCCTCGGCCTATGGGAATGCCTCGGAGCCACGCAGCCGTCGCCATTGAGAAAGGATTTGTTGGCAGTGAGGAGGAAGAGGAGAGGAGGATTTATATAAATCAGATGTCAAGGTGGAGTGTCTTCTTGCGCATGGGAGCTTGCGAATGAGGTCGTTTTTTAATTTTATAAAGAGAAAGAAGTCCAGACTGGGTAGATCGGCCGTCCGCGCCGCGCTGAACGTGAGTCGTCCACGTGTCGGGAATCAAAGCTCTGAGCCGCCTGCCCCACTACGCGGCCAACACGGATTAATCGTAACTGCTTAACGGCACAACTGATTTTAGTTACACTGCGCTGGCAAATTGGGAAAAAAAATTAATAAAAAATGTTTAAAAATAAATCGGTATCTTAAAATATTATCACATTATAGGTCAGTAAATACTTCTCTTTCTGTAACTAATTATGAATCAATTTCGGAATATGTTTTTTTTTTTTTGGACATTGGAATATGTTTTCAAATCTTATAATGTCAAATATTTCACATTTAAATTTAATAAATATTACACTGTCTCAGTTGTTATAAAGAAAATTTGCTAAAAAATATCTCTAAATCAATATATTTAAAAAAAATGTAAAATGAAATTTAATTAATATTATATATTTGAAACAATTAATCATTTTAAACTTTATTTTGATGAGAATTTAATAAATTATTTTAATTAACATATTAAATTATTTATTGCTTAATGTCAGCGTATTAGGATTTTTCCTTCTCGTTAGGCCGACTGAATTCATCTTTGCGACACGTGGAACGTGAGAAGTCCGGCGGAGGCGCAGGATTGGTGGTTTGTTGCCAAAGAGATACCGACAGAACCGTCAATTAGCCGTCCAATCTGCAAAGCCTGCCGTCGCAAATGCTTATGATGGCCGTGTAGGATCATCAGCTTATTGCCCACGTGACATCAAGAATGGGAACACAATTTTTTAATTCTTTATAAATACTTCTATATAAATATATAAATAAATTTATATTCTAAATTATTTAAGAATTATTTGTTTAGATGATTAGTCAAAAATGAAAAAATTATTATGCATTTTTATTTGAAAAATCCAAAAATAAATTATTTTGTTTTCACATTATTTTCTAAATATTTTTTAGGAAGCTATTTTTTATAATAACTTTCAAAAGTTATATTCTTTGCAACACCTTTTAAAATTCCTCTCCAAATCAATCTCAAATCTCTCTAGACATTTAATATAAGGGACAATTACATAAATAATAATTGATACGATATCATGAAGTTATCTAGATTGGGCACAAATCTCGATGCAAAACCCAAATCGGAAACTTAAAAAATTAATTCCGGGACCACCCGAACTCCGATTTCAGCAAGCTTATAGTCAAATTGAGCGTCTCGGTAATACGAACCCAACGACACCAAATTCGACCCAATCTGAGCCCAAATGAGTCTGAATCAAGGGCTCAAAGCGCTGTTGGAAGGTTCAAACCGCAAATTGAGTTACCAAATGGTCTCCGATTTTAACGAGCTTATACTTGAATCGAGCAACTCGACGAGACGAATCCAACGAGCCCAAGATCGCCAAATTTCGACATCACTAAGACCTTCAAATGTCCAACGAACGGTCCATGATCGTAGGATTCAATATCGGTCGTCCATTCAAACCACTCCCTATTCGCCCCTGATCTCACGCCTATTTATGGGCTATGCCACTCCAGAAAAACTATAAATAGAGCCCTCATTCTACACAAAGGAACTCAAGTGAAGAGAGGGAAGAAGAAGAGAAGGAGGAGAAGGAAGAAGCTCCTCCTCGACCACCACTAGAGCTCTTCCCGCCGCCCGAACATGCCGGAACTCTACCGGATTTTCGGGAGAACGCCAGAATTCTGCCTAACTACCATGGGATGCGGAAATTCTTCCCAATTTATAGCAGAGTTTCCTCCTGACGCCGAAACTCAGCCCAAGTGAAGCCGGATTTCTTCTCTGCCACCAACAGACGTCGGACTTCTACCCGACGTCGGACCTTCACTCTTCGCCAAGTTTCTACCCGATATCGGACTTCTACCGGTTATCGGACTTTGCTGGACATCTACGCGAAGATGGATTTCTTTCCATTGTTGGACTTCTACCTGACGCTGTCCTTCTGATCTTCATCGTCAGACTACAGTCCTTCTGACCTCCGTCGCCAGCCGACTACGATCGTCCTGACTTACGTCGCCCGCCGACTACAGTCTTTCTGACATCCGTCGCCCATCGACTACGGTCCTCCTGACTTAGGTCGCCCGCCGACTACTGTCTTTCCGACCTCCGTCGCCCGCCGACTACGGTCCTCCTGACTTACGTCGCCCGCCGACTACAGTCCTTCCGACCTCCGTCGCCATCTGACTACAGTCCTCCTGACTTCCGTCATCCGCCGACTACAGTCCTTCCAACAAAGCGAATATGTCAATAGTAGCTCTTTGTATTTACATCATGTAATGTACTCTATAAGATGTACATCAAGCTAAGGCCTTCTCCCAAGGAAGGGCCTCATTTGTAATCGACTGCAAATACTAGTGGATTCGTTCAAACTGGCTAGGCCCCATGGTTTTTCCCCCTTTTTCAGGGGTTTTCCACGTAAAAATCTTGGTGTCTCATAAATGCTAGATCATCTCTCTTATCTGATTGCGTGCTGGATTTTCGTACAACGCTAAGACGTTAAATATGATATTTCTCTACCGTCGCGAATACTCCTGGACGCAACAATAATAATAATATGTTTATTTTAAATTTTAATTTTCATATTTATTTAGGAGTGTCAATATTTGACATGACCCGAAAATGTGATCCGAACTCGACCCAAAAATTTCGTTTTAGGATCAACCTGTTTAAGAAATGGGTTAGGTTCATGTGCAACAAACAGACCCGTTTTAAAAATTGGGTCAGTTTCGGGTTGACTCGAAACCCTAAGAATGACCCAGATTTACCCACGCTGATCGTGTATGCTCATGTAGTCGTCGCGTTGAGTCGCGTGTCTCTCTTTGTGTCAGTCATGTCCCATTGACGAGTGACGACACTGTCGTTGCCGCCGCTAATACGACAACGGCTGGGTCGATTCAACCAGATAACCTGAGTGAGTCAGATCCAGATTAAAATACAAACGGGTCGGTTCAACTAATGTCGGGTCAATTCTGGGTTCAATTCGACCCAAACCCGGCATGTGACTCTTCACAAACGGGTCAGTTCAACTAGAATAGGGTCAATTCTGGGTTCCACCCGAACCTAACCTGTGACTCAATTTTGACAACACTAATATTATTGAACTATCAAATTAATGCATTTGTATGTCTTATTCACTTGTATCATATGAAAATCTTTAAATAACATCCACCTCCTTTTCCTTTGATAGGGGTTTTTTTTTCTGAAGCTTTGTCGGGGTTCCCCCCGCCCCGTTGGGGCCTCCCCCTTGCTGGCGCTGGCAATCTCGTTGATTTTCAGGGAAACGCTCTCTTACTTTTCTTGTGTTTTATTTGATTTTGTATTTTCTCGCTTTGTTTTCGGTCTCCTTCTCCAGCGTGTGCCGGAATGACGCCGAATCGGTTGTGCGACCCCAGTTTTTAGGGGGTTCGTCTCATTCGCGCTCGTTTTTGGATGCGCTTATTGGTTATAATTCATTTACCTCTTTTTCGGTACTGCGGACCTCAACTTTTCCTAGCTTGCCCTCCCTTTGGATTTCCGACCAGGAAATAAATGATTTAGCTGTCCCTTTTCAATTTTCCTTAGTTGGATTCTTCCCTTTTAAGCGGCCCTCTCTTGATTCCATTTGCAAATTTTTCTTTAACCTAAAGCAGAACGGTGAAGTTTCGATCACCTTGCTTGAAACATCGCATATTCTGATTAAACTAGCTAATGATCTTGATTACTGTATGGTATTTTGTCATAGATCCTTCCTAGTTTTCAACTGTTACATGAAACTCACGAAATGGTCTCCCAGCTTGTATGTTGGTGTTAAGTTGCCTGTCATTCCGATTTGGGTCTCTTTTTCGCAATTACTTCCTCATCTTTATTCTCCTCGTATACTTTATGGTTTGGGAGATATTTTTGGTAAACCTCTGAAAATTGATGCGGCTACTTCTGCGGGATCTCGGCCTCCATGGCTCATGTGCTGATGGAGCTAGATATAACTAAATCGTATCCAAACCAGGTTTGGTTAGGTTATGAAAGTTTAGGGTATGTGCAGGATATTATTTTGGATGACTTTCCCCCTTTTTGTGCATCTTGTAAGTGTATCAGGCATGTGGCTGGAAATGTCGTCCTCCTCTTTCGACTGACTTATTTAATTTAGTTGCTAAACCTGCTTTGAATTTATCTCCCCCCCCCCCCTTCTCTATCTCTTGTTGTGCCTAGGGTGGAGGTTGTTGATGCTTCTATTGTGTTGAAGAATGTTGTGAAGATCTCGGGGTATAATGTTGGTGATTTAGGGGATGCTACTCTTATCAATTCTAGTCTTAATGTAGTTGTTCTGTCTCATGTTGTTTTACCATCTATGAACCCTGTTGGTTACCTGGAGAATCATGTGCCTGTGTCTCGTGTCTTTTTTCCTGTTATTTCCTTAAGTGATGTGGTTATTGGCGATGTTGAAGTTGTTGTTGTTTCAACTTCGTCTGGCCCAGTTCATTCTCATACTATTCCTATTTTTGTTGATGTGACTTGTTCAGGTGGCTCACCGGTTGGTGTTTGTGGTGCTGCTATGGGTGGGGGTCCCCTTATTGTGGCTCCTAGCAGTGCAATTTTGTTAGATACTAATTGTTGTGTTAATTCTAAAGCTAGTCCTTTACATACTGATGGCGTGGAGCCTACGGATACTAACTCTAACTCCTCAGCTGATGGTGGTGATGTTTTCTTGGTTAACTCAGGGGAGGTTGGTGTCGTCCCTCTGGTAGACGTTCCTCTTACTGCTATTTTGAATGCTAATTTACAAGCTCATCTTGCTAAGAATAATGTTTGGTGGCAATGTGATTGATTTCATGAAGATTTGTCGTCTGCTGAAGAGGAGAATACTTTTGATTGTTGTTTGGAAACTGGCTCACTGGATACTGTTGTTAGAAATCATAAATGGAAATCTAAGAAGAAATGGTTTCTAGTGCCCTTTTTCGTGGTTTGTGGTTTTTTACTTCTATTTGTTTTGCTGTCATCATTATTTTGGATATGGACTATGAGGAAGCAGCCATTCTGCATGCACCTTTGATGGCCAGGGTTGGGCAACCATGGTGGTATGGTGTTTGCTGCTTGTTGGTTTGGTTTCCTGGTTAAGTTTTGATCTACACTAGATGGCCCTTCCATGATAACTGGGTGTTAGTCTAAGTCTGTGTCGATCCATTTTTGAATTTGAATTTTCATTGATTGTACCTCCCTTGATGTGGCCATGTCGTGATCTTGCGATGTATCCTTCTTTTTTAATAATAATGTTTTCTTTTAAACAAATGCATTTGTATGTCTTTAAAAAGAAATGCATTTGTATGTCTTATCTTCTCTCCTACGTTTAAAAAAATGCATTTCTATGCCTCAAATTAACAATTAAAAAACACACAAAACCAAATTTCGCAGTGAATTTAAAAATATGAATAAGAGAATGATAATTTTATAAACAATTAACTATTAAGTGTTGTTGCGGGCTAGAATATACGTGGCGATAGATATTTAATTTTATGTGTTAGCGTTTCACGGATATTCATCTCACACACAGAGAACACAAGATTTTTTACGTGGAAAACCTTTGAAAGGGGAAAAACCACGTGGTCTAGCCCAGTTGAAAGGATTTAACTTGAGTTGATTGCAATGGATTGGCTCGCCTCTGAGGGCGATCATATTACAAATAACAACAATACAATAGAAGTTCGGGTGTTAGATGATGGACCGACAAAACTTTGGGCTTCAGGTGATGGTATGGTAGAGTTCAGAGCCTTAGGTGATGATCCGATGAAGGCGAGGGTCTCTGGCAGAGGTTTGATGAAGGCGAGGACCTTAGGTGGTGATCTGGCGAAGGTGAGGCCTCCGGCGATGGTTTGGCGAAGGTGAGGGCCTCAAGTGGTGTTTTGATAAAGGTGAGGGCCTCAGGTGGTGGTCCGGTGGAGCACAGGGCTTCAGGTGGTGGTCCGACAGAGCTTAGGGTGTCAAGTGGTGGTTCGGCGGAACACAGGGTGTCAGGTGGTGGTCCGGCGGAGCACAGGGCGTCAGGTGGTGGTCCGGCGGAGCACAGGGAGTCAAGTGGTGGTTCGGCAAAAGTCTGACGGTGGTGGACCAGTGGTGGTTCGAAGGAACTCCGGTGGTGGTCCGACAGTGGTTCGGAAGAACTTCGGCTGTGATCCGGCGGTGGTCCGACAAAACTCCGGCAGAAGTCGAGGAGGCAAGGAAGCAAGAGCAATCTCTGATCTCTCTCCTTTTTCCTTAGGCTTAGCGGTCCCTTTTCAAGGGGAGAGGGAGCTCTATTTATAGATTTTGGGAATGACATGACCCGTAAATAGGTGGAGGATCAAGGGTAAGTTGGGAGTGGTTGGATGGACGGGCGGGCGATCTTGAGTCCTTTGATCATGAATCGTTTGATGGACATTCGAATGTCTTTGTGATGTCAGAATTCAGTGATCTTGGGCTCGTTGGATTTACCTCGTCGAGCCGCTCGATTTGACTATAAGCTTGTTATGTCTGGAAATCGTTTGATAATCCAAATTGTGGTTTGAACCTTCCAACAGCGCTTCGGATCCATGATTTGGACCCATTTGGGCTTGGATTGGGTCAAATTTGGTGTCGTTGGGTTCGTATTTTCGAGACGCTCAGTTCGACTGTAAGTTTTTTGAAATTGGAGTTCATATGCTCCTAATTTTAATTTCGAAAGTTTCAAACTTGATTTTGCTTTGAGATTCGTACCCGATAATGATAATTTTTTGACGATGTATCAAGTGTAATGCATATAATTATTATCTTGATATCATCTGATTAAATTAATTATAAAATTTAGCAAAATCCTGGATTGACTAAAACAAGTTGGTTTGGAGATGGTGGGAAGTTATAACCGACGATTATGCATTAATGTGACATCGTTATATTAATTAAGAGATGGGGAATAATGATTAATTATGGTGGAGGGGAAGACAACGAGGAGTTAGTGGAAGAGTAGATTCGAAGCAGAATATGAGCTGCGTGCGAATAGATCCTCCTCAAAAATCTCTGGCTTCTGTTGCTTTTTCTTTCAATTGCTTGTTTTCGTTGTAGTACTCTATCATGCTGACCTTTGGGCGTTAATTGGTTGATCAAATATCTTTCGTAAGGTATTTATTACACTCTATCGGAAGCAATGAGCATAAAATGATGGGATTTGGGCAATTTAAAAACATGTGAGTTGAAACATCAACAAAGTTGGTTGAACTTTTGTGGTTGCAGTTTTTTTTTTTTTTTGAATGAGAAATCCACTCGCTCCTATTCTTGAATGACGTTTGACGGCGTGACTAATTCTGATTGACCTAGAAGCTGCACCCATCCTAAAATCTCATGGCCCGCACTTGATTGGACCCCACTTAAAAGGCACTGCCGCTCGAGGGGAACAAGCACGGGTTGGGGGCTTCCCAACCGGACTCGCTCACCTACCAAGCTAAGCAACGGTGGGTTATTTTGTTGATTTGAAAATAATATTATTGTAGGCAAATTATGATGTAGTTAAATTTAAATCATAATTGCTTAGATTTTTGCACACTAATGCATTAGAAAATAACTCCAATGGCGATGAGGGGAGAAAAGCAAAAAATAATTGTTGTTTTTTTGTTTGTTGTAGAAAGTTAATGCATTGAAAGTGCAAATATAGATTTACAAAAATTATTGTTGTGGCATGCTAGAGTTTCGTGGAAGTAGATAGAGATTTTAATGTTGGAGTTTTATATGAAGACTTATACATAAATAAAAGAAGGTTGTAAGAGACATTAAATTTTTTGCTTGAAAATCTAGGAAAAAAAAAAATTATAAGACTATACTTGAATAAAATGTGCCATTAGAAAAGTAAATATTATGAAGGTGCACTATTCTTGTCAACAGAAAAAGATGAGATTACAATGTCTAGAACATTAGTTCGAACTATTGGGTTGTGGGAAATAATGTTAGAGAAACATAAAATAGTGATGATGATAGTCAAATGTTAGAGAAACATAAAATAGTGATGATGATAGTCAAGCGATGATAGTAAGGAAATTGTGGTTGCGTAATAATGGTCTGGTAATAGTGGTCGAACAATGAGTCTGGTAAAGATGGTTAGACACTACAGGAAAAACGTGTGTTACTGACGCACAAAATCCGTCGGAAAATGCCCAAAATCCGTCGGAAATAAGAATTTACGGCGCAAAATTATTAGACGGTAAGATGCGCGTTGAAAATATGTTATCCGTCGCAAAATTCCGATGAAAAAACTGTCGGAAATTTTTACGGCGGATATAAACTCCGCCGAAAAAATTAAAAAAAAAATGAAAAAAAATATTGAAAGAAAGGGCTACCCCTTGAACTTCCCTTGGAGGCCCCGTCCAGCCCAGCTAGGCTCACCCCACCCACGGTCCTGCCAGCCACCCTCTGCCGTGGGCCGCCACCAACCAGCCTAGCGCGGCCACTTGACCCACTGGGTCGCTCCAGACTTACCCGTTGGCCCGCTAGCCCACAGACCTGCCTTACTCACCCGTGCCACGCCATGAGAGACCCGCCCGCCATGCCTGCCTCAAGCGAGATTCGAAACCCCTCCCTTTGGGATCGCTGCTGTCCGCCGAACCACCTTGCTACTTGTGAAAAATAATATAAAGGGATGACTTGGTTTATATTTATATTATAAAAGACAAAATATGTTATTACTTTATTTTAAAATCAAAATAATTAATATATTTAATATAATTCATTTAAAATATTTAATTTGTACTTTTATAATTCATTTAAATGCTGCGTTTATAAAATATAAACTTCATTAAAATAAAAATAATTAAATTAATTTATAAATGGTGAGTTTAATTTAATTTATATTTTATTTAAAATAATTACTATATTTAAAATTAGAGTTTTTTTAAGATCAAAATAATTATTATATTTAATTTAACAATAAATTATTAAAATTTTAAATTTATTTTATTTTAGTAATATTTAATTTAATTTAATAAAAAGAATAATTTTAAATATTTCTAATTGTCATTTTCTAGAAAATTTGAAATTCTATCGAAAATCCGCCGGCGGAAATTCCGTCGGAAAAGCCTACAAAAAATCTGTCGGAAACACCTTGTAAAAATCCGTCGGAAATTCGCTGGAAATATTGCGCCGGAAATTCATCGGAAAATCAGTCGGTATTTCTAACAGATTTAATTTCGCCGGAAATCAACGTTTTTCTTGTAGTGAGATGACGACGCTGATTGTTCGTGATGATTATGAATGTCTAAGGTAGGACAAAGCTCTAAAGTTGTTTAGATCTCCAATTTCTCTTCAGTTTTAAATCTAAGTCCTCTTCATATGAATAATGTGAGTCTAGTTATAATTTTTTAGTGGCATTTTAATAATGTTGCACAGTATCTCTAGAACATTTCGCCGGATGACATATATCATTTTACTCAGATTTCATGGGTTCTAATGACTTCAAAATTAAGTGATCTTAATATGTTGGATCGTGATACTCATTTTTATTCTAAGCACGCAAGATTTAATTTTTTTTTTATCCTTCAATTAATATTATAAAATTCTCAACTAAAGTTTCAAGTGCTTACTATGAGTTCATTTTAACTCCGATAAAATCTTTTCATGTTGTTGAACTCATCTACACGAGTTGTTCCAATTCAACTATAAGTTTTCTAAAATGGGAGCTCGAATGTTCCTCAGTTTAATTTATTTTTTTTTTAAATTAATGTTTGCATTAAATATAAATTTTATGATGATGTCTCAATTATACCAAATGTAATAATTAAAAAAAAAAAAAACTGATCTTTATCACTTAGACTGATTAAAAAAGGTAAAATAAATAATGGGCTAACCAGAAGTATTATGTGAAACTTGCACGCAAGCATGCTTATGTACTATTTCTAGTTATTCATTCGATATTTTCTCAAGTTGTTTGTATCAGTTGATCAAATATGTAATAATAGAAAGTCTTTGAATCCGAATAATTTTATTAATTTCTAATTAAAATAATTTTTAAATATTAATGTTGAGTCCTGGATTATTTGCGGTGGTAGAGAAATATAAAGTTTAACGTCTTAGTTTTGTTCGAAGATCCTTCGCGCATATAGATAAAAAAAGATGGTGCAACATTTATAACTGACACCAAAACTTTTACGTGGAAAATCCTGAAAAGAAGAAAAACCACGGGGCCTAACTTAATTTGAATGAATCAACTATTATTTGTAGTCGATTACAAATTAGGCTTTTCCTTGGGGGAAGGCCTTGGCTTGATGTAATAAGTATGCATCATATAAAGTGCATTACATGATGAGACTTTGAAATAATTACTATTGATATGTTTGTTTGGTCGGAAGAACTATAATCGGCGGGCGACAGAGGTCAGAAAGACTGTAGTCTGGTAACGGTGCTCGGAGAGAGTGTAGTCGGTGGGTGATAGTGGTCAGAAAAGACCGTTGTCTGATGACGGAGGTTGGAAGGACCGCAATCGGGCTATGGAGGTCGGAAGGACCGCAGTCGGTGGGCGACAATCGCCACAAATTTTGTTGTTTGGTGATGAATGTTGGAAGGACAGTAGTCGACAGGTGATTGTAGTTAGAAAGATTGTTGTTTGGTGAAGCACATCAGAATAACTGTAGTTGGCTGGTGACAGAGGTTGGAAGTTTGGCGACAGGTGGAAGTTTGACGTCGGGTATAAGTCTGTGAAAGTCCAGCGACGGGCAGAAGTCCGATGAAAGTCCTGCGACGGCCAGAAGTCCGGCGTTAGGAAGAAACCTGGCGATGGGTGGAAGTTTGGCGTCGTATAGAAGTTTGACTAAAGTCCGACGATGGGTAGAAGTCCAGCGACGGGTGGAAGTCCGGCGTCTAGTGACGGGCGGAAGTTCGACGTCGGGTAGAAGTTTGCTGAAAGTCTAGTGACATGGAAAAGTCCGGCGACGGATAGAAGTTCGACGTCTGGTAGAAGTCCGGTGATGGACAGAAATCCGACGTCGGATAGAAGTGTGACGAAAGTCTGGTGACAGACAGAAGTTCGACATAGGGTGGAAATTCGACGAAAGGCCGACTGTGGGCAAAAGCCCGGTGTCGAGTAGAAATCTGGTAACTGGAGGAAGTCCGGCGTCGATCAGTGGTCAAGAGGTGATCGAGGAGGAGTCTTATGGCAAGAGAACTGTTCCTTCTCTTCTTGTTTGTGCCTCCTTCTTCCTCTCCATCTCCACGAGAAAGGAGGGATCTATTTATAGTTTTCTGAGAGTGGCATGGCCAGTAAATAGGAGAAAGATTAAGGATAAATTGTGAGTGATTTGAATGGACGACCGATGTGGATTCCCTCGATCATGGACAATTTATTTGGTATTTGAATGAATTAATTAAGCCAGAATTCAACGATCTTAGGCTCGTTAGATTTGTCTCTTCAAGCCACTCGATTCGACTATAAGCATGTTATGTTTGGAAACCATTTGATAATCCAAATTATGGTTTCAACCTTCCAAATGTGCTCGGGTCTTTGATTTGGACTCATTTGGGCTCAGATTGAGTCGAATTTGGTGTCGTTTGGTTTGTATTTCCGAGACGTTCAGTTCGACTATAAGTTTGCTGAAATCGGAGTTGAGTTGGTCTTCAAATTATGTTTAAATTTCCAATTTGATTTTGAGTTGAGATTCGTGCCCGATCAACATAAATTTTTGATGAGCTATCAATTAAAATTTAATTTGAGATAAATTTAAATCAATTAGTCATATTTATTTCAAAATTAAATTTAATGACCAAAATTCAATATCTCCAAATTTTCCCTACGTTTACGTAATCCTATCCACATCTACAAATGAGTATAAAAGAAGTTTCGTGAAATATAAAAGGTTGAGGAGAGGGAAGCAATAAATTTTTAATAATTATAATTAAGTTTTATTAATATCTAAAACAAAAAAATATTTCCATGCACACGAACAATTTTTTGTTTTTTAATAAAGGCAGAGTACATTGGCCTTATATTTTGTTTAAAAAAATTATTAAAGTGATATATTTATTTCGAGACAGACAGAACCCAAAGGTTCAAACTGATTAGGAAAGGAGATAGACGGGGACAAAGAATTTTGATTATATGGCTGCAACAAAACTCTCTAGCAGAATAATAAATTAATAATATTATTATTATTAGCAAAGGAATAAAATTTTAGAGTGTGATGTTTATTTTTGGAGCCACTCGACTCAAAAATCATTTAGATTTTATTTGAGACGATTTCTTACGGTTTTTTAAAGTAGTTTTTTAGTAAAAAATTAAAATTTTTTACTAGAAAACCTTTTTAAGAATTAGTAAAAAAACAGTCCCAAATCAAATCTTACGCTTCATTTGGGACGACTTTTTTACTGCTCTTAAAACAATTTTTTAGTATAAAATTTTTAATTTTTATACTAAAAAAATGCTTTAAAAAGCAGCAAAAAGTCATCCTAAAAGCTTCGTTTGGGACGACTTTCTTTCTGCTTCTTAAAGCAGGTTCCTAATTTTTGTACTAAAAGACTACTTTTAGAAGTAATAAAAAAGTCGTCCCAAAAACGAGAAGTTTTATTTGGTCCGGTCGACCGAATGAGAGAAACATTCGGTCGCAGGCAAAGTCCCGGATGTTTCTCTGCATCTGATCGGAGGACGTAATAATTGTTCCCCAAACGAAGCCTTAGTCACTCAATTGATGTCCTCATAATGTGCTTCAAGTGATTACTATTAGTTTATTTTGACTCGAGAATTTTCAATATGACTCTAAATTTATTGAAATTAGAATTAAAATGGTGTATAAATTTAATTCTAGAAATTTCAAATTTAAATATTATTTCGAGATTCATATTCATCAAATGGATATTTTGGACTTATCAATATTAATTTTTTTTTATAAATACTTTATCCACCCATCTTAGAAAACATCTTTATGAAATAATTTCTTATGTAGTTTTTTTTTTTAGCCTATAATATTTTGCCCTCATAACCGACAAAAATGTCTACCATTATGGCCTGTAATTAGTAATGTTAATCTATCCACATAGGACATTTCATGCGTGCAATAAAGTTTCACATATTGAAATTAATTTATTAAAGTTATTGGTTTTTATGATTTTTTGGTTTCTAATGTCCCAAAGTTTGCCAATTGGCAAAAGAGTCATTAACTATTTTATATCAATGTAATTACATTTGTGTCCGCTTGTTAAGAAAGAGATATCGAAGATGATAGTTCAAAACTACTGGGAAGGACGGCAGTTGAAGCTAAAATCACAATTAAAAATTGTTAATGAAATATTTAATGGATAATATTAAGGTTTCGTTTGGGACGATTTTTTTTATTGCTTTTTAAATCAGTTTTTTTTTAGTAAAAAATTTTTAATTTTTTGCTAAAAAGCTTTTTTTATGAAGCAGAAAGAAAGCCGACTCGAATGAAGCCTAAACTAAACATTTTTTAATTTTAATTATGAATTGATTTTGATCATAGTTTAAGGTAAAATAAGGTGTTTTAAAGAGAAAATTTTATTTCCAACAATTTAAATCTAGCCTACAAAACTCTTATTTGATTAAGAGCTATTTGCGGCTATTTTTTTTTATTTTTTTTTAACTTATTTACTTGTCTTTATTTTAAAATATAAATGAAGTTATTTCTAAATAATATATATGTTTTTTAAATTATTTCATTCTTTGTAATGTAAATCAATCTAGCCACTGTCCATTGTCTCCGGACACCAATTATACTCTTTTGTAATACTCAATAAGAATAAAAATTGTTTATAAAATATCAAATATACTTTTATTCCATTTTATAATATAAATAAAATGAAATAAATTACTAATAATGATAAATGATCACAAATAATCCTTTAAATTATTAAAAAACAATAATAATAACAATAAACTATTCAAGCAACTCAGCAATCTTAACATTTTTATTTATGTATAAAAGATATAATACGTTACAAAATTAGGCTCTTAACTCTCTGCCCAAAGGCCCAATATTTCAGTTGCAAAAGCCAGATATGGATCTGCCACATTCAACAACTTCAAAATTTGCTTAGCTAACACTTTGTTTGAGACAACTTTTTATTATTATTATTATTTTAAATAGTTTTTATTAATTCAAAAAAAATTATACAAAAAATTATTTTAAAAAACAATAAAAAAGTTATCTCAAACGAAGGCTAAGACTACTCACAACTCAACTAAATGAAACAACTCTTTTCTCGTTCTGTGTCAAGAAGAAGATAAATAATTAGGCTTCATTTAAGACAACTTTCTTACTTCTTCTTAAAATTATTTTCTAGTACAAAAATTTTAATTTTTATACTAAAAAATTGTTTTAAGAAGCAGAAAAAAAGTCATCCCAAAGAAAGCCTTTATCACAACAGTAAGATGAATCATTGTAAAAAACCTAGACGTGCAACATCGGTATAAGACTTTACAGAATAGCTCAATATATAGAAACATATTGCACGCGAAAAAATTCATTTCATTCATTCAGCCTTTAAGGCTTTGTTTGGGATGGTTTTCTTACTGCTTCTCAAAGCATTTTTCTATTACAAAAATTAAAAATTTTGTATTAAAAAGCTGCTTTAAGAAGCAGTAAAAAAATTGTCTCAAACGAAGCTTAAGTCAATTCATTTTTATGATTCCATTCTTTGATGCATTGGAACCAAGCTCTTTGGTCCACCGATCATCCCGTCAAACGGCTCTCACTATCATGTTGTCAGCAACTATGATCATGAGAGCTATGAAGATCAAATACAGTTGCTCTTGATTTCAAAAATTCCTTCTCTACTTCTCTCTTTTGGCTGGTTTGTAATCAATGAGAAAGAAAACTGCTGCCAAGCATGGGAATTTTTATTGGGTCAGGTAATCTGATGTAGAGATACATCAGGTACCTAATAAAAAATATCACATGTACTTACTTTTTGTTTAAAGCTGAGTGTTTTTTTGTTTAAAGTCCATGTGGCATTTTTTTATTGGGTACCTGATGTATCTCTACATCAGGTTACCTGACACAATAAAAATTCCAAGCATGGAGGCTAAAAAAATGCATATCAATCTCTCCCTAATATAAACACTACATTGGTCGATATTATAATTGATACGTCATCAAAAAATTATCTTGATCGGGCACAAATCTCGATGCAAAATCAAGTCGAAAACTTTCAAAATTAAAATCAAGACCATCCGAACTCTGGTTTCAGCAAACTTACAGTCAAACTGAATGTTTTGAGAATACGAACCCAACGACACCAAATCCAACCCAATCCGAGCCCAAATGGGTCCAAATCAAGGATTACAAGCATTGTTGGAAAGTTTAAACTACAATTTCGATCATTAAACGGTTTCCAAATATAACGTGCTTATAGTCGAATTCAACGGCTTGACGAGAAAAATCCAACGAGCCCAAGACCACCGAATTAAGACATCACTAAGACATTCAAATTTCCATCAAACAGTCCATGATCAAGGGATTATTCAACATCGACCGTCCATCCAACCACTCCCCATTTGCCCTTGATTTCCCACCTACTTACGGGCCATGCAACTCAAAAAATCTATAAATAGAGCCACCTTTTCTCTTGAAAAGGAAACCCTAAGCCAAAGGATTCAAGAGAGAGATCAGAGATCACACTTGCCTCCTTAGTCCTCCTCGACCACCGCTTGAGTTACGTCAGACTACCACTTGACGTCGTTGCTCCGTCGGACCACCACTTGAGGCCCTCACCTTCGCCGGACCACCACTTGAGGCCCTGAATTTTGCCGGATCACCACTTGAGGCCCTGAGCTCCGCCGGACCACCACCTGAGGACCTGAGTCCCGCCTGACCACCACCTGAGGTCCTGAGTCCCGTTGGATCACCACATGAGGTCCTCACCTCCTTCGGACAACCACTTGAGGCCCTCACCTCCGCTTGACCACCACTTGAGTCCCTGAACTTAGTTAGACCACCACATGAGGCCCTGAGCCCCGCAGGACTACCATCTGAGGACTAGACTTCCGCTGGATCACCACTTGAGGTTCTGAGATCCGCTGGACCACCACCTAAGGACTTGAGTTTCGCCAGATCACCACCATAGGCTCTGAGTCCCGTCGAACCACCACCTAAAGGCCTGGACTTTTGCCGTACCACCACCCGAGGTCTAGAGTTCCACCAGACCACCACCTGATGCCCGGAGTTCAACTGGACCACCACTTGGCGCCTGGAGTTCTGTTAGACCATCACTTGACTCCTGAAGTTTCGCCGGACCTCCATCTGAAGCAGACTTTCGTTGGACCACCGCCCGACATTGAATTTATGCCAAACCAATGTCGTGCTACCAATTGACGCCCGAATTTTCAAGAAGCACTGGACTTCTGGCAGTCCACCAAGTGACGCTATACTTTTATCCCCGTTTATCACTATATTTCAACCAAACGATTGACATTTGTAATCTAATTTCCATTAGGGATGAGTCAGCCCATTGTAATCTACTCAAACACTAGTGGAATCATTTCAGATAGGGCTATGCCCTGTGGTTTTCCCCTTTTCAAGGTTTTTCACGTAAAAACATCTTGTGTTCTCTGTGTATGAGCTGGATATTCGTACAACACTAAGATGCAGTATTTTAACTCTATCGTCGCGTATATTATAGCCCTCAACAACCCTCATAATATGTATTATTAGGCACAGAGCTAAGCACCCATGCCCGAAACAATAAAGGAAGTTCAAATTTGGAGTTGGTGACTAGCTAGCAAGTCAGGTCTACCTAGCAGGAGCTTGTAAGTGGGATTATTCTGCTAAAGATTGGCGTAAGGCTTAACCTCGGGGGCATAACAACATAATTGGTAATCAGGTATTTAAACAAAATGTGACTGATTGTCTACACCTCTTTACGGATTTTCGAAAGCTTTTCTAATGGGAATTGAAGCTCTAGTAGCGATAGTTAAAGGTTTTTTTTTTTTTATAGAGTTCTACATGGTGGTTGTGATGATTTTCAACATTGGATTGAGTTGGTGACAAATGACTTGTTGGTCTCATAAGTCTAAAGTCATATCACACATTTTGATTAGAGGTGTAAATATTTGACCCGACTCGAAATCCGACTCAGAAAATTCATGGTTCATATTAACCCGTTTGCCTGACGGGTCGGGTTCGACTTTGATTTCTTGACTCGTTTCTAAAACCGGTCGGGTTTGGGTCGACCTAAAAACTCAAAATCAACACAAAATGACTCGGATCCTGCTCACATAGTATTCATGAACTCCTGCACTCGCACCCACAACCCGGATTAGATCAGAGTTATGTTCAAGTTCAGAAATTAGACCCGTTTTGCAAATCGAGTCAAGGGGGTTGAAGGCAGGTTAATTTCGGGTTGGACCTGAACCCGACTCGAAACTGCATTTTGACACCCCTAATTTTGATGATAATAAATATAATTTGGATTAATATCATTACATTATTTTTTAAAGTAATACATTTATTTTATAAATTAGAATTAACAAGCACATGTGTATACAATGACTAAGATTCGTTTGGGATAATTTTTTTATTGCTTTTTAAAACAAATTTCTAATACAAAAAATTTTAATTCAAGAAATTTTTATGCTAGAAATCTGCTTTAAAAAATAGTAAGAAAGTTGTTACAAAAGAAGCCAAAATCTTTATTTGGTACAACTTTCTTGCTACTTTGCTTTTTAGATTGAAACCATAATTTTTGTTTGAATGCTACTTTTCACAACATTTTTTTAAAAAAATGTGCTAGAAAACTGCTTTCTACAGCTTAAAAATAGTTTACTTTACAATAGTTTTACAATCATCTTTATTAAAAGCAGTGGCAGAGCCAGAAATTTTACTCTGGGGGGGGGGGGGGGGGGGGCGCTAAATTAAAATGGTTATGTTTGCCGTCTCATTTGGAAGGTTAGAATATATTAAAATGGTTCTGTTTGTTGTCTCATCACCGAAGCCAAGTGGAACTGTAAGGTCAAAATAAAAAATGTAAATAATATGGCCCTTAGAGCTTAAAAGACATAAACATCTGTCACGGGAGGTCTTCGTTTGGGGGAGAGATGAGCGAAAGGGAAAACGAAAGCCGTGCTCAAGGTTGTGAGTCACGAAAGAGGAGAAAGGAGGAAAACAAACCATTGATGTTTTCATGTGTCCAGAAAAAAATGTTGGTGGCTTCTCTCGATTAATAAATAACTTTAAAAGAAAGAATTACCAAAATTAGAACAAATTTCCTCATTGATGAAATTTTTGCTCTGTTAATATTGTACCCCTCTCTCTTCAATATTTTACCCCATTTGTCTTTCTTTCTCTACAACCGAAGCATTGCATGATAACGTTAGAAGGTGTATTGAAAATCTGAAATGGAAAAAACCTGAAATAAATAAATTGAAAGCTGACAAGAAGTTGTACCATAATGGATGCTTAAGCATGAAAGTAGAGAGGAACTTTTATTTGGTCCGGTGCAAGGACCTAGAGGAAGGTTCGGTTTTGCCTAAAAAAGTGCAAATACCGAGTTTTTCAAAAAACTCGGTATTTGCACTTTTTGACCTATTTTTGTCTAAAACCGAATCTTCCTCTACATCCAGTGAAAGGACCTCATAATTGCTCAGTAGAGAGAGGAGCTCAATGTTCACACTATGGATTTGGTTAGACTATTATCAAAAGATTTTTTTTTAAGCCTATAACAAATTGTTGGACAAAAACACCTAACGAGAAGGGTGCTTTGAGAAAGAGAACATCAAGTTTTTGATTTTATAAATCCTAAGTGAGAAAAATCTCTCAAAAATATGTACCCCGTTATTATTCCACTTTTCTTCTATTTATCATACAATATTCTTATTGTTCTTTTGAAAAAATTATTGTTCATTAAAAGTGTTACAAAATATGAGTATTAGTGCCAAATCATGTAAAAATTGATTTGCACTTTCTTCTTTATTTTGCTCTTTCTTTACTTATTACCATTACTTGATTTACAATCTATGGTATTTTCAATGAAATATTTGATGATGATGCTAATTTCATTTCATCCACAGTTTTTACTTTCATAATATTTGTATTTACCTACATCATTTAAAAAAAAAAATCTAAAATAAAAATAAAAAGGAGTTTTAAAAATTAAGATACACTAACTCACCCCTCTCTTTATTATGATCAAATACATTGATCAATTGGTGTCAAATAGATTATGTTGTGAAAGGTTTCATCGACTAAATTATATCCTATAATGGCACATATTAGAAATTATAATACATTATGAGAGTATTCCATTACATGACCTCCCCTATTTAAAAATGTCACATGGTTACGTTTATTCAATCCATAGATTACTACATCTAAGTAGGATATGCACCCCCTTATAAAATCGATAGTGAAAAATATGTAGTGTCTCTTTTGAAGATTGGACATAGGAAGAAAGGGAATTAGAAAAATTCAATTCCAAATATTTGAATTATTATTTTTTCTATAATTTGAAATTCAATAATGCCATTCATATATTCATATGTAAAATAGGTAAGAATATCTCGAACAAACTTTGCATTAACTATAAGGAGACAAAAGAGGTATAACACATATTAATCAACTCATGCACAATTATGAACTCTTTCGCATGCAACCAAATAAAAATATTACTGTATACTCAATTTTTCTAAAATTATTATTTTTTTGCATGCTTTGGACAGAGAAATCACTAATGCGGAAAAGGCGAGCAAGATTCTTAGGTGTTTATTGGAATCATGCATGGTATATAGTTATTGTTATTTTTGAATTAAAAAAAAAAATCTATTTATTTCATTAATCTTTTACTAGGTTCATTGATAATTTAAAAACTAAAAATTAATCAAAGATTTATAAATACAAGAGACAAGAGGATAAAATCCATCAACTCAGACATATATTCATTCATAGGTGAGCCTAAAGAAAAGACAAATAATTTATGTTTAACGTATACTAAAGACTTAGGCGACTCAAAGACCAATCAAGTACAAACATTGATCAAATATACAATATATTATTTTTCTTACAAGATATAATAATTTTCTCAAGTGCATAAAATATCTATAAAAGAACCCTCCTCTCTTTGCCCCTTTTAAATTTTAAATTTTTAATGTATCATCAGATTGCCAACAAGTCATGACGAGCATTTTTAAATGTCTCCTTCAATTCTTATAGCAAAGTTTTATATATATATATATATATATATATATATATATATCATATCCATAAAAATAAAAAAAAATTGTCATCATATTAAAAATCTAAACAATTATTATTAAAAAAATATAATTTAAACAAATTAATTAATAAAAAATATATTCCAGTTGCATATTTAAAATTAAAGGTTTCATATTAATATTTATCTTTTTTTTTTTCTTTATTTTGTCATTCTCATAGCATTATTTTACATTATCCAAAACCACGTATTTATGTAAGAATATTAAAAAAATCACAATTAATGCTATTTAATTGTATTTTTAACGTAACGACGCATAATTTCGGAAATTCATATTTTAATAATATGAAGATATACCGACATAAGAACGCCGAAGCCCGACCATTCGAGATTCGCATTCATCGCTCCGCCGCTCATCACCATCACCGTCGTCATGCCTCATGGCTCCAGAAAGGGGAAAGCAAGCAAACAGAAGAAACACAAGAAGGAGACGGCCAACCACCAAACTCCAACTAATTCCTCTGGCCCTCAAGGTTCCTCCTTATCCTACCAACCCTCTTTTCCTCGTCTTCCTTTCTTAAGCGGTTAAACTTCTTGCTTTTTAGGCAACGGACCAGGTGGCGACCACGAAGACAGCAGCGACCGCCCGTTCACTGACGAAGAATTCTCCCCTAGGGCCTCAATGGAAGCACAACCCGAGCACGAACCCGAGCCTGAGCCTGAGCCTGAGCATGAGCCCGAGCCCGAGCCCGAGCCGGAGCCGGAGCCGGAGGCTGCAGTTAGTGTTCAGGATGCATCTGTTGTTCCAATCGAGCAGCAAACCGTTTCGGAATCAGAGCGAACTGAAGTAGCCACGGCGGCGCCATTGGAGGTTTTGGAGGAATCATCTGCTCCTCTGGAAGTTAGGGAAAAGAGTGGCGAAGGAAGCTCGTACAGTGAGGGGACTGAGATTCCAGTTGCTATTGCTCGGGTACTGAGATTACTGATTGTCTGGACAATTTTGGCATTCCTTTTTTTTTTTCTTCTATTTGCACCTTAATTAAATGTCTGGGATGAAATTCTTTTGTAGGATACTCCTGCTGCGGGACCTTCCCCGCTGTTAGAGCGCCGTGCTAGATGGTGGAATTGCTGCGGATTGCTTGAAGTTTTTGGGGGATCTCAAAGCTGAAATATAGCAAACAGGTTAATAGCGGAGATTCCTTTTTGTTTTGTTCAAAGATAGTTCAAAAGAGATCGTCTGCTAGTTGTTGAAATGAGAGTTCCTATCTTATCTTTCCAGTTTCTTGAATAAGTGTTGGCTACTTCTTTTATCTGCGGTTAGAGGCTTTTATAGAAGTTTAGACTTTAAAGGTGGTTGCTAGAGCTCACGTGTAAAATGCTTGGTGCTAGATTGATTGACATCAGTCTTTTGGTTGATAGTTAGCATGTGAGTAGATCAAAGATTTGCCATGTAAAAGGTTCTTTTAAAGAAAATAAGAAATCTATCTCATATATTTATAAAGTAGGCATAAGTCCATTTTAGATTTTGAAAAATGACATTGAAGGGGTACAAAACTTTTGATGCAAGAGCCAATAGAAAATAAGTTTGACTTTCTCTAAAATATTAACAATAGTGTGAAGAGTAGGGATAAAAATCATGAATTCAAAGTTGAGAATTGAGGTATGAACCGCTGGCCCAATTCTCAGGCATAGATAATGAGGTCCTAAACTTAACTTTGTCCTTAATAAATTATTGTTAAACTTAAAGGGGCATTCAAAAGGCAATGTAATAGTAGAATGAAAATAAAATATAGTGCTAAGGGTGGTGATGCGATCGCCCGTAACTGTAAATGGAATACAACATTAGCTAGGGAAGATATTGTGGTTGGTGGATCATAAAGTACGAGCTTTATAACCATCCATGGTTTATAGAGTAGCGATTGATAGTTTATACCCATTTTTGTAGCATATAAACCATTTTAAATCATTTATGTGAATTGTGAGTTGTTGATCGATGAATTACATGTTGTCATGTTTAATAATTAATCTATATTATTAGTCTTTAGTGATATTCCATGGAGTTATTGATTTTTTTTTTTTTTTTTGGTTTTAACAAGCTCGCCCCCTTTATATAGTTTGTAATTTATTTATCTAAAATGTAGAGGCTAGACAAGTATATTTTTAGATTAACTATAAAATTGCATCACTTTTATTGAATGCCCATGCCTCGAATTTCATGACGAGAGATTAAGAATTGCATCGTAGCTTACATCAATGTGTCACAAACAGATAAAAAAGGTAGATATGCATATAGGTGTCATATAATTTTTATTTGGAAAACCATATTAGAAAAGACCATGAGAGTTTACCATTTAACAATAGTTTCACTGATATAAATCGGTGGTTATAAGCTTTCTCATAATTACAGACGACAAAATTACAATTTAAATGTTTAGAATGTATTTGACTATCTCTAATAGTGCTAGTTGATGGTTATGTTGGTGGTTGACGGCAAATGTCAGCCAATGGGTGACAACTGATGTCAAAAGCTGGAGTGTGACAAATATTGGTGCTAGACAAAGGCATCAACATCAATGGACATCTGGTGTTAGACGATAGGGAAGAAATTTGGGACAATCTTTCTCTTGCCAGCAAAGAAGGCTAGACAATCAAGGAAACATAGAGAAGTCTTGATCAATAGAATATCAGAGGTGATCGATTGGAGGTTTCAAATGGAATTCAAAAATCTAAAATATTCCTATGAATATGGAAGTTCTCCTTGTAGAAATATTTGTGGAATATGGAGAAATGCCCATTTAAAGATTTTAGTGGGGTGTTTTCAATATTATGTCTTTCTCACTTCAGAAAATGATGTCAATCTAGCCGTTGGGCTAGCTTGATAGGATAGCTTTGGCCAAGATCGATTTGGCCGACCAACTGATGACCAATAATGGTAGTTTAATAGTGTTCAATAACCTTATGATAACGATCTAATTGATGAATGGAAAGTACCTATTTGAAGTTGAAGAAATCTTTAACGTGTTTGAACACCAGAGCTTGAAGCCAGAAGCCTGTCACGGCTTCTTGAAAAAAGGAAAAAAACGGAATAAGCTTTTTCAGAACAGAGAAAAGGAATTTCTTAATGATGGCTTGCCTCTATTACATGCCTAAAGGATTTTATTTAAAGAAGAATGTGGCTATATTGAAAGCCACACACTCAAACTAAAGAAACTAAAGAAGAAAAGAAACAATCCTAATAAAATCTGGAATTACACTTAACAATCACTCCCTAAATCCAGATTTTACAAAACATCAGACTCAGTCCAACCGTCTCCCAAATCTGCTGCTATTGCCAGGCTAACTTCAGGTTCAACCCCTTGAGACAAATTTGGACAAAACCTCTTAATATGCCCTTCTTTATTACAATGATAGCACTTTCTATTGGCATTGATCCTACGTGATTCTGATCTTCCCCTAGCGATCAGAATGTTACCATTCTTGTCTTCTTTCTGATCAGTTTTCCTTTGAACATCTTTTGACATTAAGACGGATTTAACCTCCGTCAATGTCAAAGTTTGCTTACCATACAACATAGTGTCAACTATGTTTTCATACGTCTTCGGTAGAGAGCTGAGGACTATGATCCCCTAATCTTCTTCGTCAATTTTCACATCCACATTTCTGAGGTCAAGAATCAATTTATTGAAATCGTCCAAATGCTTTCGGAGTTCTTGATTTTCTTCCATTTGGAGTGTATACAATTGTTTCTTCAACAACAGTCGATTTGTAAGAGACTTTTCATGTAAATTGATTCTAGCTTTCTCCATACCTTCAATGCCGTGTCTTCTTCAGCAACCTCTCTTAACACTTCGTCACCGATAGAAAGAAGGATGATACTGTGCGCTTTCAATTGGATTTCTCTCGCCTTGGCTCTATCGGTGATTGCAGCTAAATTCTCTTCAAAGATTGCATCGGAAAGGCCTTGATGAACCAAAAGCGCCTTCATCTTGATCCTCCAAAGACTGAAATCGTTCTCGCCCTTGAACTTATCGATCTCCAGCCTTTGCATCGACATGACGAGAAATCAAGATTTTAAAAGAAAAACTTCTGTGCGATTTGCTCCTCAACACTTCTTGATCCTCGGCGTGCTGCTTTGCGGCTTAACAGTTCAAAAAAACCGTTAACTCAGCCACAGCTCCCCTCCGGCGAAATCCCGAGCAGCCTCCTCCCGTGCTTTCTCCGTGCCCAGCTGCTCCAAGCGCTGGTCCAGCGCCCTTGCACGCCTCACGCCGCCTTCTCGCACAACGTTCACCTCGGGCCCGTCTCTGGCTGGCCTCCGTGTGCAACACCACCGTGCGCCTGCTGTCCCGTGAGCACCTCCGGCTCACACAGCCCAGCACGATCTTCTTGCGTGTGCCCTGCTCTTCGCCAACCTCACACCTCCAGCGATCTCTTTCTCTACACGAAATGTGCACTTCCAGAGCTTCTTGCTTCATCAAGATCAGATCTTCTTGGCTACAAGATCTTCTTCTTCCAGGCGTTTCTCCGGTGAGGGAAAAAAGCTTACAAGCGGTTCTCCGGTGAAGAGAATAGAAGATGAAGAAGAAAAATGAAGCAGAGAAAAAAAAACTCCGATCAGATCCTAAGGCAAGAGTCGGAAGGTGGCTCTGATACCAAATGAAGAAATCTTTAACGTGTTTGAACACCAGAGCTTGAAGCCAGAAGCCTGTCACGGCTTCTTGAAAAAAAGGAAAAAACGGAATAAGCTTTTTCAGAACAGAGAAAAGGAATTTCTTAATGATGGCTTGCCTCTATTACATGCCTAAAGGATTTTATTTAAAGAAGAATGTGGCTATATTGAAAGCCACACACTCAAACTAAAGAAGCAAAGAAACAATCCTAATAAAATCTGGAATTACACTTAACCGAAGTTTTTAATGCCACGAGCGTAATAGAGTTAATGGACTGAAGATCCAATGGCCAAATCAGACAACATTTCTTGGATGGTATAGGATCTTAATTAATTGTTGCCCAAACAATTTTGACGACAAACCATGATCTTGATATTGATTTTATTCATCTTAATGAGAGCAATTCAAAATCAATAATAGTTCTCAAATTAAGGGTCCATGTGAGAGTTGTAAGAACTTCGAGAAATCTCTTATTTAAGTCATGGGTTGTTGGAAAATGATGATAGAACTCAACATCGTTTAGATGAAATGTTCTTCATGAGAGTGATATAATGCTACAAATGAATCACAATTTGTGGCTTGTAAAGTGCACAATGCTTCAAGAAGTTTTGATCTTTGATTTTATTTTTCTAGTGAATTGCATGCATATCGATGCATTTCATTGTGAACCAAACGTGGATTTGTTCATCAAAGGTCATTTCTTACTTGTAGGTTGGCCAAAGGCCACCATGAATCCTAAGGGACATGACATGCGCTTTCTTTTAATATCACGTGCAAGGAAGGATTGGGGCTAGTCGGTCCATGGATCGATCTGGTTTAGTCTAGTAAGGCTTGGTTTAGGCATTTTATTGTCCAAACATGCTCAGATTCACGGAATTTTTGCTCATTGGGTTTATCTCATCAACATGCATTGTCACAACTATCAATTTGCTGAAATTAAAAATGGAATGACTTCTGAAATAATTTTGAAGTTTTTGAATTTGATTGAAAGTTTTTTTGGACCTGAAAAAATTGTTTGAAAACTTATGCTTGATCAAATAGATTTTTTGTGAGCCATATCAATTTATATCAGTTTTCATTTTAGTCACAGTTTTTTAATTATTTTTGTAATAATTGCAGAGCATAATGATCATTTTCTATCTAGTTCAATGGTTTTAGTTCTTAATATATTTGCTGATAGGTCTTGCATAAACATAGCTTGAGCTAGTTTGAGGATCTGTAAAATGTAGATTATGGAAGGGAAGTTTGTATAGCCTGCTATGATTGGCTGGATTGTACTTAAAATACAAGATGATCTCTCTTTTGTTTTTAGTTGTTTTTGTTCTTTGTGGCATGCTTTTTGATTTGGAGTTCCTCCTCCTGGATGACTAGCTCGGTTGTATAAGCAGCTTGGAATATCTCAACTTTTAGCTGCCTGTTTCAGTCAGAAAAAGGTTCACGTTGATGGAAAGCTCACTCGGAGAATTTTGCTGTTGGGCAGTCTTGATTACATACAGTTCATTGCTTCTAACACAAACACACTACGGGGACACGTATAAATCAATACTTAAAAAATGTCATCATGTGTAAGTGCGGCTCAATATGGTTGAGCAGATTGAGAATGTGGTTGATTATTTTTGGGGTTAGCTGAAGCTTGAATCAAATGAATTGAACAATTTGAACACTTCAACTTGTTTGAAGAGGCTAGTCAATTTTGAGAATATGCTGTGTTAATTAGATTTTATATATACATAAGGTGTCAATCCATGTGTATTCAAATTTGACTCAAAATACAGCCGACTCAATCAGCATTAATCTAAATAAAAAATTTGTTAGTTTGGCACAAAAAGCTTAACCCAAGTAAATAAAAACTTGCGGATCCCTAAAAGAACCCATTTGAGAAATTGTTCATGTTGAGTTAGAGCAAACTTGTCCTTATCGAAATAAGAAATTCTTGAAGCAGTTCTAAACTAATCCGTTTGGAGGGTTTGGTTTCAACCCAAAAAAATTAGGCCTTGGTTGTCATTGGGTCCTCTATCAATCTAGAATTTAACCTTATTTCTCGAATTATTTGCAACATTTTTCAGAAATGACTAGAAACTTTCACAGGTTGAGTTATATGTTTGTTTCTTGAGTGGATTGAGCTGTTTTGGTCATTTTCTGGTCAGGTTATATCTTGACACCCATACCTGTGGAAGGTTAGATGTTTTTGGTAGTAGCACGTACATTGATCTGCCATGTTTTTGATTAATTGATACTTCCTGCTTCTGATTTACTCTTTGTACTTGAATTAAACTGTTGTTTACCTCCCAAATGCAGGCTTGCTATATTGAAGTGATGCAGTTTTTAGCTTCTTAATTCAATCTGCCCATAGAATCATCTGGTTTTTGGTGAATATTTGGTGATATTATTTAAAATTAGGTCTTTTAATGAAGGATCTTCGATATTAGTGAAGGGATGTAATTATATATAAAGTTTTGTACTAGGAACGATTTGGTTAGCTTGATAGGCATTACATTTAAATTAGTATTCAATAAAATTCTGACCATCCAAAATGCCTAACTGATTTCAGAGGATTGACTAGGTTCTATGAGTTGTTTTTGAATGGGAAAATTAGTTGGGAGCTCGAATTCAACTATCAATCTGGGATCTGAATTTGAAAGTTTATTTTGCGCATTTATATTCTCTTATGTGAACTAAACATTTCTGGTGAACAAAACAAAGCCTACAATTCTATCCACTTAAGATCTCAATGCACAACATGGCTAGCAGATGATAAATTGTTGATTCGTTATCAAAGTTTAGAAAAAAGGATTTTAAATGTTTGATCTGAGAATAATTGATATTGTGGCTGAGAATATTTTATATGAGGATTGAGAGTGTTTGGAAAAGTTTGAGGTTAGATTTTCCACTGCGAGCAAATAAATTGGAGTAATAGGACTATTGGTTTCTTAATCATAAACAAGGAAAGTTTGACAGTTGGTGAAGCAAAACCGGTACATATCTGACTATCTACGTTAGTTCTCTTTGGAAATTTTTTGTTGTTAGAGTCATTTCATGTACGTCTATCTTGAAGGATAGATTACCACAGAACTACAATACTGTGTACTAAATGTTGGTAGCTGCTTACATAAGAATACTCCTGCTTACATTATCATCAGTCAGTCCATGGAAAATACCGTTTAGAGAAGATGAATTCCATGCATACTATGATCTTATGTAATTAATTTTTTTTTCCTTTACCCCTTGACGCTCATTTTGTTGCTTGTAAATAGAAAAACATGACTCATTTTTCATTGATTGTGAATGTAAAAATGGACTAATCACTTAGAGATTTTAGATGTCTTTGTGTAGTCTACAATTCATATTGATTTTCAATTACGTAGAAACAAATGATGGAACTAATAAACTCATCATTTTTTTAGCATGTTTCTAACTTCCAAAGAACGAAATAAGCCCTTCGATTGAGGCTTCGTTTGGGACGACTTTTTTTTCTGCTTCTTAAAGCAGCTTTCTAGTATAAATTTGTTTACTTTTGTACTAAAATGCTGCTTTATGAAGCAATAAGAAAATCATCCCAAACGAAACCTGAATATTTGCCTGAAGATTCAGAATTGGTTTACCCTTGAACGTAAAATTTAGGCTTAGTTTGGGACGGCTTTCTTTCTGCTTTTTTAAGCAGTTTTTTAGTACAAAAATTAAAAAATTTGTACTGAAAAGCTGCTTTAAGAAGCAGTAAAAAAAACGTCCCAAACGAAGACTTAATAGATCTCTCATTCACTCAGCCGGGATTCTTACATATGCTACCGTGCTCTTAAAGTAGAGAGCAAGATGTATTCTATTGAACTTCCACGTATTTGAGCTCTTGTTTGACATCTGGTCTTGCTAGTGCATTTTTTTTTTCTTGTTCTAATCATGCTTCTTTGTTTAACTATATCTAAGAATTTTTATTGCCGCACCTTAGTCGTTTGCATTTTTTCCTGCTCTTTAATCAGTTAGTGAAGATGCACCAAAGATTCAAGCCGTGATAGAAAGAGAACTTCATGACAAGAGTGGTTTCTGAAGATCATTCTTAAGACAAAACAGATAGTCTGCTGCAGTTTTTGCTTTCCTGTCCATTTATATGATTTGTGTGCTCGTTCTGTCAAAGTTGCTATTTAATCTAACCATACTAAAATTTCTATCAGGACAGAATGGTTAGATTAAGGAGACAATGTTGCATTCGTCTTATGTATTTTTGACTATAAATCTACTTAAATTTGAGCAGAATACTAAAATTTTCATGTTTTCTTGTTTTGAGTGTTTTATGAAATTAACTTTGTCCTTATGCAGGACACATGCAAATAAATCTTAGGCTTTGATGAATAAGTTCCACTTTTTTATGCCTTGTGCCTAATGCAATGTTATTATTAGACTTCTTTTTTAGTATGCTACTACTTGATTATGCACATTTGATTTGAATTTATTTTTTAAGAGTGATTCTTTTAATACCCATGCTATTCTTGAATTTATCATTAGTTTAACAGTTTTAATAATTGCTTATGATCGCCCAATAGCTGGAAAAATCTCATCATCATCACCCACCGTCATCATTATCATTATCATCATCTTCTTCATGATCATCCTTCTGAACTCATTTAATTGCCAAAATAATCCTAAACATATTCAAGTTGGCTGAGGGTTCATTTGGGACGACTTTCAAGTTGGCTGAGGGTTCATTTGAGACGACTTTCTTTATGTTTCTTATATCAGCTTTCTAGTACAAAAATTTTAATTTTTGTACTAAAAAGCTGCTTTAAGAAGCATAAAGAAAGTCGTCCCAAACAAAGCCTGAGACTTTGTTTGAGGATATTTTTTTTTTCACTGCTTTATTTTTTTAGAAAACAACCACAATTTCGTTTGGCTAATATTTTCTTACTGCTTTCTAAAAATTTTTATGATGAAAAGCTGTTTGTTTTGCAACCAAATTAGCTAATTTGCTTTACGCGTAGCAATTTCATGACCAACCTTATAAAATATTACAACCATCACAAATAAACCCTAGATTATAGGTGCTAACATTTTTTTTTTTTTTTGACAAATTTATTGTAATCATATCTTTGTTTTTGTATATATTAACATTTCAATTATTTTGTCTCTCGTCTTATTCATTTTTGCTTCATTTTTCATGTTGACAAACAAGTTAAGCAAATCAACCGCACAAGTGAAATTGGGCTCAATATGTAATGAGTTACTAATTAAGTTAGCAAAATAACAAGATGCAGGAGTAAGTTCAGATAGCATCATATCAACTGGTAATCTGATAATTGAACTAGTTCAGATAGCTCGGAAAATTTCCTTTCCTGTTAGAGAGCTCAAGGAAATTGAGCTGCTAGGATTCTTCTCGACATGATGAAAAGGGGAAAAAAAAAAATACATTTTAACATTTTCAGAGCAGATCCTTTAGGGTCGTTACTGGAGCTACTGGCGTTTCCTGCACAATTTGAATAAAAAATGATTTCAGTTGTTTGAATGATGGCATTTTTTGTAAATACATAATGTATAAGATCTAGCGAGCGGCTGACACGGGGCGGAGGCTTATAGGCGGCATTGGTAGAGCAGAAGACCGCTATGACAGTAGCACACAATTAATCACTACTAGAAATTTGATATATAGTTTAGAGGTGTCAATTTCGGGTCATGGGTTGAATTCGGGTCAAACCCGGAACTGCCCCGGCAATATTTGGGTTCGGGTCAACCCGACCCGTTTGTAAGCATTATTCGGGTTCGGGTCAACCTGACCCATTTTTACAAACGGGTCAATTTTTAAAACCCGAACCCTACCCGCTTCGGGTTCGGGTCAACCCGACCTTACCCGTTTAGGTAGCTGGTGGGCCAGCGGCAAAGTCAGGCGACGACGGCGGTTACGGCAGAGTCAAGCGACTGCAGTTACGGCAGAATCAAGTGGTTGGCGGGACAGCGGTTACGGCAGAGTCAGGCAACGACGCGAATGCGACGTGAGTCGGGCGGAGTTGCGGACGACGGTCCGCGGGTCAGGCGGAGTCACGGATGCGACGCGAGTCACTCGGACGGCTGACGCGACGCAACTCACGTGACGCGACGCGCTGGGGCTGGCGGGGTCGTGGGGCAGGCGGGCAGGGCCGGTCAGGATTGGTTTCCGGGTCATTCCAAGTTATTCCCGGGTTCCCAGATCAACCCAAACCCGACCCGCTTCGGGTTCGGGTCAACCCAAACCCAAAATTTTCGGGTCGGATTTTCGGGTTGGATCCAATATTGACAGGTCTAATATAGTTATATGCTTATACTTCCTCTGATGTGTAATTAAATTAAGGGGAGTTTATATAAATATCACATAATTTTATATATTTACATAATTAATATATAAATTTTTAATTAATTGTAGCCATTAGTTACATTTTTAATAATCCTTTTAATCTTTTTTTTAATTAATTGTAGCCATTAGTTACATTTTTATCTATTAGGGCTGTGTTTAATAAAATATGATTATGGCTAATATGGTAAAAGAATAACACTTTTGAATTTTAACGTTAAAGTCTTTAGTCATTGATAAAGTTTGTGCATCATTTAAGAGCTATTTAGTTTGAAATAAAATGGGTGTAAAATATTCTAAATTCAAAAATTTTGATAATTTTGATGTTTAGTTTGAAGCAAAATAAGTGTAGTGTAAAGTTTTGGCTCTTTTAGATTTTCCTTTTAATTCAATTTTGATGTATTTTGAATTCCACCAAATTGTCTTATTTTCAAATATATAATACATTCATCGTCATTGACGTTGTTTGTAGGCCATCACTACCTTGTTGTTGCTTTCTTACATAACACCTAAAATTATTAATAATGCATATTCAACACCTAAATTTTCATATTTACCAATATATCACCAAAAATCCTCCTTTCCTTCTATTTCATCACTCGATTGAAGCGATGAGATACTTGTATTCATTGTAAAAGGATGCTATTGGCAGTGAAGACAGTCGCTGATAGTAATTTTTGACAAAAGGTTTAAACATAATGTTAGAATTGATTAAAAGAGAGGTTTTAGGCGGTATATTAATAAATATAGAAGTTTAGATGTAAAATATGTATTTTCAATAGTTTTAAGGGTTATATATGTAAAAATCCCTTTCTTTTATTTATTTGGAACCTACAATAACAGACGATAATCACGCAATAATAAATAATCATTATGATCATTTTATATATCTTTCATTAGAATGTACAATGAGATTATGGCCTCATAAGCGGATATTTATGGTTGCAATTCATGAACCATTCAGGGGAAGCGAGACCAAAGAATTATTCTATGGAAAATACTGTGCCGTAAGATATGTGGCTCGTTGGTTGGAGAGAAAATTTTGTCTATGAGATCCACGTTAGAAACGCTACAAAAAAAGGATAAAGTCCTGATGTTCCTATTCGCACGAGTAAGGCCTTGGCTGCGGAATTATTATGTGAGTTCATCGGACGGCGTTTGGGGGTCAATTAGGATATGTCACATAACCAATACGCTACATACCGTTATTGTGTATAGCTGTATATTGGGTGACGTGACGCATCCTGATTGGCCTCCGAAAGTCCTGATGATTGCACGTAATAATCTCTCTTGTTGGCTTTACCAAAGGTCAATTTGAACACACACATACAGTGTATATGATATGTTTTGAGCATGAATCTCAATGCATATTTGAATGGAAACATATGAAATTAATTCAAGACCATTCAAATTCTGATTTTGACAAATTTATTATCAAATAAAATGGTAGGACTAGAAAATCTATCACGAGAAAAATGATTTGATCCGAGACCAAATGAGTTCAAATCAAGCAGTTGATGAATAATTAAAAAAAATTAGATATTAATTAAACAAACAAATTATATCCAATTTTGGAATGCTTGTAATCAAATTGTGAATCTCGATGAAACCAATCCAATGAGCCAAAAACTATCTAATTTTGACATAATTAAGGCACTTCAATGCTTAAAAAATGGTCTAGGATCGAGGGAATAATTATTGATCATCCGATTAAGTGTTCCAAATTGTGGTTATATTTATTGGCAATGCACTATCAAAAAGTTATAAATAAGTCCCCACTATCTACATGAGAGGAGTATTGGACTCGTAGCTCAAGATTCAAGAGAGCTTAAATACTTGAAAAATCCTAAAACTCCACCCAAGCACCACCACTTGTCCACTTCCATCGGACCACTATTTGTCTACCCCCATCATCACTATAATGGATCACTGTTAAATCACTATCATTGGACTACCGTCGTTCGACTATAATCCTTTGACTGCCTTCCCTAGACTATGGTCCCTCATCCATCACAGTCTCCTAACCCCCATCGCCCAACTACAGTCTTTCGATAACCATCTCCCAACAACAATCATCCGAATATTGTTGCTTAGCTACAATCATCTAAGCACTAGTGTCTTGATTATGTTCTTCTAATCATCATCACTTGACTATGACAGTCTAACCACCTCACCTAATTATGACCATTTGAATATTATTGGCTGATAATGATCTTATGGCCACCATTCCCCCATAATGTTCCTTTGATCATCATTAACCTAACTATGGTCAACTAACTACTGTTGCTCGACTATAGTCATCTAATCCCGATTTCTCAACTATGATCCTTTGATTATCATCACCTTGCTACAATGATGCCCATTGAGTTTATTACATGTTGTTTCCAATGATGCCCATTGAGTTTATTACATGTTGTTTCCAACAATGTTAACGCACACAATTTCCTGTAAGGCCAATGCATATCGATGACACAAACTCTAAATCTCAACATCAACACGAAGATTTATGTTAGACTTCTTAATCTCTGATCTCCCCCCCTTAAAAGACAACAATCAAATAAATAACAAATACGATCTTGAATATAACTTCTATGTCGTAAGGCTCTTCTAACTTACATTATGAAATACATTATATACATTATACATCTATTATATTTTGGGGAAGGACATTATTGAAATCATTTTAATAGGGTTAAACCTTGTGATTTTTTCCCTTTTATATGCTTTCCCCATAAAATATTGATGTGTGTTATAAATCTGCATTTTTATGTGTGATGAACCTTTATACAAAGACAAGATGTTAAATTATCTCTCTCTCTCTCTCTCTCTCTCTCTCTCTCTCTCTCTCTCTCTCTATTTATCTCTTGTGATGAATGTTCTAGCAAGCAACAATTTGGCATTGTATGTGAAAATTGATTATTTGTTAATAGAAACCCTAGCTATGACCTCAAAAAGATGGTCACATCAACATCGCATGTTTGTATTAGGACAACCCCTTTTATCATTTACCATTTTATCAGTTTTGAAAGAGGCAAGACAGGAATTGGGAGGGAGGAGGGTCCATACCTTTAATTACAACATCAAGCGGATGATGTCTTACGCATGTAATAGTAAAAAAAAACTTCTCACTTCTATTATCCATTGTTGTATCAATTTCATGAAAAGCAGATTAGGATTGAGGGCAATCCTGAGTGTAATGTCAAATGAACATTCATGTTAACATCTGAGGCATAGTTGTAGTCAAGCAATTCAGTCTAAGGATGATTTTTTTGACATCAATCTTTTTTAAAGATTTTAGAAAGTATAAATTTTTTTTAAAGAAAGCCTCAAGTGAATTTTAAACTCTACATAGAATTCCCAACTAGACATCTACTCACTAGGCAAGGTTATAGCCTTGCCTTGAACAAGTATATTGGTCTAAATACAAACCAATGTTCATATTTGATACACACATATGGAATTAACTCTCTCCAAATTAAAATACAATCAATCATATAGATTAGCACCATCAAGCAATGTTATCATAAACAATTTAAATAGGTCCAGCATCTTTGGTAGACATCTCTTGGTCTCTTCCATACATGTCAATATAATTGAGCAATAGCCTAATAAATAATTTTAGATATATTGGTCAAGCATCATTTGTGAATTTTTCTCAACTTCTTTCACACATATTGTTATCACCTATAATGTCCTAACAAGCAATCTCTAATAGGTCAAACATCATTGATAGATTTCTCTCAACCTCTTCCAAAAATATTTAAATTACCGAGTAATACTCGCAAATAATATTGTACATGTCAAACATTCTCAGTAGATTTCTCTCAACATTACATGCCACGTGTAAGAGGTTGGGGTTGCACCTCATACTAATGGCCTAAGAAAATCATACTTTCTAAAATTAATTGATCTTCATGACTCTCCTTAACACATGTAAGGAGCTTGTTAAAATTATCTCATTAGTAAAGCTTGTTATTATTATGTAAAAATATCAATCATACACATAGAAGCATACATTAAAAGGCTTGGTATTTATGGGAGGTGAAATTTAAAAAATCTGCATTACTTTTGGCCATATTTAAAGTTCAAAATTTATTATTATTATTACTTTTAACAATTTGATTGTAAAATATTAGTCCAACTCATATACTATTGAGACATGCATCTATGGATTGTATAAATAAGAAGTTATACTTCAAGTTTGCCTGATGAACTACTTAATTTTTATATGATATCATCACATATTCTTCATTAACATCATTGAAGATTTTTTTTAAGGTTTTCTTACAGCCTTTAAAACCTTACATTAGCTTCCAGTAAGTGGTTTCTTATCCTTTGATATTTGTTACAATTTATTTTAAAAAAAAAGTATTTTTTTCCTTGCATGCAACACGTCTTTATGATTCCAATGAGATTAGAGCCAACACCGATGGTTGTATCTTGGATTACAACTTTGAGAAGAAGTGTAAAATGATCATTATAATTTATACCCAAAATTGGCTTGTTTGACTATGACAATCAAAATTGGTTTATCTGAGAAAGAAAATTGGAGCTTTAAAGTATGGATTGGAAGTCTTGTTTGCCTCCCAATGTACTTTATTCAATGAGAATAATCAATGCCTCTATCAAGGAATGATAAAGCCATAATGTAAAGATTGGAAGCCTTGTTTTCCTCCTAATCTAGCCTATTCAATGAGAATAATCAATGCCTCTTTCAAGGAATGATAAAGCCTCACTATAGGAAATGAAAGTCTTGATTGTCTCTAAATCAAGTCATTCTAATGAGGATATTTAATGCTTCTTTCAATAGAAGGCCAGAGCCTTTTCATAGGGATTAGAAGCTATATTTGTCTCCAAATTAAGTTTGTCTAATGAGGACAGTCAGTGCCTCTTTCAAAGGAAGGCCAGAGGCTTACCTTAGGTACGTACTGGAAGTCTTAAAAGAGGCGGAGGATATGGAGTGATAAAATTAAGACATAATTTCTAAGAATGAGATGAATACTCATGTTTTTAAATTACAATAATAATTTTATTTTCTTTAAAGTAAATGTACATAATGATATTAACCCATATTTATTTAGTCATTAATGCAAGTGAAATCATGATTTATCTTTCGTATATCTGATTGATTATTTTGGATTAGAAGATAGTTAACAAGTTATGTTTCACATTATATATAAAGCTATTGAATGATATATGAATGAAATAATTAGATGTAAAATACTTGGATGTGCATACTTATTGACGGATTACACCACCTTATGATATTGGTTAGGGACGCATTGTACCACGCACATGAAATGAAAAAGATTTTGAAAAAGAAAGTACATTAATTGATACTATTTAGGCGATGTCTCCTAGGATAATTATATTAATTCAAAAGAATGCTAAGATATGTATGATTATTATACATTGCTTAAGATATGATTTATGGTTATTTCAAAATTAATTGTTAGAAAAGTTGCTTTATATTTTATAGAAATCATGCATGCGTTAATAATGTCATGTATTATTATAATTTAGAAACTCATTGCACTCATTGAATAGAGTTGTGACCCACTCATATATTTGCAAACATACATATGAATCATTTGAAATTTTTAAATAAGTAGAAGAGGAGATACAAATCCTTAGGCGCAACACTTTGAGAGAAAGATATTTATTGAGATAGTTATTATTATTATTATTATTATTATTATTATTATTATTATTATTATTTATGCTTATTATTTATGCTTAAAATGCATTTGGAGTTTGTGGAGGCCCTTTCAATATATTGTAAATGGTTATTATTAGAAACTTAATTAATCAAACAAAATTTAACTATTTCACTTTGTCAATAATTCAAGTCTTCAAGATAGCTCCTGACATATTCACTATATATTTTTAAATTATTTTTAATAATACGAAGAATATATATTTTATAGTTAATAATATTTATTTATACAGTATAAAAAATTAAATTAATTAGAAATGATATAATATGAATTTATAGATATAATTTTATAATATGTATTTAGAATTATATCAAAATATATGATATAAATTAATAATGATTTATAATAAATTAATAAACTTATATATGAACAAAATTTATATTAAATATGAATTAACTTTAAAATTAAAAGTGTTTACATTTATCATTCAAATTATAATATTATTGTGTATAAAATTTATTCATTTTTCTGTCTTAAATTTATATTCTTACATAAGTATTATATAATTGGGATGTTATTTAAATAGTTTTAATATTTAATATATCATTCTTAACTTTAGTCAAACTATTAATTATACCTTAACCCTCTCCTTCTTCTAATTCTAAACTGCCATAATTTTCAAAAAATCAAAACATCATATTAATTTGTTTATATAAAAATTTGCTCATTTATTAGAATAAAATTTCATCAATAATGAAGACCTTTTCGTCAGCATCGCATATCAAAATTAATATATCATGGAAGTAGGATTTTTGTAAAATTTTAATTTAGCATATTATTTATATTTGAATTTAACAAAATTTGAGTGCTAAATCTCAAAACCTATTCAATTGTTAATATTTTCAATCCAACATAAATCTAAGAAAATATTTTAGCATATAAAATTTAATATTTATACATAAAATAAATATTTTATTCAAATTTAATTATTTTTTTGTAATTTTATGCTCCACCAAGTAAATGCACACCAAAAATTTAATATTTAAATTGCCTTAAAGATTGATGTGATCTTATATAATATGTAAAGGAAATAAATATTGATATTTCATTTATTATATGTTGTTCAGTTCATAGCTTAAAATATTGCTAACTGTTGACATCAAAGAATATCCAAAGAGAGAGAAAGTATTTAATAATTTATTATAATTACAAATGTATTTATTGTCAATTTATGGTGATTCAATTATTTTTTTTAACCAAAAGTAAAATCAATTCTATATAAAAATAATAATAATAATAAAAAGAATAGTCACCTGCTTAGCTTTGGCCGAGTTGCCGCGGAGCAGCCGCCCGCGCTCGTCGTAAAGTATAACGCCACTAAACATCGGCATCTGGCATCTCTCTCCCATTAGTATTCTCCTCTGCCACAGCGGCGACATCGCCACTGAATTCCCACTGTCCACTCCACCCGCCGCCACCGCCGCCGCAGCAGCCGTCGCCGTGGCTGTCGTCGCCTCCACATCCCTCCATCCCACCCCACCTTCGTCTAACTCCAACCGCTCGTTCCTCCCGCTCCAACACAGCACACGAGCCATAACCTCACTAATACCTCCCCAACCAACCGTCCATTTTTCCCCCTGTTCTTCTTTTTCGAACCTCGCCGCCGGCAGATTGATTTTCTCTTCTCCCTCTGCAAATTCTTTCTTCCTCCTCAGCGCAGCGGTTGAGCAGAGACCGACGGTCATAAGGGCTGCCAGGAGAAAGAAGAACAGAGCTTCGCTTATGGTGAGGCTTCCGGTGGTGGAGAGGTGGAGGAGAGTGCTCATGGCTGTGTTTTGGTAATTGGGAGGGTGGAGGAGAAATGGATGAAGAAAGAGGGGTAGCTCAGGTAAGAGTGATGAGGAGAATTAATGGGGCTTATTCCTTTGTGTGCGGAGAATCCGTGACCGATGCCGCTCTGATCTTGTGTTTGGCATGGCCGATTTGTTCTCGGTAAGTTTTGAGATTTACTAGCCGTTGGAATTTCACCGTTTTGGAATGGATTGGCCTCTAAGATTTGGGTTGGGTTTGTCATTTTGCTCTGTTGGGTCTCTATCTGAGCTTTGTGGTAGCTTTGTTTATTTGAATTGAAGCAACAACTTCCTTTTGGTATTGTACTTCTTCAAAGCTTATCGTTTGTGCCATATGATGCAATTTATTGTTAGCATATCATCATATTTGTATATTTTAATTTTTTTTTTAATAAACCCACAAAGGGGCGCACGCTTTAAACACAAGAAAAATATAAGTCCTTAAAGAACCATCAGCTCTAAAAAAAATATAGTCTTTAAAATAAAACCTATGAGCCAAATGTTCTACCTATTACAATGAAAATCAAAAGAAAATAGAGCAACAAAACAATGCAAACAAGGACAAAACAACAGAGCAACATGAAGATCTCCAAATCTAGACATGGAGCAACATGAGCCACCTAAAGCAACCTACATGATTTAGATCCAACATAAACCTGAAAAGGGAAGAAAGAAATGACCCAAAAGCCAGCAAACCAACATCCAATAGCCAACCAAAGAAACACGGGCCATCCACCGGCCAAAGCAACACCAAACCCAAAGGCAGAGCCAATCGAGAAGGACCAACAGCACTAGAGAAAGAAAACAAACACAACCAATTATTTCATTTTAGACTTCCTCCTACCACGTTTGCCACCTCTATGAGAAAATACTTTTTCAACAATGTTATTCTCATTCAAATTATACATCGCATGGAACTCATAGGAAGACTCATCCAAGTCATTCCCAACACCCCCATAAGGCGTAGAATTAGACCCAACCAACCAATCATTTTGATCAAAACAAGTATCCTTCAAATTAATTAAATCATAATGAGGATTTGGTTTAGGGCAAATAAGTTGTTGATTGTCAACTAGCTAAATATACCTATGTTTTTTTTTTTTTTTTTTTGCGAAGTGGAACTTATTAAAATTGAAGAAGCTTAAAACCTCTCACCATCCAAAATTAAATATTGCAAATTACATAAATAGTTAAGTCCAATTGGACCTAAGTTTTAAGCCATTAAATGTTCCCCAAGTGACTTACGGTGCTCCTTAATCAAGAGTGTTGCGTTCTGGAATATTCGTGGCAGTAGAGAAATATATAATTTAACGTCTTAGCACTGTATGAAGATCCAGCACACAAGCAGATGAAAGAGATACCGTAGCGTTCATAAGAGACACCATAGTTTTTACGTGTAAACCTCTAAAAAGGGTGAAAACCCACGGGGCATGTTCCAGTTTGAATGAATCCACTAATATTTGCAGTTGATTGCAAATGAGGCCCTTCCTTGGAAGAAGGCATTGGCTTGATGTCACAAATGTACATCATATAGAGCGCATTACATGGTGGGAGTTACAATAATCAACATAGACATGTTTATTTGGTCGACAGGACCATAGTCAATAGGATAGAAGTCAGAAAGACCGTAGTAGGAAATGGAGGTTAGAAGGATCGTAGTCGGTAGAAGACAGGAGTCAGAAAGGCCGTTGTCTAGCGAGGGAGGTCAGAAGGATTGTAGTTGGCAGAAGACTGTGGTCAGAAAAACCATTGTCTAGTGATGGAGGTCGGAAGGATCGTAGTAGGCGACAGAGTTCAGAAAGATCGTAGTCGATAAGAGACTGAGGTCAAAAAGACCGTAGTAGTAGTGCAGTACTCTAGTAGAACTCTGGGCATCAGCTGGTGGTTCGGCAGAAGTTCAGACATCAGGTGGTGGTCCGGCAGAAGTTTGTGTCTCAGGTGGTGGTCCGGCATAAGTCCAAGTCTCAGGTGGTGATTCGGTAAAAGTCCGGGCGGTGGTCGAGGAGGCAAGGAAGCAAGAGCGATCTCCGATCTCTCACCTTTTTCCTTGGGCTTTGGGTCACTTTCAAGAGGAAGGGGGGCTCTATTTATAGATTTACTGGAGTGGCATATTGTGAGACCTCGTTCCTTTGCTGTAGCTGCTGGGAAAGTGATTTTTCCCCAGGATCGGCCGGGACGATGGTGAGATCGTCCAGGCCGATCAGTGTATTGAAAACAGTTGATTTCTGGAATGTTCTCTGGAGTGATTTCTGGACTGAATCATCCGGGACGATAGTGAGATCGTCCAGGCCGATCTGCACTGTAGAAAATATCGTCCTGAGAATAGTTTTAGGAGTCGTCCAGGACGATCAATTTTGGTCTGATCGTCCTGGGACGATGTGGCGATCGGCCGGGCCGATCCCACTAATGATATAAGAAAATTAGCTCATTTTGAGGAGAGAGAAAACATTTTATAACCTCAGATATTTTGAGGAGAGAGAAAGGGCGGAAAAGCAAAGGAAGAAGTCCGATTTCGGGGCCCGCGGAGCGATTTTTGTCGTTCGTTGCTGTTGGATATTTTGTTTGTCTCGCTGTAAGGACTTCGAACCCTATTTCTGTTTTCAAAGATGTTGAGTTTTGACCGAGTTGTGATCTGTTTTGTGTTTTCGTAGTCGACTTTTCGACGTGATTTGGATTTGACACAACTTTCACCGCACAACTTTTGATATGTTATAGATATGATTATTGCACACGATTTGACTGTATTTTACGAAGATTTTACCGGTCGGAATTGATTCTACGTGATTTTAATCGAATAGAAAATTATCGGGACTTGATTTGATTTGGTTTCTATAGGATAATAGTCTTATATTGATGTTATGGATCTTCGTCTGTAATTTGGAAGAATTTGGAAATTGTGCCTTTTTGCAGGATTTTTGTGTAAATTTGACCGACTGCCGTTACTCTGCCCGATTTTCGTATGATTTCTGATTTGGTTGAAATTGATAGATTGAATTGATATGTGTATAACTATTTATATGATCGTTTTCGTTTTTTTTCTTATTGATTATTGCATCGATTATTACATTAAACTGATTGATACTGAAAGACAAGTGGGAACCTAGTTGAACGTTGGTTGGAGATAGATATTGACCTGTACAGGATGGTGGGCCGACGGGCTTTCCTTTAAATCATAGACCATAGATCATCGATATAACGATTGGGAGTTATAAGGAGTTTTATATGCCGACGGGCGGCCGACGGGCAAAAGAGTGACGACTCTTCTTGATCGAAACCAACGTGCGGATATCTACAACAGCAATATAGATTCTACAACAGCACTATTGATCATGACTAGTGTTTGTGCTTGTCGAGTAAGACCATTGTATGGAATTGCATGTGCATCATATGGATTTCCTGATATGCATTGATTTATTGATTCGAATTGATTGCTTATCGTCCGGGTTCATTGATTTTATCGATTGATTTCATTGATTGATCACTGAGCATGGCTACTATTAATTATTGATTATCGACATTGATATGGATATGGACGATATTGATTTATAGATTCATTGATATCATTGATTTTGCACTGATTCGACCTGCTACTGTAGATTTATCGTATTGTCCTTCCGATTGATTTGATCGATTTGATAGTATAGACTGGATTTGATTGATTGATTGATTTGACGGATTTATTGATTTATCGTATTGCTTTTCCGATTGGATTTATCGTATTGATACCGGCATCGATATTGATATGGATCTTGCGTATTGATTCATAGAGATTGACACTGAAATTGATATATATTGTATTGATTCACTGGCACCGATATTGATATGGATTCTGTGTATTGATAGATATTGACAGCGACATGAATAGATTATATCGATGATAGATACCGATATTGACATTGATATAGATATGATATTGACATATAAATATTATTGATACGACAGATCCTGATAGGTTATTGATATACTGCTACATTGATTCGTCGTGCCGCGATTGATTGATTGAATGGATTGTTGCCGTACGGATTTGATTTATCGTAGAATAGATTTCTTTGATCTCTATTGACCTGATGATTTCATTCTATTGATTTGATTTCAATTTATCTTTCGCCGTACTGATTAGATTGTTTATTGGGATTTGAGCCGATTGATATAATTGACTGGAAAGTGCTTTATTGATAGGGATGATTTTCCTATTGTAGCAGTGTATGTCGTCATTATTGAACCGTCCTCGCTGCGGTATTGAATAATTGGATTGACTGATTTGTAAGAATGATATAGATACAACGAATTGACTAGACGGCCCGATTGATTGAACTGATAGTATTGATGGACACGATTTATTAAATTGATAGTATTGATTGATAGATACTGCTACGCTACGATGGATAGACATTGACTGAAAGCACTGACTGATTTGATTGTTGGGAAATTGAATTATCGATGTTTTTACCGCTGTATTTATTATTGACTATTGATGGATTCGCTTTGATTTACTTTGAGTTCCGTACCTGCATAGATTCATTGATCATGGCCTATTGATTTGATTTAATTGACCTGCATATCATTTTCAATGTCGTGCTTTGATTTCAGTTGTAGGCTTTGGTGACCTGCTAGGCTTTGTAAGCTCATTATATGTGGTTAATATTTCAGGTGCAGGGCCTCCAGCTTGAAGATCTTTCTGTCGAGTTCAGCTTTTTGTTTTGTAGCCTTTGGTAGGCTTTCTTTTGTAGCCTGTGTGGCTAGTGTAAATATTTCTTTTGGACTCTTTTGTCTGTTCTCTGATTGTACTATATGTGAATTATAGTATCCGCTGCTGTTTCTTTTCTGTAATGAAATTATCTCTGGCTCTGGATATATGTATGGATGGATAGATGAGGAAACCGATAGAAAAAAAAAGAAAAAAAAAGGCAATAGAACGATCAGATGAATCCTTTCGCTACACGGATCTTGGGTTGTTATACATGTTCTGTAATAGGAGGAAGATCAAGGGTAAATAGGGAGTGGTTTAGATGGACGGCTGATGTTTAATCCCTTGATCTTGGACTGTTCGCTAGACATTTGAAGGTCTTAATGATGTCATAATTTCATGATATTGGGCTCGTTGGATTCTTCTTGTTGAGCCGCTCGATTCGACTATAAGCATGTCATGTTTGGAAATTGTTTCATAGTCTAAATTATGTTTTGAACCTTTCGATTATGCTTTGGGTCTTTGATTTAGACTCATTTGGACTCAGATTGAGTCAAATTTTGTATCGTTGGGTTCGTGTTTCCAAGACGTTCAGTTCGACTATAAGTTTGCTGAAATCGGAGTTAAGATGATCTCCAAATTAATTTTTGAAGTTTCCAACTTGATTTTGACTCGAGATTCATGCCCGGTCAAAGTAATTTTTTGATGATATATCAAATTAAGAGCATTCACTCAAATAGCTCTTCAACTCACTTGCGTATTCACCAGCTGACTAGAAGTTCTGGTTAGAAGAATTTGTCAAGATAAATTGGCTGCAATTCCCTCGACTAGTGATGGGACTATCATACTCCGCGGATCACCAGACGCCTGGGCAATTCTCCACTACCGCAGCTATGCACCTTTTCTGACTTTTCTGTTTTAAGTTCTGCTAAAAGAACATTCTGCATTTTCCATTTATCTTATTTTTAGTATTAGTCTCTTAGTAGCTGGAGGAGTATAATATACTCAGGGAATGATATGAAAAGCTAGTATTACTACTATCCCTATTCCATTGGTGTCTTTTCTGCTAACCCTCTTGCAGGTTCTTCTTCCCGGTATTCCTTCTCCGCTGAAAGCCCCAGCTCCGGCATTCGTTCGCGGGAGGTACGTCAGGTTGGTATCAGAGCCAGTGATCGGGCGATGGCTGCAGAAAGTTCTCGTAAAGCTCTTGACGATGATCGGAGCTTGGAAGCCGTATGGGCAGCGCAAGCTAGCATCAATCGGCAACTCAACGAACTGAAGGAGGACTTCTTCCGCCTATCTACCAATTTACGCCACGACATGACAGATCTCAAAACCTCCATCGAACAGGCCCTCGGACAAATTCCTCGACCAGCGACGGCGACGCCTGAGCCACGGGCACCATCAGGTAGAGTGGGGCAATGCCGCTTACCCAGGCCAGTCTTGAGAGAGGTTCTGGAATCTGATGAGGATGACTTCCAAAATTGCCACGAGCTCACTGACTCCGGAAATGAAGACCCGCTTCAGTATTATGAACGCCCGAGAAACCGCTGAGCCAATCCGACATGTCATGGAGAATTTCGTATCAAAATGGACATTCCTTTTTTTGAAGGAAGGTTGCATATCGAAGACTATCTCGATTAGGAGAGGGCGGTGGAAGCCTTTTTTGATTACATGGAAATCAGCCCGGAGAAGCAAGTTAAGTATGTGGCTTGTCGTCTCAAGGGCGGAGCGAGTGCGTGGTGGTTGCAACTCTTGCAAACTCGTCGTCGAGAAGGAAGAGGACCAATCCGTAGTTGGTTTCGTATGAAACAACTTCTTAGAGGTCATTTCTTACCCACGGACTATGAACAAATGCTTTATTTACAGTACCAGCATTGCACACAGGGGCAGCGGTCCGTGAGCGACTACACTGAGGAATTTTATCGATTGAGTGACTACTCAGCCGAAGAGCTGCTATGTTGATTAGTTTGCAAACCGAGATCACAGGTCTTCAGGAGATGAAAAATTTCTATGAGAGTGATGCTGATTTCACTGTCTTTTGGAAGCAGTGTAATGACGGAACACCTAACAGTGACTACAGCCTAAGACATGGATTTCTATTTAAAGCCAATTGCTTGTGTGTTCCCAACTCTTCCTGGCGTCAACAACTCATCAAAGAGGCCCATTCTTGCGGAGGAATGGCTGCTCACGTGGGTCAGAAGAAAACACTTGCTCAGCTACAGGTGAGGTTTTACTGGCCACGGCTAGCTCGCGATGTCACACGTTTTGTTGAAAAGTGCTCGGTTTGCCAGCAGTATAAAGGCACTGCTCAGAACACCGGATTGTACATGCCCTTGCCTACACCCGACTCTATATGGGAAGATCTTAGCAACGACTTTGTTCTGGGGCTGCCACGAACTAGACATGGGGCGGATTCTATCATGGTGGTCGTCGACAGGTTCTCCAAGATGACCCATTTCATTCCCTGCAAGAAGACGTTTGACGCCGTCCATGTAGCTAAACTATTTTTTAAAGAGATCATTCGCCTACACGGGCTGCCGCGGAGTATAACATCCGACCGCGATGTTAAGTTTGTTAGCCACTTCTGGCGCGAGCTATGGAAACGACTGCAAACTGATCTCAAATTAAGCTCCGCCTATCACCCACAAACAGATGGACAGACGGAAGTCGTCAATCGCACCCTCGGCAACATGTTGCGGTGCTTGGTACAGGATCACCCAAAGAAATGGGAAGATATGCTGAGTCAAGCGGAATTCGCCTTCAATTCTATGCCGAATAGGTCCACGGGACATAGCCCCTTCAGCATAGTGTACACCAAAATGCCGAATCACTTGATCGATGTTGCTGTTATTCCTAAATGTCGCAGCACAGTGGCTTCCCAGACCGCTCAACAGTTTCACAACATCATTGAGGAGGTACACTCTAAGCTTAATGAATCCAATGCTAAATATAAGCAATTGGCTGATAGTCATAGGCGGTTCAAAGTCATTAGCCTGGGTGACTTAGTCATGCTCCGAATGCGTCGTGAGCGATTTCCCACAGGGACATACTCCAAGCTTAGCCCACGGAAGATCGGACCCTTCTCGGTTCTGCGCAAGATAAATGACAATGCTTATGTCATTAACTTACCTGCTCATATCCAAACTTCACCCACCTTCAATGTGGCCGATATACATGAATATCATCCTCCAGATGATGCAGATACAGCTCTCACATCATCCGAGAGAAGCTCCTCTGAAGAGGGGGAGGCATGATGGGACTATCATACTCCGCGGATCACCAGACGCATGGGCAATTCTCCACTACCGCAGCTATGCACCTTTTCTGACTTTTCTATTTTAAGTTCTGCTAAAAGAACATTCTGCATTTTCCCTTTATCTTATTTTTAGTATTAGTCTCTTAGTAGCTGGAGGAGTATAATATACTCAGGGAATGATCATATTACACAGAAGAAATATATGAAAAGCTAGTATTACTACTATCCCTGTTCCATTGGTGTCTTTTCTGCTAACCCTCTTGCGGGTTCTTCTTCCCGGTATTCCTTCTCCGCTGAAAGCCCCAGCTCCGGCATTCGTTCGCGGGAGGTACGTCAACTAGAAGATGAATTCATAAATAACTCGCTACACAGCTTATTATACCAGGTCTAATCTATTCATTTTTATTTAAGACATAACTTCTCTCTCTTCCTCTCACTTATGGAATATAATTCATTTTTATAATTGTTGCAGACTATAATATACGCAGCGATAGAGTTAGAAAGTTTTCGTCTCAGCGTTGCACGGATATCCAGCACACAAACAGGATAGAAATAAAAAAACACCAGGATTTTTACGCCTGTAAAGGGAAAAAATCATGGGGTCATGCCTAGTTGAAATAATTTCACTAGTGTTTGCTTAAGATACAAGAGACTGATTCGTCCTTAAAATTTAGGACGATTAGATTACAATGATTCACTTCCGGATTGAAATCCAGTTACAAACAAGTTGTGTATTCGAGCTGAATTCAGAGTCGCTTAGAATTTCAGCGTCACTCGGAAATCGAGCAGAGTTCCGACGTCACTAGAAAATTAGGCGAAATTCCGACCTCACTTGAATGTCAGGCAGAATTTCGGTGTCATTTGGGCAGAATTTCGGCGTCACTTGTGCCTTGGGCAGAATTTCGGCGTCACTTGGGCGTTGAGCAAAATTCTAGCGGTGGTCGGGGAGGAGTTTATTCCCTCCTTTCCATCTCTTCTTCTTCTTGCTTGGGTCCCCTCTCAAGTGAAAGGGCTATTTATAATTTTTTGAGGATTGCATGACCCGTAAATAGGATGATGATCAAGTGCAAAGGTGGAGTGGTTCGGATGGATGGCCGATATTGAATCCATTGATCGTGGATCGTTTATCAAACATTTGAAGGTCTTAACGATATCGGAATTCGACGATCTTGGGCTCGTTGGATTTTTCTCGTCAAGCCGCTCGATTTGACTATAAGTATGTCATGTTTGCAAACCGTTTCGTAATCCAAATTGTGGTTTGAACCTATCAACATCGCTTCGAGTCTTCGAATCAGACTCATTTGGGCTCAGATCGAGTTGAATTTGGTGTCGTTGGGTTCATATTTCTGAGACGCTCAATTTGACTATAAGTTTTCTGAAATCTGAGTTCAGGTGATCCCGGGTTTAATTTTAGAAGTTTCTGGATTGATTTTGCCTCGAGATTTATGCCTGATCAAGATTATTTTTTGATGATATATCAATAGTATTTTATATTCATGTGCAAACAACTTTTGAATCTAGTAATTTAATATTGTTGCCTATAATCATATAATTATAGGCTTGCTTTGATTTCATTCAAGTTATTTAGAAAAAAAATAATAATTTTGATTTATATAAAAAATTAATTAATAAAACACATTTTTTATCTTTATAATTTTTGTGATTTAATGAGCATGTAATTAGTAGATTTAAGGAGCAATTCTTGATTCTATTTAAGTGTGAATATTTGGTTCATATATAATTATGTGCGGATAATATTGATTTGGCAAAGCCGATCACTTTAAATTCTGCCGAATTAGGGAAGCAAAGAATTTGGATACATTTAATGCTTTAATGAAATTTCATCCTAAAAAAAAATGGAATTTCATCCTATTAAGACTATTTGGAATGACTTTCTTAATACTTTCTTATTGAGCTTTCTATTTCCAAAAAAGTTTGAATAATTTTTTTTTTACTAAAAAACTGCTTTAAAAAACAGCAAGAAAGTCATCCCAAACCAAACCTAAGTATAAAATTTTCATAAAAAATGCTACATTAAAAAAATTATTGTTTGTCCACTATCGTAAGCTAAGAGTGTAATTTAGTGAATTTCAACTATAATGACATATATTAAACAGAAATTGTAATATATAATCATATATTTCTGAATACAAAAAACGTAATATTAGATAATACAACTCAATTATTAAATATTACTTTCGCAGCCCTCACTCTAGCAATGAGCACACTCTGGCTCATTAGTCTTCCCTGGGCACCCATGTTCTCTCTTACTCGTGACTTCCCACGAGCCACCAATCCCATTTCGAGTACGCGGCCAACATGCCTCCCCAAGGTTCTTGATCTTTCTAGTTTTAATCTACTATGACACACAATAACCAAATTACCCTGCTTGCCGATTTGCACGCGTTCCTACCTGGAGGCTCCACCTCAAAAGATGTAAACATGAACTGTATCAATAAAAAGGATCTTGAATCCGCGACGGTCAACCTCTCACACTCGGACAACCCGCCTCTCTACAGCCTCCTCATGCTTCCTTCTTGTACATGGTATCAACCTGCATCTTGCATAACTCCTTACGTGATCAAGCTAGCCCGTCTTGTGTGTCTTTGACTCCGATCTACATGGCACCAGTCCTCTCTGAACACATGTAAAAAGCCCGCGATGCCAGACTGCGCCTCGCACTCTGCACGGCCTTGCATGTGTAATCGACCTGCATATGCGCCTTGCGCGCGTCTTGCATGCCCATGAATCGAACCCGCCTACTCACTCGCACAGCCTGGCTTTGAATACACTTCCCGCATGGTACGAACTGAACTATACTACAACCACCACACACGAACGACAAATCCTGCCTAGGAACCCCCTCAAGCAACATCTCCATCTTCTTGACCTCGTGAAGCTGGCACAGTTCCCACGCCTCGCCGATGTCGTAATTGCGCAAGAACACCTGAGGTAGTGACACCGCCTTCATTTTTGTTTATCAGGGAAACCAAGCACCCTTGCATAACATCTCCTCCTTTCTTTCTTGGACCAGAAACTTCCCTCTCATTGATTGTCTCCACTATGCTCTGATACCACTTGTTAGATCTTGGAAGAGAAAGAGCTTCTAGATTTCCTTGTTTTGTTGCAATAACAACTTTCCTAAGAAAGAGAGGGAGAGAGGGAGAGCTTTATTCATTCATTTTGGAGCTTATTGCAAGAGGCTCTCTTCTTACATCACTCCAAACCTCTATATTTATAACACTAGGAGGATACAATGAATGCTAGGAACAACTATCATAAAATCTGAGCAATACATAACAAAGATAAAAATAATCGACTACATTTTGGCACTCATTGTGGAATCTCTATAAGGAATATGATGAGAACACTTTTGTAATGGTGTTTAGAATTAGTTTGTAGAGTTGATGCTAATAAATGAGGTCAATTTTCTTTTTGTTTAAGAAGACAAAGCTTTAAGCTTTTTTTTTTTCTACAAACATAGTAGGCCAAGAAGCTATTTCTGAAAAATAATCTTATCAAATTCTTTGTTTTTTCTTTAAGGATAAATTTATTGAAAACCGAACTAATAATGTTTATCTAATATATTTTTATATGAATGTCTTGATTGGCTAGACAAAGCACAAGCTAATGAATTGTAGCTCAAATAAACTTGAAAATGAAGAGCTTCAATGTTATAAAAATTCTTCATAGTACTATTATCATCGTAGATGCCCAAATAATTTCTCAAGACAAATATGATAAATAAATATTCAGCTAGCGCACAACGATTTCAACCTAAGCCAAGCCTCCGCCACCATGGCCGACGCTCCCCGGTCACCACCTCGATCCCGCCTAGGCCGTGCAGCAGCGTCAAGAGCCGTCGGGTCCCTGCTCAAATGGATCCGAGCCCAACGAAATTCTAATAACATCGCCGCCGCTGGCCACGACGATTCCATCTACCTTATCCTCACCCTCACCAAAACCCCACACAAGGTCCACTCCAAACCCTACCGCATTCCCCTTCCACATCCTATTCACGACCCTTCTACTGTCTCTCTCATTCTCGACGATCGCCCGAACTCCCTCCTCACCCTCTCCGCCGCTCGCGACCTCGTCCGCTCTCTCTCCATCCCTATCTCACAAATCCTCTCCCTCTCCGATCTCCGCTCTGGAATCCTTCCCGGCGGTGAACTTCTATTTGTGGACCGCCGCATCGCTAGGCTTCTACGTAGCTTTGACAAGAAGGGGAAGAACAAGAAGAGTAAGAGGAGTATGCCTGTGGAGGTAGATTTCACGCGGAAGGTGTGGCCGGAATATGTGAGACGAGTGTGCTTCTCGACGGTGCTTAATCTCGGCTCCGGTACGTGCTGCGGCATTAGGGTGGGGAGAGCGTCGCAGGGAAGCGATGAGATTGTTGACAATTTGATGGCGGCGGTGGATGGGGCGGTCCAGAATGTTCCACGGAAGTGGTCGAGTGTAAAGGGTTTCCATCTCAAAACATCGGAATCGCTGGCTTTGCCGATTTATGAGAAGAGTAATTGGCCTCAAAAGAAGCTGGGTGATGATGACAATGATAACGATGAGGATAGTGTAGAAGAAGAAAGAGTGGAGGATGAAAAACATAGAAAGACAGAGAGGAGGGCTGAGGGAGCTGCCGGGAAGAGAGCAAGGGATGAGAGTGAGTCGGGTGGTGGAGAGGTCAGAAAGATCAAAAAGAAGATTTTGGGATATGGCGCTGGCAGATAAATGTCTCTTGAAAGAAAATTTTCTTTCAGTAAATTTGGGTTGCAATTCATTTGGGAGAGGTTAAGAGAAGGCATTCCACTTGTGCTCATCTTCTGCAGGTTCTGTTACTTATTTTTTGTTCTGATAGTTTCTTCTAGTTGAGTGTTTTAATTTCTTGTCTTATTGGAGATGATTTTGCTACTTCTCTGTGTTTCCACTGTCATTTCAAGCGTTATATAAACTTTGTATAATGTCATTGAAGAATAGAAATAATTTTCTGATTACTTTTTTAGACTCAATTTATTTATGATATTTGCCAGTAACACACATTTCTTTTCTTTTAAATTTCTAAATTCTTTGTGTGAACTTTATGAGTTATAATTGGAATGACATATCAAAGGACCAAACTTGTTCAAGTTTTAAAACCCTTTCTGCGAAGTATTTCTAACAACTAGGTTGCAACTCAGGTTAGGTCAGTTTGATTTTAAGCTAAGCTAATACCCAAACTGAGTATGTTCATTTCCATCATATTTTATACCATATCTGACCTGAATTAGATCAGGACCGAATTTGATTCAAATTGCTTCAATTCTCAGGTTCAAATTTATACTACCTGCTATTTGCTTAAACAAAATAAACGATTAAAGTTGAAGCACAAAAATATGGATCATAATATGGCTATGAAATACCAATATATAGATTGCCTACATAAAAGTATGCTCTTTTGAATTTAATAGAAATGATAATATGACCATCAATCATTCATTCAAAACCAAAATTATAGAGACATGATTAAAATCCATTTCAGAATTGAGTAGAAATAAATTATAGCCATCTTTATATTAAATTAAAAAAAATGCAACTTTTGTATACTTCATTTGTTCATCATCTTGAACATATAAAAAAACTAATAACGTGCAACTATTAACCACTTAATTTCTTATTTACTCATATCACCTTTCCAAATTTTGAACTTCTAAATCAGATTCAATTTAGTTCTAGGTTATTTGATTGTTACAATTGAGAACTGACTTGTTAAATTGGTTTTAAGCATTTTAAGAACCAATATCAAATTGACTTGTATCAAAACCAAACCAAATTAATCATCTTGGTTTGGTTTAGATTATTTATTTGAATCTTCGAATATTTGCACATTCCTATTAACAACTTTGTGCCTAAAGTGGGAACTAGACAATGAGGGGCTTTTTCTAGGACCATAGTCCCTGTGATGTATGATTTTGTAAATATGCTCCACTTTAGAAGAATAAAGGGTCTATTCAATTAATTTTTTTAATATAACATCTTATGAAGACTTTTTTTAGCACCACCTTTTTTTTTTTAATTTCCAAATTATGTTAGAGCTACTTTATAGGGCATAATTTTTAGGCAAATAATAAAAAAGGTAGGGAAAAAATTATAAAAAAGTTTCATTCAAACAACACTCACCTTCCTTATAATAACTTATCCTATTAGAAAGTAGGTTTATTGGTGAACCAAAGGAGCATTGATACTAGTTTTGTTTATCAAATTTTGCTCTTGATTTAGTATTATTATCAACTGATGTATGCATGATTTAGAGTTCTAATCGTCGAAGTTCTTATAATTACCCACTATAGATGATTATTTGCCATTGTTCTCCTTTATCTAAGTTACCTAATTTTGAAATTAGATCGAGCAACAATCCAGATTAGGCAACTTTGTTCTCATCTCTTGAGTGGGGGTTCACGTAGATGCTACTAAGATTTGCTATATATTGAAAAGTCATTGTCTATATTAAGGCGCCCTTTGTAATAAGTGAGTAGCTTGTTGTGATTGGATGAACTTCTAGTTTTTGTATTAAACTTCTTGATGGAACTCTGAAGGATAGTTTATAAACCTTTGGTTGTCCTTCCTATGCCAAATCTTGATCAATCTGGTTAACATTCCGAGCCCACTTCTACCCAAATTTTCATTTTCCCTCCAAAAGTAAAAAAATCCATCAAGTATTCTACAAATTCCCAAAAAACTCCCAAAATATAGAGTAGATTCTTCAATCATGGTGGGAAGGAACCCCAATACTCATTTTGTTTAAATCGCCCTAAGGTTGGGCAAAATTATCAAAATAATTTTATGTGCAATATATTTCCCAAATAGTTTGAAACTTTATTAGAAATCTCCTCTCAAATAATAACCATATGTTTTTAAAGTTTAAATTCCAAATTCTCGTATTTTTATCGTAGAAACCAAAAAACAAAAAAAATTTCCTCTAACTTGAAATATTCAATTTTAGCCCAAAAAAATATGAAATTTAGTGGGTTGCCTACCCTTGGCCATATCAACTTTCAAAACAAGTCTCAAATCAGAATTCCACCATTTTAATAACTTAGATTTTTCTAAATTATGAAAATGATATAATAATTTTTTTCTCTAAAAAAATTACTCAATGGGTTAGAAAGTCAATGATTTGGTCAAGAAAAACTATTCAATTTATTCTTAACATTGATATCTACCCTTAGCTCTTTGACGATGATTTTGTTGATATAAAAATCACATCTCAATCAAATTTTACCCACCAACCAATTCTGTCTTTTAGTCGCCCAACTTGAGTTTTACCTCTAATATCAAGCTACTAAGATCTCTAACTGCCAATATACAATCTCATATTGTAGTCGACCTACCTATTTTCATCGGCCCTTAGCCCTCAACCCTTAAAATTATATAAAATGCCCCTACATTATAAAAACATATGAAAAACCTATAATTACAAAATGCCTCTACAATATAAAAACATATGAAAAACCTATAATTTTACAAAATCTATAAAAACGCCAAAAATTTAAGACTGGGTCACTCCATATTTTCAAAGCAACGTTCACTTTATGTATATTTGACCCAAGCTCACAAAGAAGCCAATATTGTATCAATCTAACCAAACAAAACCTAGCACGAAATTTTATACTAGCAAGAGCATGCGTTGTTATCTTTAACAGAGTGGCCAAATTGATCGTGACAACATTTATATTGTGGTTACAACCAAAGTCCAATTTATTCCCTAATATCATGCATTTGAACTGTTGATCCTTCTGGATGATAGCGAACAAAGCCTTTCTTCATCTTGTGTTGGCTTGAAATTGGTTTTTAATCAACTTCCATCCCCCAATCTATGAAGTCTCCTTAGACAAATAAACTCATGGCTATAAACAAGAATCTTCTAGCTAGGTTTGGTCTGCTACCTTCGCTACAGTCCATGATTTCCTGGGATTCTGCAATAATAAGATCTTAATCAAGTTTGTTATTCTCCCACAAATTGAACTCCTTTGAGCATGGGAGCAAAGTATCTCCCTTTTGCTCTAAGAAAGCCATCGTAGCACAAGTCTCTTTGAGAGCCTACACTACTTGCTTTAATTTAGAGTTCTATCTCTATTAGGAAAGAGAATTCGATCATGAGGGCTTGTGTTTATAGAAAACTTTCAAACTAGGAACATGAAGTCCTCATAAGAGACGAAATTCTCTTGGTCATGTTTTATCATTGGTTGAATCTTTTACTTGACAGAAATTTGCTCCTCTTCAGTACGTTTTTTTCATTCCCAAACTTGAAGTGCTTAACTTTTTAGAGCCAAGAACCTTTTATTCCCACTAGGAAATGTCACAGGCATTATATAGGGATAAGGATTGAACTATTTCCACCTTTGATGACTAGATGTTATGCTTCTATGTGCGTCCAAGTGAAATGGTTAAGTCAAAGACTTGAACGATCATTTTGCAATGTATGTCAATAAGTTATTGTTCATCTGAGTATGATCCACTGATATGATATTTGAATGGATAAAAATAAATTTTAGTGGAATTTTTATGATATGAGTAGAATGGAATGCATCTCAAATATAAATTTTGTAGCAATATTTTATAAAATATCTTGGCTGACCCTTGGATGCCTCATATTAGATCACCAATGATGAATTCTTATTTGATTTAGAGTCAACACATTCTAAGTCAAAATCACTTCATCGAATATGATTGCCCGGAGAATATGGCCAACATGCTAAATAATGCACTTGTTTGAAAGTGGAAATTGTTAGTGTTTATTGTGATCCAACTTTTTTTTTTGTGTTTTTTGTTTAGTTTTATATAGGTGTACTTTCTTTAGGCATTTCTTGTATTGTCTTGTATAGCCTTTACTTCGTGCATTCCTTTGTGTCTATATATAGACATAATGGTTATAATATTTACTAACCCAAGCCAAATAATCAGAATTAAGTTCTGTGTTTCCTTTCCAAGACTTATGCTCTCTCCCTCTCCTCCCTTCCCTGTCTCTTTCATTTAAGAACTCCTCAAAGAATTCCAACAAATTGGTATCTGAGCCTAGTGGAAGTGATCTCAAAGTGGAGGAAGGCTATTATTCAAAAAAGGAAGAAGAGGAGATGATCAGAAGCGGATCGCACGGGCAATGTTGCACAAGGAGATTGCTTGTGCAGTCTGTGTCCGTGTGTAGAGAAGAGGCCGAAGCAGATCGCATAGAGGCGGATCACGGATGCAGGCTTGGAGGTTAGGCCAACGGAGTGCCTGGGTCAGACGCACGGGTCACGGGAGCACAGGGAAGGGCTGCATGTGGAGCTGGTGCAGGTCACGTGAGGCGGAGCAAAGTGTGCGTGAGACAAGAACCTGCATTCTTTCCTCCTTTTCCATAACTCCGATCCTCACCCCCGAGCACCTGGGTTTAAAGTAATAAATGCTAGATATAGCCCACAAGCACGTGTAATAACTAAATGTGGGTATTGTTAGTACCTCCAAATAGTGTTGGTGGGCTAGATATAGCCCACAAGCATGTATTTAACGGACGCTTGTGGTTGCCCCAATTCTTCAATTAAATCATAATACTTAGTTCACAATTGGGTTTTGGTAGATCCTAGTTTTGTGCCAATTTTAGGTTTAGTTTGAGACAACTTTCTTATTACTTTCTAAAGTAACTTTTTAATATAAAAAATTTTTATTCAAAAATTTTTTGTACTAGAAAATTGCTTTAGAAAATAGTAAGAAAGCTTCCCCAAACGAACCCCTAATCAAAATTTGATAAAATTAGGATATAGAAGATGCAGATATTAAAGGATCTTTACATTGTGTATGGAGGATTTTAGCTTAAAGCTTATTTAAAATCCATTTAAATAGGCGTACTGAACATCCCCTTCAAGTGGTAACTTCAACTTTCTGCTGTTTTGTTTTATGTGCATGCAAAAAAAAATTTCTACACCTCATGATCATGGGACATATAGTTGTTGTTCTAAGATTTTGATACTTAAGACACAAGACTCTTTACATGTATATGGAGTGACTCAGGAAGCAAACTCATATTGAAATGGAGAGATGTGAACTTCAGGTCTATGATCTCGAAGGCTACCCTCAAATTGCAGGCATGCTGTGGTAGGTTGCTACCTTTAATGATAAGAGTTACCTTCTGAACTTCAAGTTTCCTTTTGCTGAACCCAGAAGAAGATTTTACAAATCCCTAAACTTACAAATGGTCCTTCATTGGTTCCAGAAGGGCCGCTTGTATGCTTTGCCTATAGTACAACACCCCTTCTGCCTTATAACTGAGTTTTCTAACGTTACTGATGGCTCCTGGGCATAGTTTGTATGGGCTTTTTTGGCTTCCTATTTCATGATGTTCAGGCTGCTTCTGTTGGATTTTATTTGTTTATTCTATTATTCTTGTTGCATTGGAATTTGTATCTGAATTGTATCTTGTTGGATTGTAACTGGGTGGTTTTCTCCCTATATGTCTATTTGGCTTTATTCTGGGTTTCTTTCTCCTTATTTTGCAGTTTTGATTTTTAGTTCTAGTAGTCATCTGGCTGGTCTTGAAATGGTTTCACCTTTGCCTTATATTTGTTTTCTGCCATATGCACTTGCAGGTATTTTCTCTGATCTATTTATTTTGCTTCATTAAATATGTGCACTTGCAGGCATTGAATTTCAATTTTCGTGTAGTCTTTGTGGAGGTTCATACTCATTCCAAAAAAAAGCCCCTTTTTTCCCAACATAGAGCTGATATTTTTTTGTTCTATATTATTCTTTATGTTATTTTGTCATTTAATTGTTTAAGAAAGAGTTTAGTTCTTTTTTGTTAGGTTAGTGACTAGTAGAGTCATGATAAAATTTTACTTAGGAGTGTAATTGAGTCAAGCTGATTAAATCTCGACTTGATTAATGGCTTGTGAACCAAACTCGATTAGCTGATGAAGCTAAGCTTGAGTCAATCCTTTCTCAACTCGTTAACTTGCTAGATGGCTTCTATTTAGTGATTTTTTAAAAAATATTACTACAAAATATAGCTAAAATATGTCAGCATTCAGGATTTTAATTATAAAATTAAACAAAAATTAACAAAAAACAAATATCTTTTACATATATTTAGCAATTCTTTGTTTTTTTTTTCATTATTTTTATTATTTCATTATATTGATTATTTGAATCATAATCATTTTATCTTTCTTTTCATAGTAAATGAGTTGAATAGTGAGCTGGCTTTAACTTGTAGAATAAAGCTCGAACTCGATTAAATAATAAAGCTCAAGTTCAAGTCACAAGGGTGACTTAGGCTTGATTTGACTTGTTTACCCTCCTATTTTCACCAGCCTTTTGGCTTATGGAGTATTACTTTCTTCTAAAATTTTTGCATGATTTTTGTCGTGGCATTTGTTATCGTGTCGCGAAAAAGTCCTGTAGACCTTTGCTCGATACACTGAAATGGTGTGCTTGGTTAACCATGCTTTTGGACAGCATTAAGCTCCTTCATTATTAAGAGTTAGTTTGGTTCTTATTGTTGAGATTTTAAGCAATATTGCACATAGATAGTTATTTAACGCTATTGAGTTTGTGGTTGTAACTGTGGCATCACTTAGCTTTAGGTGATCTTATCTCTGTTAGCCTCATGAGCCCATATGAGCTCTGGCTTTTGATGATTATAATAAGCTGAGGAATTTTGGTTTGATTGGTTTTATTAGAGTTTGTGCAGGCAATATGTATTCCAACATTATAGTTCAAGCACATCAGAACAAAGCTATTGGATTAGAACATTATAGTGTGAGAGCAAAACAAACAAATTATTGAAGTCTGTTAGCAATTAAGAGCAAATAGATTTTTAAAATCACTAAGGTTTCGTTTGGAATAGTTTTTTTTTTTTTTAAATAATGTTTTAAGTACAATTTTTTTTTTCAAAATTTTTTTTTTCTCAGATGAAACATAAATTTAAGTGCTTTGTTAAGGTAATTAATGTTATAAACATATTTTGTACTAATTTTTCAAGTAAAATATTTTAAAAATATTATATAATGCCTTATTAATATTTCACAAACTTATGTTTTCAAAAGTAGATTAAAATATGAAATGTGATTTTATTTTCATGCTTCTTCTGCAAGCTTTTGTGGGCTTTAGCAAAGTTTAAGGGCCTGTTCAACCCAGAGGATTGTTGGATAATTTCATTATTTATGGGCCTGCTCTGGTCTTTGCATACCCATTAGTGGGCTAATTCAAAATCATATCTGTATATTGGGCTTAAACCCTAAACTACCTTTAAGTATTTTCAATATCAAAATGAAATTTGCAAAATATATTTTTTATTATTTCTTTGTGAAATATATTTAAATTCATCTTTAAAATAAATTAAATACTTTGAAATTGTCCACTGAATATATTTCAAATATATTTTTAAAATAAGCTAAGTAGTTTGTTCTTATTCAATTTCTATTATTTTGTAAATGTATTTTTATAAGCTAAAATGTGAGGCAGTCAAAACTTTTGCCTACTTAAAAGACTTTTTAATAGCCTACATGTTTGTAGTATGTTGAAGTCATATCAGACCATTTCACACAATGAATATTGTAAACCCTCAAAATAGCTAACAAATGCATATACGGAAGATGGAAGAAATTGTCTTGTGTTGTCTTAGGCTTTATTTGGAACAAATTTTTAATTGCGTGTTATAAGAAAATTAGTTAGTAAAAAAAATATATTTGAAAGATATTTTTTTCATCGCTTTTTAAAATTTTTTACTTTCTAAAGATGTTTTTGAAAAAATATTTGTAAGTTTATGGGGTGTCCTAACAAGGAGCAATTATTACATCCGGTGTCTGAATGCGTTCAGAGACCAATAACCACACGTCACGTCACCTAAAACTCGGTATTGCTCGGTATACATTCGGACCGTTCGGTTTTTGACCGGATGTTATAATTTCTCCCTAACAAGGACCCAACTCCGATTGACTATTAAGGTTTTATTTAAGATAACTTTCTAATGCTTTGTAAAATAGTTTTTTAGTACAAAAATTTTTTGAACTAAAATTTTAAAAATATTTTGTTCTAAAAAATAATTTTAAAAAATAATAAGAAAGTTCTCTCAAACGGAAGCCCAAGTTCATGCTGGCAATGTCTGCTTGTAATTTTTATATTAAATAAAAATAAATGTTTGCAGCTTTTAATAGAAACTATTATATAATGGCCTAGATTATTCTTTAATGTTAGCCTCTTAAGATTAAAATTTCTCATGTAAAATAAATTCAACTTAAAGCAATATCAAAAGCCCCATTAAAAAAATATATTTTGTCAGCCTTTTTTTTCAAGATAAAAAAATGGTATGCAGACATAATCTAAATAATGTTAGCATAAACTTGGCATCGATCTAAACCTCACATGCATATGTGAATGCTTAAGGGGCACTGGAAATTTTTTTTTTTTTTGGTTAAAATCTACAAAGGGGCCTATGTATTATTAATTAAAAAGATTACAAGTTCTTGAAGGATTAAATGCTCTCTACAACAAAGAAAGTACAATCATTAAAATAAAACCTAATGAGTCAATGATTCTGTATAATACAAGAACAGAAAAAGAAAAAGATCAGGGAGGCAAGAACCTAACCCTCAAAAAGTGCCCAAACTTAATCTTAATTGGAGTCCCCAAGGAACAAATAAAAACCATCAAAATTCTAGCCAAAGCATGTGTGATCCAAAATGCATCCAACACAAGGAGAAAAGGCTGCAAACCACTTATAAATCAAATAACAAGCAGAAAAACAAAGATTAAAAAATGCCTAAAGGGAGACCAAGCCGAAAGGCCACCTCAAAGGTCCACACTCAACATCTCTAGCCAGCAGACGACCTGCAAAAAACTAAAAAAAAGAGTAAGTGAACTGAACATAAAATTAAAAACACCAAGAGACGAACAACCAAGCTGACCAAGATAACAACCGATAAGCCAAACAAGACAGCAAATGAAACCTAAACACAATGCGCCAAGCTAACCAAGCCAACTAGCCAACCATGGAGCAAAAAATAATCGGACAATGACAAAAACTGAAACACCAAGCTAACAACAATAATCAACAAGAACATAGCATAAATAATAGATGCTCAACACCAACCATGCACCCCCAAAGAGCCCCAACCAGCCAACATCATAGATGCTAACCAACCAAACGACACGACAAGGCAAGACCAAAATAGAAGCAGCAAAAGCTCAACATTAGAGCCAACCAAGACGACAAAAAAGAAACCAAAGACCAACCAAAAGAACTAAGCATAGACTTAGATCTAGTAGTTATGCCAAAAAAATATTTAAAATTCTTCAACAAGCTTCTGGTTTTACTTTTCTTACTTTTCTTGCCTAAAATTTTTGAAAAGCCATCATTTTCAACTTGCACAAAATTCAAATCTATGTCATGCAGCAACACATTACATCTACCATCATTAAGTTCTCCATCACAGTAGTTATCACTCGAAAGATCACAAAACCAGTCAAAAATGTCCAAAGGGTCAACAAAGGAAATCACCGGCATTTGTAACCCACCACTCAAATTTATAAACACATCATTAGAAATAAGGGAGACACATAGGTTAATAACAGGGACCCAATTAAAGACGTCCAAACCTTCAAGAAGGATATCACGAGAAACCACAGGATAAGAACCAAATGCCACAATCAACATGCTATTACCAACTTGAAGATCCAAAAATTCAACAATAGGGGAAGAAATTAAAGGATTACCATCATACATAGCTAGGAACAGGTTAACAAACATATCCATATTATTGACCTCACAATCCATAGCATAAGAAGAATTAGCAACATAGGGAATAACCACGGGAGGAGCTATATTATTTTTTTTCATTGGCTCCATTAGATGGGTTTAAGAGAGAGATTTGTGAATTCATTGCTAAATGCAATTTTTTAAATGGAATATTAAGTTCATTCAAGGCCAAGTCATCGGATCCCATAGCAGGAACATAAAAAGTAGCATTTATTTCTAGGACATGTTTAGGCACAACAGTCTTCCTCAAATGAGGATGTAAATAAAAACATTCTAATTTTTGTGATCAATGGACTTACAATGAACACAAAATTTTGAGAAATCATCTATTAACACCTTCTGAATATAGACAAATTTTTCTGGACCAATCCAAACTAAATTAGGATATTTTTTGGTAATGTCAAGTTCAACAAGAATACAGGCCATCGACGGCCTGGAGTTGATGGCAGTGGAATTATTTGTTTGAATTGGCCATCCATACAAACACTACAGAAAAAAAATGTCATGTTATGGTGATCATTTTCGTCGGAAAATGAACAAAATCCGTTATAAAATTGCATTTCCGGCGGATTTCCGACGGAAAAATTTTCGCCGGTTTCACGCGCGTCGGAAAAAAACATCCGGCGTAAATTAATTCGCCGGAAACATTTCCGGCGAATTTCCGACGGAGTTTCGCTGGAAAAATATTTCTGTCGAATTTTTAAATCGCCGGAATGTCTAGAAAAATAAAAAAAAAATCATTTCCGGCCGACCGGACGGCTGCTACCCCATCCGCGCTCCACCCCAGGTCCCCAGCTAGCACAGACCGCCCCGTCCGCGTGCCAGCCGCCCCCCAGCCCGCTCCGACCCGCCTGCTCGCGTGGCCTGCGCGTGAACCGCGCGTGGCCTGCTTGCCTACTACCTTCGGCGGGGTTCGAACCCCGCGCATCTCTCCTCACGCAAGAGGAGTCACGCCTTCTGCCATATAGTCATGAATCCAAAAACTATTAAAATTGTTACTTTTTATTTATTTAACCTTTTACTTATTAATTATTCAGTTAATTTAATTTAATAAACAAAGTTAAAATTATTTAACATAATTTAACAAAATAAATAATTTTCAAATTTTATTATAATTTAAGTTTAAATTTAAATCATTTAATTTTTTGTTATTAAATAATTAAATTAAAATTTATTTTATTATAATTTAAGTTATTAAATTCAATAATTTAAGATATATTTTATAATAAAAAATATTTAATTTAAATAATTTAATTTGACAATAAGTTATTACAATATAACTTAATTTTTTAATTTCTGTCAGAAATCCGCCGGAAAGTCCCCCGGAAATTCTCTCGAAAAAAAATCCGTCGAAATACTAGTTAAAAAATATGTCGGAAAATCGTTGGAAAATTTCCGTCGGAAATCCGCCGGTATTTGTGACGAATTTACTTTCGCCGGAAATTCTGTCGGAAATGAGCTTTTTCCTATAGTGAAAGAACCTATGCCTTGCAGAATGCAAGGAGAAAATAAATGGGTGCGGAGATACATGAACGAAATCAAAACTGTATTAATCAGAGGCTCCTCTGAGATATCAAGAAAATGATACCATTTTATGAAAGCAATTATTAATATAATACAATCTATGCATAAACTGTCATAAACCATATCATTGAATAACTTGATCAGACATGCCTTTGATCCAAGTGGGTGACTAAAAATTCACCCGAAAGCTTCAAGTTGAAAAATGGTTTACATATAGAATCTAAAACTTTCCAACTAGGGCAAATTCGAAAGGCCTTAGCAAGATGTTGAACTTCCTCATCCAAAATCCATAAAGCTAGTAAACCCTGAATAGTAGTAACCTTTAGATTGATAAAATCATTCAAAGAAATAGAGCCATACAAAACATCTTTGAAAGATTTTGATGGGTTATTGTAAGAAAGAACGATAGGATCATTTCGATCCCTTGAAAGAAACTTTAGCCATAACAACTGATCCAAAACTTGATAAAAATTTTTGAAGAAAACCACACAAAAAATGTAAAAATTATGCAAAAAAAGGAGATAGAGAAAACTCCCTTCGAGAAGGAAGAGGAGACATGAGTGAAAATACGACAAGAAAGAGAGAATAAGCTAGGGCGAAGCCCCAACATATCAGAAGGGAAGGTGACTAGGGCAAAGCCCTAGCAGATCAAAGGAACATTTTAGGAGGAGGTGTGAGGCTATTTTTATTTTTTATTTATATGTTATTTTTTTTATTTTAAATAACAACCAATTTATCTTGTATATCTTCTAGATGTAAATAGAACGATTTGTAAATATCTTAGGATATATGGCTACACAATGTTAATCTCATTCTAGGAAGTAAGTAACTAAATAGTCAAGCTTTTGACCTCTCAAGATTAAGAGCGTAAATCTCATATGTACTAAGCATTTTTCTTGCAAGTAGCGAGATTAGTTCTAAAAAATACTATATACAGCTATCTTAGCCTATGTAGGATAATATGTATTGTAGGACTTAAATTGAGAAACTCCCTTATGAAATATTAAGTTGTTGAAACAAATTTAAATTATTAGAGTTTATTCACAACTTGATAATGTACTCCCACTTTTGGACATTTCCCCTGATCAACTCATGTTTATTTTATTGTGGATGTGGGTCTCCGAAAGGATTCCGCTCGTGTGGTTCGAATGCAAAGGGTACGATCACACTATCCCGTAGGACAAAATGGTCGTAGGTCTTTACAATCGACACAAGCAGGCCGATGGAAGAGCAGATGGAGCTATAGATACGATTAGCCATGGAGGATAGTGGCTTTCACCTACACACCTCGATGGATAATAATATCTATAACCCAAAAGTTCACGAGATTTCCCCCATTCGATACATCAGCATCGAATGAGGTTTATTTGATTGTGGGGATCGGTTTCCTACGGGCGCAAGCCCCCGTAGTTAATTACATCTTAGACCTCGATCTAAGAAAACTCTCGATTAAGGATGTTAGATTATCTTCTCTAATGGGTTTAGTGCAAGGGAAAATTCTAGGCTTTCCTAATCAAAAGGGAAGGTCCCAACTTGGTTCAATCAATCACACGTGGTTCAGTCAACATCCGGTAGGCTAGAAGAAGTGAAAACTGGAGAAAAAGGAGAGAGACAAAGCATCTAAGCACACATGAGAGAAGGAGGGAGGTGGCATCATCTGTGTGACGCAGATGGGTAGGGTTTATAGCTTCTGAAAGGATTGAGAGCTTACCCACCAATAAGGTGTGTAGTGGTACACCTGTACCACTTACCTTTAGACCCTAAATCTATAAAAGATGCAGTTTCGTACATACGATACTGACATTTACGATCTAGCTAATGCAATCTGGACTTATTCCTTGCCTAAAAAAGGAAGCCAGCTAAAATCCTAAGCACAACCAATCGCCCTATATGTATGCAAGATGGGAAGGGTCTATCTTAAGGATTCAAGGATTAATAGTTCAAGAGACTTAAATCAACGACTCTACAATATGCAGACGAATAGACCTATCGTTGTATGATGGCATGAAAAGATGTATAAATAAGGAATGTCCTTAGATCCACTAATGCAATGCATGTATGTAAAGTGCATTGTGGAGAAAAGTGTGTAAGAACGTATGCATGACATCCAGAGTACAGAAAAAGTAAATAAACACACCCTAAGGGTACCCTCCAGGCAAGGTACCAGCACAGAAAAGCATTCAAACGGTGCCCACTGGTACAAATAGGTGGCCTACTCTACAGGCCTAAATGACCCTAATGGTCTCTAAGGCTCACAAAAAAAAAGGAAAAAAAAGGGGAGGGTATCGTACCCAAAACCGAAAAAGGCCAAAATCCTAGTAGAAAAACAATGATGCCCACTTCGTGTGGGAAAATAACGATGCCAACCGGCATAATAGGTGGCCTACTCTACAGGCCTAAATGACCCTAATGGTCTCTAGGGCTCACAGAAGGGGAGAAAGCTTTGACCTATAGGGCCAAAGCTTCGTTAGTGAGCTAACCTAAGGCCAGCTACCTAAACATACTAGAATACCTATTAACAAATTGTGTGTGATGTGTAGCAATTCCGATATGTAATTAAGAGTTTAAGTTGCAGAAGTTATACCTGACCGTGGCGCAGCCACTTAATAGCTCCAAGCAAGTAAATGGTTCATTGATCCCTGATCGTGCAAGACCCAATGTACCTGCTATGGCGCTGCCACTTAAAAGCTTATAAGCAATTGACGCCGCTTGATCATTGACAATGCAACACCGGATGTACCTCGCAAAGTAAGACAAAAGAAAATATATATATAAGCGTAGATGCCGTTCAGAAAAGAAATGCAAATAAGAAAATATAACTGACAGAAAATGTAAAAATTACATTTATAGAACATATATCGGTAGTAAATACTGAATAGCAAAAGAAAAATGTAAACCTAACCTAGGACTAGAAGTAGTGTCCTAATCAAACCGGTCTAAGGTGTGTGTAGGCTGTGCAGTTTTGGATAGGTCCTATGTAGGATGATTAGTTAAAATTGCTTGTATTTTGATTTGTTAGAGGATAAAAGGAAGATTTTAATTCAAGTTTAAATATTAGTAGTTTAGGATTGATTTTAGAGATTGTATTTTAGGATTTGATTAATTATCACCTTTGTTTCACACCGAGGCCGTGAGGTTTATTTCACCCTCCTTGGGGCTAACTTAATAGCCTCGTAGGCCTGGGTTACCCAGTGATAATCAACTTTGTTTAATTATTAGTAGGTTATAAATTAGAAAAGAAATATAGATTAGGCGGTTTATTAATCAAATTGGTTAATAGATTTTAGAAATTGATTTAAGGTTTGATATTTTAAGAGTCTTTTATCCTAAGAAGTTTTAGTTTATATTTAATCTCCTAATTAAATCTACAGCTTTTAAACTTAAGATTGGTTAGGGGTTTATTATTAGATTAGTTATATTTGATTTAGATGTATGTTTTAGATTTAGAATTCAACAATTATAAATGTTAATTATAAGTTGATTAAGGATTAAGTTAATTATAAATGTTAATTATAGATTTAGAATTCAACAATCCAAATAAGGTACTTGATACAAGACTCAACTCAAACAACTAAATCTAACCTCTAAACAAAGCTCTAAACGACAAAGAGAAACAAACCCCTAAAAATAAAACCCAAAATAGACTTTTCACTTAGAATCCAAAACAACGTGCCCTTACTACCCACAATCCAAAATCATCTAGAAAATAGGTGCAAGCAAGAAGAAAGACGACCTCCCCCCACAAAATACCACTTCGTTCTCAAAAAGACATCAACGAATCTACCACATCAAGCTAATCATAAAGCTATGAATTCTAAAATAATTCATGAAAAATTTCAAATGAAATAACATACGAAAATCTCGCACAAATTGACTACAAAAATCCCTCCCGACACAAAACAATCAAGTGCCTCTTTTTTAATTTGGTGTGGGGTATGAAATCCAGAAAGCTTTCCAATAAGAGAGTTTTATAAAAAAAACTCTCATTGTAAAGCCTTCATCATAAAACATTCACAAAAAAAAAAATCCATCACAAAGCCTTTCAATGTAAAACAATTCGGAAAACCTCTAACTATAGAGTCGTTCATAAAGTCCTTTAATACAAAGCATTTCATAAAACTTTCCAAACCATAAAGACATTCACAAAACTTTCCAAGAACACTCCAAACGGTACCAATCGACAGTGACGAATAGAAAACAACAATATCCTAAACATGAAAATATGACCCCACTTTATTAGAAGAAAACTTGAAGCTTCAACCATTTGCATATAAAATAAAATGATATTACTATGCTCAAAAGTTCCCAAACAATCTTCACTAGCGACCAAATCTAGAAAGTTTAATGTAGAGATCTTTAACAAAACGACAAGAAAAGAGCCTCATTGCAACACAAATCTATACGAATCTCACTAAAGACCTTGAAATGGAATATGTACTAAATAGAAAAGATGCCAAGGCTCCAAATTTTCTCCCATATGTAAACATATTTCATGTAATAGATTCTCAACCTTCTCTAAACATTCAATATACCACATAATTTTAACCACCCACATGCTTATAAAATCGATGCATTGTGATAGAATTAACATCATTCGTAGCCTATCTCAACACTTGTCGATCAAGGTGCCAATGAAGGGAAAGGATTGTACACCATTCAACATTAATGCCAATACCCATTTAAAACAACTTAGAGCACAAAACAGCGAAAAGTCTGCGCATAAACTACTCTTAAAGCAATTCGGAAGCTCAAAACAGTGAAAAACTGCACTTATACCATTCTAACAACAATCCGGAAGCTAAAAAAAAAACATTAAAAATCTGCATACACTTGTTTCTAACAACAATTTAGGACCTCGAGACAATGAAAAACTGCAACTAACATTGTTCTCAAATGGCTTGGAACTTCGAAACAACAAAAATCTGCATTCAACTTATAGTCAAGACAATGTAGCAGCTTAAAATGGTAGAAAAGCAACACCTATATTTGTTTCCCAAAGCAATTAGGGAGCTAACAATGAAAAAATCTGCACCTACCACTTTAATACATGATACAACCACTTTTTTTTTTAACCGTTAGAAAAGTGTTTTAATAGCATAAGGAGTACGACTTCGAATTCACAAGGTACATGAGAATTTCTTTCTAAGCATGTATGAGATATAAAAACATTTACTAATCATAGACATAAGATTTCATTTATCACATGATTTAGCGTAGACATGAATTCATTCCAACGAGTTTGTATTATTTTTTTTATATGATACATGCCACCAATGATTCCAAGTAACTTCTCTAACTAAAATCCATGACTTTACTCTCATGCCAAAAACATATTCACGAAAGCTTTCCAACAAAATCTCATAGTGGTGCCAGCGAATAGTATATAAGTGGAATAGCAAAGATGTAAAAATAAAATTCTAATTCAAGTCTTCCCACATATATATGATTCTTACAACAAGACATTCTAACATAATCCCAAGTCATCCCTACTAAAGTATTGAAACAAACTCCACGTGTAACATGAATGGTAGAAGATGCACCTTAAGTAATTAAGAATAATTTATCGGAAGCCTCTTTAATACTTCTCCAAAGATGCTCCATAGATGGCTCATTTCATTGGAGCACAAAACAGCGAGAACTATGCTCATAATTCATTCCCAAAATAGTTCGGAACTCAAAATAATGAAAAATCTGCATATAACTCTTTCTCAAAACAGTTTGGGAATGCAAAATAATGAAAAAATCTGCATATAGTTTGCTTCCAAATCAAGTTGGAAACCAAAAACAGTGAAAAATTCTGCACCTATCACTTTAATATATGATGTAGCCACTTATCAAACTTCAAGAAAGAAATGCTAATGGACCACCCACACATGCTTCCAAACTTTGGTGCTTAAGAGAGCAGAATTAGATAGAAAAGATTAAATTCAAGAAAGCGAGCATGAGTTAGAACCCCTTCCTTTTAGCAAATTTCTATTTCAAACCTCTCCAAAGGTTCAAAACTCCCTTCCATAAAAGAATTTATATATATATATATATATATATATATATATATATATATATATATATATATATATATATATATATATATATATATATATATATATATATATATATATAAGAAAGAGAAGGAAAACAACAAAATTAACTAAAACATCTTGGTGAAACATATGAGAAATGACTGTCCAACTTTCATACACTTCATCTACTTCGAGATAGAAAGAGGGTAATACAAAATATTTCGGCGATCACCGCGTCGAATCATGAATGATGCAAAGACATAGCGATCGCTTATATCATACGATCATGCAAGTTCTAACCAAAACTTATGAACTCACTAGATATGTATATAAAAAAAAAAGGTGCTGCATGCATGCTTATCGGACCTCTTCGCTTGGTTGAGTTGTGTAGTATTCCCAACAGATATTACTACAAAGGCTTTGCATGCTCTCAATGAAAGATGCCATGATGATTTTTTTTTAAAGATCTAAACATGGGACCTTAAACTCTTATCATATAATGTAACAATCAAGAGACATAAACTCCTACAGATTTCATACATAGGTAATGTGATTCTAACAAAAAAAAAAAAAAAACTTGCTATAGGATGCATTTTAAAATCATGTAGCTTGATCTCCTCAATAAGACCTTTATACAAAAAAAAGTACTTCATTCACTGCATAAAACTTTAATGCAAACAGTAAAAAAAAACTTATGGCCTTCTTTAGAAGCATTTCATCAACCATGTGATACGCAACATTTCAAAGCTAAGCAAAAAAAAAAATGACATGGAGATCATATTTCTACCACGCTCAACCACAAGAGGCAAGAAGCATTGCTCTTGCTTCCCTTCCTTTTCTTCACAGGAAACTATAATCATCTAAAACATTAAGTTGGCATGCCAACAATGTAAGAAACAAGACTTCACTAAGCCACTTACACACATGAAGAGAACAAACAACCTAAAAAAAAAGGAGCTTAGGTGATAGTGTAATCCATCGGATGAGGCCATCAAAATCTATCAGCCTACTACTACAGAATTCCAACTTTGAAGGAATCGCATCCAAACAGTAAACTAGAAGGAATGAAATAAATGGAAAGAAGAAGAAAGATAGGGAAAGAGAATGAAACAGAAGTAGAGAAGAAGGAAAAGGAAGGAGAAGGAGGTTGAGAGGGGGAGAATGCTCACCTTGTAAGGAGGAGAAGTTTGGATCGGTCCAGGCGTCGAGAGCAGGGATCGTCGACCCAGACGGCTTCAGATCTGGCTCACGTGTGCGAAGCAGAGAGTAAGGGTTCGGGCGGCTGCCGTCGGGTTCTTTGGAGGTGAGTCTTCTGTCGACGGGAGCAGGGGAGTTCGACCCTGTCCAGGCAGCACTGAGGGGTTTGCGTCGGGAGTAGGACTTCGGCCTTGGCTGGGGTCCGCGAACACAAGGAGAGCGAGCGAGAGAGAGGGCAACCAGTGCGGGTGAGGGAGAGAGTCGTGTGAGAGAGAGGGAGAGGGAGGCGAACTAAAGGCGAGAGGGAGGAGGAAGTGGTCGGGATTCGCCTAGGGCTTCTTTTTGGACGAGAGCTCGAGAGGGAGCGGAATCCTGAGAGAGAGGAAAGGCCATGGTACTCAATCCCACTGAATACTGCGGCAACGGTCGATTTTTTTGGATTTTGAGGAAATCAGAGCCGTTCGATGCAACTACCGGATTTAGGAATAGATTCAAATTAAGCCAAAAGTAGATTGGAATCTATCTAATTTAAATTGATTTGATTTTAATTAGATTTGGGCTCAAATGATTTGATCAAATAAAATCAAAGACGATTCGAGTCAAATTGAACTCGATTCGAGTCGACTCAAGCTTGAATTTGGTTCGACGAGGTTCGATTAAATTGATCGAAGGTGCTCGAGCATATTCGAGCCAAAATCGAGGTCAACAGTGGAACTATAAGATATAATCCTAAATGAACCAGATAAAATAATGAATATAATCCTAAAAAATTTTAATCATATTTTTCATCTTCTTAGTGCATGTAAGTTCATTCAAAATATGATCCATACCTGTTTTCGCCCTAGCCGTCTCCGGGCGATTTTAGGGTTTCACGAGGATCTCCTCTTCTCCGAGTGTTTTTTTTCCTCGCTGGTTCCGATCTTTCCTCTGGAGCTCTTCCTTTTTTGGGTTGCTGGTGGCGCTCTTGAGATTTTTCCCCTTTTTGGGGTCCTAGTCTGGTGGATATGGCTTCTTCCAATCCGTGGGGGAAGGTATCCAGCCCGATTCATGGTAAAAGTAAGGGTTTCTTCAACTTGGAAGGTGATGCTCATTCCAAAGCTCCGTCTAGGTCTTTCAAAGATGTGTTGTCGGGTGATCCAATGCAAGGTGATAATGTTCCAAAATTTACCCAGTCGGTAATTAATGGTGCCCCTGCTGTTCTTATTTCTGATGAGGATATTCTTAAGCTAGCATCTCCTTTTAAATTTACTTTAGTTGGAAAATTTAATCTTCGTAGACCCAATCTAGATACTATTCGAATGTTTTTTGCAAATCTTAAGCTTTCTGGTTTTTATTCCATCGGTTTACTAGATTCTCGCCATGTAGCGATTTAACTTTCTAACGATATGGATTATAGTCGTATTTTTGCTAGACAATCGTATTTCATTAGTAACTGTCAAATGAAAGTTTTAAAATGGACTCCCTTCTTTGATATTCAAGAGGAATCCCCTATTGTGCCAATCTGGATTTCTTTTCCGAATTTGCGGTTGCATTTTTTTATACTCAAGTTCTGCATGCTCTCGGCTCTGTTTTTGGAAGGCCCTTGCAAACTGATCAAGCTACTGCTTCCAGGACTAGACCTTCTGTAGCCCGTGTCCTTGTGGAAGTTGATATTTCTAAGAAACATGCGAATGAAATTTGGGTCGGTTCAAGGAATTTCGGTTATATGCAAAAGGTTGAGTTCGAAAAAGTGGCGGAATTTTGTTCTCACTGTAAGATGCATGGTCATGGGGCTGTGGATTGCTTTAAATTGCATCCTCATTTAAAAAAAAATACGTTTTCTAATGTTGAAAAAGTTGATTTATCTGTGAAGGAACAGGAAGCTTTGAAGGAACAGGAACCTGTGGTTGCGGAGGCCACACCGGTAGGGGTGAAAGATATGGCTCTGAATTCTGTTCAGGTAAATTCGGTAGCTGTTAATAATTTAGTTATTTCGGAAAATTTTAATATTGCGAAACCTTCTGTGGAAGGTAATTTAGCTGGAAGGGAAGAAGCTCCTATTCCAAATTTATATGTTTCAATTGACTCTATGTTGCAGGATAAAGATCGAATTCAAGATCTTACTGTTATGGATACTATTATTAAGACTAATGTTGCTAATGTAACCAATAATGTTAATTCTGAGATTAGTGATAGTGAAGAAGGAGAATTTGTTCCCTCTACGATTTTGGATAATAATAATCTTCACCAGTTAACCAATATTGGTTTTGGGGAAGATGACCCTGATAAGTGTGAGGATGTCGTTTCTTCTTCTAACTCTCTGGGTGAGGAGGAGTTTATTAATGTTAATAGAAAAAAAGGGAAGAAAAAAGGTAAAGAGGTGGCTCTTGCTTCTCCAAGATCCACTAGAACCAAAGCTAAGCTTAAAGGGAGTTCTAATGGTTAAGTCTTTAATCTGGAATATTAGAGGGGTGGGGGGTAAAGATTCTAGAATTAGAGTCAGGAATCTTTGTAGAATTCATAACATCAACTTATTAGTTCTACTTGAACCTATGATTAGATCGGACAAAATTGTTACTACTGCTTCTAAATTGGGTTTTTCTCATAAGTTTGCTAATTGCTCTAATAAAATTTGGATTATGTGGAATGATGCTATTAAAATTGACATTTTAGGTGATTTTGTTCAAGTTGTTCACGTTAATATTGAAATGTTTAATTTATGCTGTAATGCTTCTTTTGTTTATGCTGCTTCTTCCAGAGTTGGTAGGTTGTCTCTTTGGGAGCAATTATGTAATTTTTCTTCTGCTAACATGGGGCCGTGGTGTGTTGGTGGAGATTTTAATACCATTGCTAATGCTAGTGAGAGATTGGGAGGGGCTATGCCTATCCTTAGAGCTATGGAAGATTTTAATTCCATGATAAGCCATTGTGATCTGCAGGACATTGGTTTTTTTGGTGGTGCTTACACTTGGAATAGAGGTAATCTTTGGCAACGTCTTAATAGAATTCTTTTTAATATTGATTGGATTGCTAAGTTTCATATGACTCATGTTGAACATTTAAGTAGAACCTTTTCTGATCATGCGCCTTTACTTTTATCTATTAATGCTAACAAGAGTATTATTTCCTCTGCTTTTAAGTTTCAAAATATCTGGCTCTTAAATTAGGATTTTTTAAATGTTGTTGGTATGAATTGGGAAGCCCCAATCTTTCCTAATAATAATATTTATGGTATGACTAAATTGTGGAACAAACTTAGCAGATTGAAACAGGTGCTTAGATGGTGGAATAAGCATGTTTTTAGAAACCTTTTTGACAATATCAAAGAGGCGGATAATGAGGTGGTCGATTGGGAGGTTTGTGTTGCTTCGAACCCTCTTAGTGACAACATTTCTAACCTTAACAAGGCCAAACTGAAGCTTTCTGCTCTTCATGAACAAGAGGAGATATATTGGCAGCAAAAGGCTACCACTAGGTTTTTGGTTGAAGGGGATAGGAATACGAAATTTTTCCATACTATGTACAATAAGAAAAGAGTTAAGAACTATATTTTTAAAATTTTGGACAAAGATGGGAGGATTTTGGAAGATGAGAATTCTATTATAAATTCGGGTGTGGAACATTTTAGGAGTATTTTTAATAGTAATTTCACTTCTACTCCTATTGATAACCCTTACATTGTTCCTAATTGCATTTCTGATAGTGAGAATTTTATGCTTACTAAGCCTCCCTTGGAGGAGGAGATCTGGAATATCATGCAAACGATGAATTTGGAGTCTGCTGCGGGTCCGGATGGCTTTACTAAATTTTTTGTTAATACTTGGCATATTACCAAGGTTGATATTATTGAAGCGGTCAATGAATTTTTTTCTGGGAAACCTTATATTAAATTTTTTTCTTCTACGAATATTGTGTTAATTCCCAAAAAGGATCTTACTAATGACTGGAATGATTTTAGACCTATAAGCTTATGTTCCTTTTTTAACAAGTTAGTTTCTAAAATTATTTCTTCTAGATTGGTGAATATTCTGCCTAGAATTATCTCTCAAAACCAAACGGGGTTTGTCAAAGGTAGAAGTATTTTTGACAATATTCTTCTTACTCAAGAGATTGCTAATGACATTAATGTTAAATCCAAGGGTGGCAATATTATTTTCAAGTTTGACATTACTAAAGCCTATGATAACTTAAATTGGGAATTTTTATATAAAGTCCTTGCTTTATTTGGCTTTAGTGATGCTTTCATTTTATTGGTTAAAAACAGTATTGAAAATTGCTATTTTTCTGTCATTATTAATGGTGCTAATCATGGTTTCTTTAAGTCTACTCAAGGTTTGAGGCAAGGTGACCCTTTATCTCCTGCTTTGTTCATTATTGCTGTTGATTATCTGTCCAGAAGCCTTGAGGAATTATTCATGAGACACCCGTCGTTGCATTATCGTACCATGGGGGGGATTCCTATCTCTCATCTCTGCTTTGCTGATGATTTCATTATATTTTCTAATGCGTGTTTTAATAATATTAAGATTCTTGTTAAGTTTCTTGAAGGTTTTTATAAGGTCAGTGGTCTCAACATAAATAGGCATAAGAGTAATTTTATTGTTGCTAATTCGGTTAAATTACCCAAAATTAATGAGATCATTAGTTTGTGTAAGTTTAATTGTGTTTATTTTCCTATTAAATACTTGAGTACGCCTATTTTTAAGGGTAGGAAGAAAGCTTCTATTTTTGAGGATATGTTCAATGTTTTTCAAAGTAAAATTTCTAATTGGACCACGAAATTTTTATCTTTTGGGGGTAGGTTAATTTTGATCAAGCATGTGTTAAATTCTATTCCTATTTTTATATTCCATACTCTCCACCCTTCACCTGCTATCTGCTTGAGATTGGAACGGCTTATTAACAAATTTTTCTGGGGAGCCAACAATGATCACTCTTGTATTTATTGGGCTTCGTGGACTAAAATGTGTGGGCCGGTTAATGAAGGTGGTTTGGTTGCAAGAGTATTTTGGATATGGTCTATGCTTTCTCCCATAAGCTTTGGTTTTCTTTTAGAACTAATAACAGTCTTTGGTCTAATTTTATGCATATTAAATATTGTAAGGATGTTCATCCTCTTTATTGCAGTTACAAAACTTCTGATTCTTTGGTTTGGAAAAGACTGTGTAAGATCAGTTGGGAAGCTGAGCAATTTGTTCAATGGGGTTTGGGCAAAGGGGATATCTCTTTCTGGCAGGATAATTGGCTGGGCAATGGGTCTATTGATAGTATGCTTAATACTCATACTCTTATAAACACTAAAGTTTCTAGCTTGTTGGTGAATGGTAATTGGAATAGGATTGAGCTGGGTAATCTTGTTCCTCTTGAACTTTTTAATCAAATTATTAGTATTCCTCTTCAGTTAAATGCTAAGGACTGTATTATTTTTAACATTTCCTCTAATGGCCAATTTAAGCTTAATTTGGTTTGGGATAATTTCAGAGTTAAGCAAGCGGAGTCTATGGTTTTTAAGGCTTTATGGGATAATAGTATTCCGGTTTCTTTTTCCATTCTTGCGTGGAGATGCATTAAAGGGTTTTTACCTGTGGATAATCGGCTTTGGAATAAAGGTTTTTGTCTTGCCTCGAAATGTCAGTGCTGCTTTAATATTGAAAGTATTGAGCATGTTTTTATCAGTAGTCCTATTGCCCAAACTGTTTGGAACTATTTTGCGAATTCTATTAACAAAGTCATTTCTTTGAATGGTTATGATAACATCTATGCTATGCTATCTGATTGGATGATTTCTACTAAGGGGCACATCATTAATATTCTGCCTATTTTTATTTTGTGGTTCATTTGGAAGGCTAGAAATGAGGCTAAGCATAGAGGTAGTAAAATTAATGCTATGGCCATTATCTCTAATGTAAACAATAAAGTTTTTCAAAGCTTTTTTGCTAAACTTATTAAAGAGAAAGATTTCAATAGTTGTGAGAATTTTGCTTCTGCTCTTAGTATTGAGTTGAATGGGACTCAGGTGGGAAGAAGGGAGAGGTTGGTCAGATGGATTAAACCTATCCAATTTTTTCTCAAGCTCAACACGGATGGAGCTGTTGTTCAATTTTCTGCTGGGATGGGGGGTATTCTGCGTGACTGGTTGGGTGAAGTGATTTTGGTTTTTGCGGGCCCGTTAAATCCGTGTAATGCCATTACTGCGGAGCTGATGGCCCTTGCTAAGGGGCTGGAGTTGTGCATTAGTAGGGGTATTTTTAATATTATGATTGAGGTGGATGCTTTGCTTATTGTTCAGCTGATTAAGAATGAGAAGAGTTTAAATCCGCAGTTTTTCTATCTCATTAGGAAGATTCGGATGGCTATGGCTAATATCAATTGCTCTTTGAATCATATCCTGCGTGAAGGTAATGCTTGTGCTGATTTGTTAGCGAATTTTGGTCGCACTTGTAGTAGTAATTTTGAGTTTCAGATTGATAATTTGCCTTATCAGCTTTTGTCTTTGGTTAGTTTTGACAATCTGGGGCTCTCTGTCACGGAGGGTTAATGTTGGTTTTGTCTTTGGTGTGTTGTTTTTTCCTTTTTGGTCTGTTTTTTTCGTTTGGCTGGTGTTTTGAGATTTTTGTGCGTTGTCGGCTGGTGTTTCATTCCTCTGTTCTGGATTACTGCTTTGGGTTGTTTCTTCTGGCTGTTTGGATCTTTATTTTCTCTGGAGGAAATTTTGTCAATTGTTCTGCTATCAGGTTGAAGGGGGGGATGGAGTTAGCTATGGTCTGTATGGTTTTTTTGGGGTTTTTATGTTCTGGTTTTATTGGCTGCAGTCTGGATCATATTGGGAATTCTATTTTTAAAATGGTGAATTTCTGTGATTTCTCGGGTGATAAGAATTGGGTTGAGGATCCTAACAAGATTATGTTGGACTATCTTTTGGGGGATGCAAGTTTTTCTGTTGTTGCTGCTGCTCTTCTCTGGAAGACTGGGTTATGCAGTTTTCATTTGGGTTTTTTGGATGCTATTAATGTCTTTTTCTATGATTATTATAATACCTTTTTGAGATTTTCTTGCAGGAAGTTCTATATCATTCATCATAATTTCTGCACTATCTGCATGGTTAGTTTATTTTGGGTTTTAGCTATTTCTTCTTTTTGTTACTGGTTTTTTTGCAGGAAGATTGAGCTGAATGTTATCATCATGAGCTTCCTCTTTTGGGTTCTGTTGACTCACAGACCTAGTTTAATATTTTCTTATTTTTGTAATCGTAGGAAAAGGAACCACCGGCTCATAGATTTTGTTTTCCTTTTGTTAATTGTAGCTCTTTCGAGCAGTAGTGAGCTGAAGGATCTTTCTAAGGACCTTGTAACCGAATTTTGAATATTAACACGTAGGCCCCTTCTGTGGGTTTTAACAAAAAAAAATAAAAGTTCATTCAAAATACAAATTTTTGTTATTCTTTGGCATCATTAATGTCCTAGGCCTATCTTTCAATCTTAACTTGTATTACATTACATTACATTGTCTGCTCATCATAAGCTTAATGTCATGAATTATTACATTTAAGACATTTATGAGTATGCAAGAAAGTAAATCACTAGTTATTGATCTTAATTAAGAGTGTATTATGTTTTGTTTTATACTCAGGATATATTAATTATAGGAGTTAGCTCTTATGAAAAAATCTTAACCTAATAATCAAAACTACATTGTGATGCCATTGACCACTTTTTGGCATGACCCTATGATGTAGAACATCATGAATTTTTCTGAAGTTCCATCATAAAATCAAAGGTTTGAACATATCAAAGTAAGGAAGATCAAATGCATGGATTTTTAGTGGTTAAAATGCCATTAAAAAGTTGTAATTTTTATTTTCAAAACCTAAATTTTATAAATTTTAAATTTCAAACAATTCACTTTGGAATTTTAGTATTTCTTTTAATTTATGTTAGAGCACTTAGATTGATTTCCACCTTCCATGGTTGGTGAAGAAACCCCCTCCTTTGAAATGTAAAGAAGCCTTAAAATGTCGAAAGAGGATGGTTTCAACTATTTCCCTCTATATAATCCCCTACCCCTTCTCTGTATCTTAGCTTATTTTAAATTTGAATTTTCTTATGAATTATTATTACACTTAAAGTAATTGTTAGCATTTTTTTAAAAGAGATTCATTTTTCTTTGAGTTTTAGCTTAGTGGCTCGCACTTGGTGCATCCGAGATTTGAGGGACAAGCTATCTTTATATATATATTATTCTTCATATGTAAATCTAATAATTCATTATAAGAATCTTCCACACTCCTACATTCACCCATAATTATCATCCCCAAGTGACAAAAGCTCATGGAAAATAGTTAAATTTTGTCCTACACTCTTCTCTAATACATAGTCTCGAGAATGGGAACATCATCTTTAGGCCTTTAGACCCTAAAATCCACTTCATATGCTCTAAAACTCTTCCCACTACACTATCATGACTAACTAAGTCAATTTAAATCATTATAATCACCTTTAGTACCCTCATTAAAATCCTAATCCTAAAGCTATTTTCCACAAAGATGTTATTTATCGACACCATAACCCACCACCAGTTATACTCTTCTTCAAACATCCCAATGGTTCAAGCATCTTTGGGCCCACTTCTGTAACAATTTAGAGCCTTATCCAACCATAATCATAAGGTTCAATTAATTTGGCATTATGCCAAAGAAAGTGTCACAACTGGGACTTTAGCATTAAAGGCAAGAGAATGTTGGAGCTTGGAGCTTGCTACACCTTCTTATATTATTGGTAGATTTGTCTCTAATAGGGGAGAATCTCTTATATTTGGATTTAATTTATTTCTATTTTTATGGCTTTTATAAAATCAAGAAAGATAAAAATAGTTATTTCATACAGTTTGTAAGTCTGTGATATGTGTAAAATTCCAACTAATTGGCTCTACTTGTACTACTAGTCTATTACTCTTTTGGGAACTTATTTTTCACCCATTTATTGAGTGAAATATTTAAGTGAGGATGTGCTCCACATTAAGGGCTTAAACATTTCAAATGATTTCTTAACTTAGACATGGATTGAGTTAGTTTTGCTTACATAAAGATTATTTTTTATCAAAATTACAAAAAAAAAAAATTCTAGCATATTATCTAATTCTTGTAGTCAAGCCATGCTCCCAAGTCAACCATTATGAATCAAATTGATGGCTTGACGATAATGAAAAATGTTTCAAGCACTAGGCTACAAGAAAATAAGATGTGAATATGAGAACTCTTAGAAGAGAATAGAACCCAAATGCAAGAGAGTAAATACCCAATATAAAAACTGAGAGACCAAATGCAAGCTTTTATGTCCCAAATGCAACATCATACCACTAGAGCACACATACCCACTCATACACCCACACTAATTAGCAATGATGATCTATAACCCTTTTTTTAATCATATTGGATAACTTTTATAATGATAAAAAAATTAAGAATTAGAGACCATCACTTTAATCCTATTAATGAACTAAAGATGAAAATATACTTAATCATAAATGTCCAACAAAAGGACAATATTGCTTGATTATAAGCTTTGTTCATCTCCAAGCTCATAGCAATATTGGAACTTTTGTTAAAGATTAATATCATGAAGAATATCCATATATGGCAAGAATAATATAGTTCAACATATTGAGACTTTTGAAAAAATCATCATAATTGGTAGAAATGATTATATCCTATCTTTGTTAAGTCCCATAAAAGCACCACCCACTTCTTTATCTTGTTAGGGCATTACACTTCGATATAAATCTAAGGATGTTATGTGCATGTCACATTGACTATGCTATTAATGATTTAAAAAGACAGCATATTTTTGTAGGCATTTTTATGATTATTTCCCATAACTAATGATCGATATTGTTTAATTTATTGTGCTTATGAATGTATAATTTAAGGTCTTAGAAAAGGGATCACGTCACTCTTAAGATTGAACTCAATAATTCATGCATATATTCTATTCTTCTCCTTTTCCATCCCTATTCCTTCAAGGAGAGTTGGACTTCCTAGAATATACTATTTCTTTTCTCATATGAGAATCCCCCTCATCATTGTACATGGGCTGTAGGCTATTTTAAAGCACTCGTAGACACTTGTAACACATGCAAAGAAGAATTTTGTTGGCGATAAAGAAGAAAGCCCAAGTGGAACAAGAGATAAAATGAAGAGATCTTGACTATAATAATTTCAACTAAGATTTCTATTGCAAAAGTAGTATCTACTTCCTTTTTTTAGTGAAATTGCGAGGGGGTTTCCTAATAACTCCCTCGAAAATAGATAGTTATCCTCTACAGCTGATGCAGATTTGAAGATTATCTTATATTAAAACATAGAAGAGGTTCTCTCATCTATCTTCTTCTAGCTCTCTGAAAACACCCAGAAGAACTAAATTATCATCCGTTCATTATTTATTTTTTATTTTTGGTTGTTTCAACGAAAGTCTTTTCAGATAAATGATCTTTTTCAGACATCACTCTCTGCAAGAAGAAAATTTATTTCCGGAATCCAAAAGTATAAAGGCCTCTAAAGAACGGTGTTGTTATCAGCTACTGTCATCATTAAGGCGAGTCAAGATACAAAGCTTTCATGGGTCCCTCTGAAAGCGGCTGGATAAACCCTATTCTACACGCCGGGCAGATCAAAGGCGAAAGTGACGCAGGGACTCGCTTTCTTCACCTTATCGTTATTTGCCTTTCTTTTCTTAGCATAGACGAATCTAATTGTTAATTGGTTAGAAAGAGAGATTAATAGACAAGCTTGGTTTATATAAACTGTGCCGTTGTTGTTCTTCGCTGATATACTTTTTTTACAAGTACATGTAAAAATAATACAGTGTAGCAGAAGTTAGTTAATTCTCTGCATAATATGTGTTCTTATCCTTGAATTTTTTCAATAAATACATTTGTCCAAAAATCTATGACTTTTTTTTTAATATTTCACTCCAAAGGTTATATACGTACTGATCATATTTTGCTCACCCTTAAAAGATTGGTTGGTTCCGCCCCTTAAAAAGAGTGATTGATTCTACCAGCTACGTACCATGATCATTCGTCAGTCCACAACAATCGCTAATTGCTACCACCACCACCCAGCGCCGCTGCAAGCCACCCATATATATATTAGACATGACGCAACATACTAAGCCAGACAGTTTCACACCTTTCTAAACTTCGGTGTATATACAAATAGTTTCCTTTGTTATATCTATAAATACTTTGTTAATCTCTGTAATCGTAACAATATACGATATTAGTTTTCGTCTCATTCTAGTGTTATTCTCTGTTAAATGCATTCCTCAGTTTCTTCATGGTATCAGATGCAGAGTTCTTGATCCTGCACAATGCCTAATTCGGTCTCCTCCCATCCCCAAGAACGATCGGAGCGATCGTCTCTTTCTTCTCCTCCATCTGTTTCGCCCTCCCTAAAATTTGTTGTTTCCAATCTCCGATTACTCGTCACCGTCCAGCTCGGTCCCGACAACTATCCCATTTGGAGATCTCAAACGCTCAAGATCATCATCGCAAATGGCTTCAGTCACTTTCTTGATCCGACCTCTACTCCTTTCTGCTCGACTAGCATCGAAAGATCTGCTCCAGCGCAATCTTCCGATGAAGAAATGCAATGGCGTTTAACGGATCAGAACCTGGCCGCTGCGATATGTTCAACCATCTCACAATCCGTTCTTCCGTATGTCATATCGCTCTCATCCACCGCGGAAATCTGGATAACTCTTGAAAAACGATTTCAAGCTACAAATCGTTCTAGGGTCATTCAACTAAAAAATGATCTCCACCACATCTCCCTCAAGAACGCTTCCATGACTCAGTATCTCGCCGATATCAAAAGTCTGGTAGATCAGATTTCGGCTGCAGGGTCTTCGGTTGACACGGAGGACATCATTCTATACATACTCAACGGCCTTCCCCCGTCTTACCAGTCGTTCAAGACCGCGATCAGGACCATGCTGACTCCGATCTCCCTCGACGAACTGTACCCGCTTCTTCTTAGCGAAGAGGTAAATATTGCTTCTGATGCAGCTCGCACAACCTCATCTCCGGACTCCAATACGGCTCTTTACACATTTCGCGGAAGAGGTCGTAGATCACGAGGTCGCTCGTCCAACAACAACACCCCTCAAGGTCGTCCAAATCCAAATGCCGCCGTCATATGCCAAATCTGCTACAAGAAAGGGCATTCAGCTCAATCTTGCTGGCATCGATCGAACCTCCAGTACACTCCGCAACCACGCGCTGCCAACACAGCATTAACGGCAAATTCTGATGGCTCCGACAACAACTGGTTCCTGGATTCGGGCGCATCCACCCACCTCACAAACTCTTTGGACAACCTCTCCATCTCTGCTCCCTACAATGGCTCTGACAACATTACCGTTGGCGATGGAAATTCTGTTCACATCGCGCACACTGGGGCGGGTATTCTCCCGACCCCATACCGTAAGCTGAGCTTGGCTCAAATCTTTCACACGCCTAATCTTAAATTCAATTTATTATCTATCTCACAACTAACCAAATATAACAAAATCTCCATCACCTTTGATCCATTTGGTTTCGTTTTAAAGGATCTGGCGACGCAGGCAACACTACTTCAAGGCCCTTGTAGACGGGGACTGTACACCATTCCAATCACCGTCAAGAACAGCGATCATAAGGCTCTCTCGGCAACAAACGACACCAATAAGTGGCATCTTCGTCTAGGCCACCCGCATAAACGAATGCTGGAAATTATCTCCAAATCCAATCCTCATCTCAAAATAAGCAATAGACTTGTTTCCTGTAATTCCTGTAATACTGCCAAATCTCATAAACTTCCGTTTGAGCTAAATCAATATAAACAACAAGTGCCGCTTGCTCTCATTCACTCTGACGTATGGGGGCCGGCACCTGTTGTTTCTGCTCAAGGATACAAGTTTTATGTGATCTTTGTAGATGATTTTTCTCGTTATACGTGGATTTTTCCAATTCGTTATAAATCTGATGTACTCTCTATCTTTGTCAAGTTTAAAACGTTCATTGAAAAATTTACTGCTCATCCAATTAAAATTTTTCGGACTGACGGTGGTTCGGAATACGTTAATGCCGAATTCAAGCAATACCTTCAAAAACATGGCATTCTGCATCAACTTTCGTGCCCTTACACCCCTGAGCAGAACGGAGTCGCAGAACGAAAAAATCGACATATTGTAGAAACAACTCGCACCATGCTACTCACTGCTTCCATACCGTATAACTACTGGCCCGATGCGGTTCTCACTGCTGTTCATTTAATAAACCGGCTTCCATCCATTACGCTTCGTAATGCATCTCCGTTTGAAATGCTGTACAAACGCAAGCCTGATTACAGTCAATTAAAAGTATTTGGGTGCAATTGCTTTCCTCTCTCTCCGCCTCAAACCCGTCACAAACTTCAACCTAAATCCCATTCGTGCGTTTTTCTTGGGTATTCTGAAAACTACAAGGGATACAAATGTCTTGACATTGCTACGAATAAAATTTTTATGTCTAGACATGTTATATTTAACGAGTCTATTTTTCCCTTCTCCATGGTACAGAAAAGTCCTGAAGCCAGCTCTTCTGACATTCCGCCGCTTCTTCTCACTCCCACAAGTGCTTCCGTGCATCAGCATCCTGTCTCAACACCCTCGGCCCACACTCAATCTTCAATCAGGAAAACCTCCTCTGCTTCTATTCCTACCTTCAACAGCGCTGGTCACATTCCGGATATTTCCTCTCAGACAAATCTTTCAGACAACACTACTGTCCAGCACTTGCCCATTCATCCCATGACCACTCGCAGCAAAACAGGTAATCTCAAACCTATTCAACGCCTTAACCTTATTACTCAACATACAGGCCATGCTTCTGTTGCACCGACCAGCTATTCCGAAGCCATAAAACTACCTGAATGGCGAAATGCAATGGCAAGTGAATTTTTTGCGCTTTAGAAACAAGGTACTTGGAGCCTCGTCAAGCCTCCACCCAACGCATCTATCCTCGGATGCAAATGGACTTTTCGAACAAAGCTACACACCAATGGCACGGTCGCTAAGTACAAAGCAAGACTCGTAGCACTCGGAAACCATCAACAATTTGGGCTAGACTATACGGAAACTTTCAGCCCCGTTGCCAAAGCTCCCAACTATTCGAATCTTTCTCGCAATTGCCATCTACAATGACTGGGACGTGCAGCAACTTGACGTTGCAAATGCCTTTCTTCACGGTACTCTAACAGAAACCGTCTTCATGATGCAACCAAAGGGCTTTGAAGATCAAACAAAACCAAATCATGTATGTCGCCTACATAAAGCCATTTACGGTCTTAAACAGGCTCCGCGCCAATGGTATAACACTTTCACTTCCTTTCTCCTTTCACTTGGGTTCGAACATAGTAAGGCAGATCCTTCGCTTTTACTTTTTTGTAAGACTAACGTTCGAATTTACTTACTCATATACGTTGATGATATACTAATTATGGGCAATAATCAGGCCAGCCTCAAATTGATTCTTGATCGCCTCAGTATGGAGTTTTCTATGAAGCACTTAGGATCGGCAAACGAATTTCTCGGTATCAAAATTACCAAAAATATTAACGGCTACTTCCTCTCTCAATCGCATTATGCACTTCAAATCCTTGAACAAGCAAATCTAGTCAGCTGCAACCCTCTCGCGAATCCAACATGCACCAAGCTACCAGCCGAATTCTCTAGTGATACTCTGCTCGCCGATCCAGCCACCTACCGGAGCCTCACCGGGTCACTCCAATACCTTACTCTAACACGTCCAGACATCTCATTCAGTGTCAATTTTCTTTCCCAGCATATGCACGATCCAATGGCCGAGCATGCTTATCTTCTTAAACGCCTTCTCCGTTACATTAAAGGTACGTTAGAATTTGGTATACCTGTCACCAAAACTAACTTGATCCTTAAATCTTTTTCAGATGCGGATTGGGCTGGCGATCCAATCTCCCGTAGATCCACCTCCGGCTACTGCTCTTTCCTTGGAGAAACTCTTATCTCATGGACAGTCCGCAAACAACATACCGTTGCTCGATCATCCACGGAGTCAGAATATCGTGCGCTGGCTGCTCTTACAACAGACATCATTTGGACACGCCGGCTGCTTTCTGAATTCGGCATCCCTCAAGATCAGCCTACGAACCTCTACTGCGACAACATGTCAGCTATTGCATTGGCTAATAACCCTGTTTTTCACTCTCGCACAAAACATGTGGAGATTGATCAGAAATTTCTTCGGGATCATATTCAACAACATCACATTAATCTGCTACCCATAAGCACTACCGATCAAATAGCAGATATCTTCACAAAGCCACTCTCTACACCTCGCTTTACCTTTCTCAGATCCAAATTGACTGTCGCAAAGGACCCATCAATTTGCGGGGGCATATTAGACATGACGCAACATACTAAGCCAGACAGTTTCACACCTTTCTAAACTTCGGTTTATAGCCATATATACATATGTATCTAGTAGTTTCCTTTGGCTGTATACGTGTCTATAAATACTTTGTTAATCTCTGTAATCGTAACAATATACGATATTAGTTTTCGTCTCATTCTAGTGTTATTCTCTGTTAAATGCATTCCTCAGTTTCTTCAATATATATATCCATTTGAACATATTTGTTTTTATTCTTAGATGACATACCAAATTTTTTTTGTTATTTGGATTAAGTTTTAATCAAACTTAGATAACAGTTCGTGTAAGGTAACATATACATAGATCAAATGCACAAAGCTAATTGCAGTTGAGAGGACCTAGCGAGTCTACACTTGAATGGTTGAGATAACTGAACTAGCTCGAACTATTTTTGAAGTGATAAGTTTGTATTAGTAGAAAATTGATCATAGTTATCCACAGTCATCAAAGACAAGTTACTCAAACAACTACTAGGAACTCAACAGAGGTTTAAAAAAAATGCAAGACAGACATGCATACTCGTCCAATAATACTCGACAGCCAGTACTAATTTGGCCATCACTCAGAAGTCTTCTAAAAATAATCTATAACTGCCCAACTACCAACAGTCATCCTTAGTAATTGTCGTTCTCTTCTTGTTGAGCTCATCCAAGATTTGCCCTTCTTCACAACATCGACTTAGCTGGTAATCAGCGTTGGACCATGCTTATGTTAGTCTGATTTCTATGTAGAACATCTAATAACATGAATATTTCTTCTCACTATAATGAGGGGTTTAAGTGTCTGGCATGTGGAATTAAATATAGCCACGATTTTACCTCTAAATATTAAGAAGTTCAACTCTCTCTCTCTCTGGGGGGTAGGGTATGACAAATCAAACAAAAAGATAAGTAATAAATCACAATTTGCGAAACACAAGTAGACATAAGATTTATGTAGAAAATTCAAAACGGGAAAAAATCATGGGGTAGGAGGACGGCTGCACTATAGAGAAAATAAAAGGTCGAACCCCGTAAGGGGACACTGCCTGCTTGGCATGGACCCCTGACACATCTGCCAAGCGAATAACAGTCAAGGACATAAACAAATAAGGTTCGAGCTAAATTCTAGGCAACTCCAACACACACACTCTCTCTCAACTACTGTACAATTGAGTTGCAGCTAGCCTTCCTGGCGAAGTGTCCAACCTTGTTTCCTTGTATCAGTTCACTTGAGAGAATATAAATACTAATACATGCATCCTTTCTCACTCTTCTTCCATTTGTTTGTGTTGCATTTTAAGGTTCAACTGATTTTTATCGAACAAATTTGAACCTAATTAACTACTTCGCTTTACTGAGCTTAAAGTTCTGAGTAAGTCTGAGATCAAACTAAGAAAATTGTTTCCAATTTTTTAAATTTTAAGTGGGGATCAATTTGATATCTATCATTCGCAGCATTGGCCTTTAACTCCATCCAGTGCAATAATTTCAAAGTATTATACAATTAATCAAGCTTTAAGCATCTTTCATCACTACTGTATACACCACCAATTAATGACTAAGCCCTAAGAATATTGCAACGACCCATCTTTGTTAATGTTAAAAGGTCGTCGTCAGTGGCAAGGCAGGCCAGCTTTAAAGCCAACAAGATGGTTAAGCACGACAAGTCACCCTTGGCTCACGACAAAATATCTAATTAGTCCTTTGACTTACATGCATGAATGGCTAGCAACCATGTCATATTCCTAGCTAGCTAGGTTGTCTAGCAACTTGAGCAGTGCTTTGCTCAACCGAAAGCCAACGGGCTGATTTCGCTCGAGAACTATAATATAATTATAATCACTTAATTTAACACTATTTCGAATGCAAAGCTTCTCACATACTGAAAAAAGCTCGCCTTTTTTACTTTGTTTTTTTCTATATATGATCTTAGCTATATATGAATAATGCAAGAAATTAAAAGTCTTCATCCATTGATGTAATATTACGTTGCTAATTATCAGAGATAAGCATATATATTATGTTCACTAATCATCTATGGTAGTTGTTTTTCTCTTAGGTTTTAAACGGGGCATAGTAGTGTTTGAGAACGTGGCTGGGTAATTTGTTTATTCTATGGTTTACTAATCATTTATTTCTTATTCCGGTGTTTATTCTATGGTTTACTAATCATCCAATCTGATTCTGATTTTAGTGAGAATTTTTTCCTTAGTGCTTGTAACTAGATTGACATATTAGTTTTTAATTTTTATTTTTGTTAGTAGCTCTTTGAGTAGCAGTGAGTTATTTTTTTGTTAAAACCACCAAAGGGTTTACGTGTTAATCATCACAAAAAAAAATTAAAAAATACAATGTCCTTAAAGAGACCTCTATCTCTCTACGGCTCGAACGAGCTAAAAAAGTCCAAAAAATACCTATGAGCAAGTGGCCTCTACTAATCACAATTAGATAATAACCTAATAACAAGCTAGGGTGGGCTAGAAGCCAGCAACCAAAAAAGGTCCAAAAATAATGCATGTTGAAGCTTCGCCTCCTTGCTCAAAAAATGAACATGCTCCAAATCCGACAATCCACCATTAACGTGCTACAAAGAAATGCAAAGAGCAGTAGTTTGTCAAATTGGGATGAAATTAATCGAAACACCTGCAACAAAACAGGAAAATACCCCAAAAGGAACAAAAAAACAATCCAAAAGAGAGAGATATGCTCATAAACCAGCTTCAACAGGGTACCATTGGTGAATGAATATAGAATCATTACAGTTACACTTAATATGTTTATAAAAATATCAGGATTTTTTCATAATAGTGAAAGAAACAACGCTATGCAAATACCAAGTTATCTGATGCCTGATGGAAAAAGAAACGTTGAAATCCAGCTGCAATCATTTATGTTGAATTAACACGTAAGCTTTTATATGAGTTAAGAAAAAAATAACTTTGGGTAAATATGACTTTTTTTTTTGCTTCATATAACATGAAAAAGATGCTTTGACTGTGCTAAGTTGATCGATGTGAGCACATTTCCTCATCTTCCTCACCATTTTTATAGCAGATAAATACATATACAATCAGAACCTTTGATTTTAAACACCGAGGATTAAAAACTAAGAAATCTTACTATCATTATTCAAAGAATATTATAGGGCTTGTCATGCTACTTTTAAGGTAATAATTTTCAAATACACATGCTGTTAGACTGTGGCTTTTATGCAATATTTAATTACTAGAATTTCAACAATTGGACAAGTCTTCTTATTTGGAAAAATATTTTCGTTTCATGAAGAATTTTCTTACTATATCTCTCCTCTAATTAACAGATTTTGGTGTGTAAATTTGGTACAATTTTTTTATTACATTATAAAATTATTATAGAAAATAATATTTTAAAGCTATTATAGAAATTAACTTTCTAACATAATTTATAAATATTCAATTTAGTCCCAGTAAGAAAAAAAAAAACTTTCTAATATAGTTTTTCTTTAAGGCATTGAAAAAAATAGTGATCAAATAAAAATTGTGATTGCAGTCTAAAAAATAAGCAAGTAAGAAAGTTATTCCAAGCTAAGTCTAAGTCTTCATTTGGAACAACTTTTATATTGCTTCTTAAAACAGAGTTTCAGCATAAAAATATTTATTTTTTACTAAAATTCTGTTTTAAGAAACAATAAAAAAGTCGTCCAAATGAAGCCTAAGTTTTGGTGGGATCCACTTTGGAGATCTTTTCTCTTATCTCTATTTGAAAGTATGAGCAAACAAAAGGGGGTGTTGTAAGACTGGGCTTGGAATGAATTCAAACTTAGCAATTAGTATGATAATATTACGGTCTCAGATTAGCTAAAAGTCTTTTCTCATTACTCCAACGTTTCATTTGGTGAAATTTTTTCTTGCAAGTGGTATCAAAGTTGGTGAAAGATTTGGGTCATTTAAATGACTAAGAATATTTCCTGATTGTGAAGTTTAATGGAAATTAAGGGCAGCTAGCTACACATGATCGATGGCAAAGGTGTGAACTGTACGAAGGATATTCTTGCTCTACAGAGACTGCCGAATATTATTCAAATAGCTGAGGTTAATGCCGACTCTTATACGACCTTGACTCTGCTCATGTTAGACTAATTTTCTTGTTGGATCAAAGTTAAACCATTTGTACCCTCAACTGCTAGGGCTGAAGATATATAACTAAAAGTTGCAAATATATCTGCCGGAAAATGAAGAATTTTTCGCCGAAAAATCTGACGGTAATACATAATTTTCTTGTAGTGTTGTGAGGCCGGATGAATTTTTTTTTTAAATCAAAGCGCTTGCTGGAAATTATTCAGGGATATAATTAAAATAAAATATGTATAAAAGAAATATAAAATTTTATACAAGTTCTTCCATTAATTACAATTTTCATAATGATAATGATGGAAGGAGAAATTTATTAGTTTTATGCACTTTATGTGTATTTTAATTTTAATGTATCTGTGATAGAGCCTACAAGAGATTATTTGTGCGGACATCGGATGGGAGAACCGTCCGGTTACGCTTGGTATCGAGCTCGGTACCGACTCGGTAAGAGCTGTACCGCTCAGTAGTCTCCGGATCACATCCGGACCCCCACTTAATAATTTGCCGAAACCCTACTGACTTTACTTCTCTTATAATGAAAATTTAAGACAATCTGCATACTGTTTTTGTACATGGATCTGTTTTTTTAATATTAATTAGGCTTAACAAATTACAATAATTGAGAGATCTGTAGTTCTAAAGTGTACCAGTGAGATGTCTTCTATCGCTGATAATTTTTTTTCTTTTATGAAAAAGACTGGGTTATCCCTTCACATAATATAAACAAGAGTGCCGTTGGCAATAAAAATGTTATTGGTGATCCTTCGTTAGCTTTACCAAATTGTTTTTTAAGTAAAATATCAATTTTAAGCATGATTGAAGGTTGAAATCGATGGAGCATCTGAATGAGTTCATTTTAATTAATATAGTATAAACTAATTAAAGAAGCTTAGCATACACGAAACGGAAGAAGATTAGATGAGATTTCTTCTCACCTCTCTCTTTTGAGTTCTGACTTATGAAGATTTTAGTGAACTTAGATAAACTGAACGATAGAGCACCGCAATGAATTACAGGTATTTAAGTATAAACAAAAGTATATTTTGTCACAATTTAATAGTTTATAGTCACATATATTATAATGGGGTGTCAATTTCGGGTCATGGGTCGGGTTCGGGTTGAACCTGAAACTGATCCGGTACTATTCGGGTCAACCCGAACCCGACCCGTTTCTGTAAACGGGTCGGTTTTCCGGACCCGAACCCGAACCCGACCCGCTTAGGGTCCGGCCCGACCCGACCCGAATGACCCGATTCGAACAAAAAACTGATAGTTTTTGGGTCCAAAAATGGGTCAAACTCCTTTTTTCGAGTCAAGAACGGGTAAAAAACGGGCCAATCTCGGGTTCCCGGGTCAAAAATGGATCATTTTCGGATCAATTTCGGTCAACCCGAACCCGACCCTATTTTTGAAACGGGTCGAATTATTGAACCCGAACCCGACCCGTTTCGGGATCCGATCAACCCAAACTAGAAATTTTCGGGTCGGATTTTGGGGTTGGGTCCAATATTGACACCCCTTTATAGGAGTAACTCTTGAATGCCTGATTAAAAGTGTTTGTACAAATTTAGCTATACTTTTTTAAGAATTGTACATAAAACTTTTGCTTGCACAATTGATAATTCATAAATGTGATATGAATAGAGAATTGTTATGTAAAGGAGCTTGGTAAAAATTTTATTTTTATTTTTTAAAAAATAAATTTTTATATAATGGTGAATTTACAATATATAATATACTATTAAGATAGAGTACTATAAACAAATTATTTTAGCTATATTACACGAAGTTACTAAAAATATTCACATTAAAAAATGATGATAAGATGATTTAGATTAAGGCTTGATTTCGGATAACTTTATTACTACTTTCTAAAGCATATTTATAGTAAAATATATATAGTTAAAAAAATTATACTAAAAAACTATTTTAGAAAATAATAAGAAACTTTCCCAAATGAAGCTTGAATGTTCTTCCCTACATATCATAGCCCCCGCCTAATATCTTAAAGGCTAAAGGTAAATTTATGCTAACATTAGATTAATGAAGATTAATTTTTGATTGAGTGAGGTCCAAGAAGATGCCAAATGTATATGCTTCAAAATTTAAGTTGATGTGTGAATATGATCAGATTAGAAAAATTATTTCAAATGAAGTCATGACTATTATATTTTATTAGACTGAACTAAATCTATGCTCCAAATGTTTGATTGAAGACACTTTAGTATATAGAGAATTGAATAATTATGTTATACTGTATAGATTAGGAAGAATATTTTGTCTTTTTCTTTGATTAAATAGAGCACTTATAGCATCTATCGTATGAAGCATTAGTTAGTGATCCAATTTAAAATTTTTGGATTTACCACTTCGATAATTAAATAACATAGATATTATAACAATTATTTATTAAGAATGAAAGCTTGTAATACATCTATTGTATTCAAATATTGAAGATTACTAAACAAGATAAAAAAAATAGTAATAAATAAGGCTAGTGTAGATATCACTATTTATGAGGCACGTTTTTTTTTTTTAAGACCAAAAAAAGGATTACAGGATGCAAAACAGCAAAAATACATGAGAGCAAAAGAACAGCAAAAGAAAATACAATCGAGATACAATCACACTGGCTCAATAATTTGTCGGGGCTTCCAGCTTCCCGAAAGTCGAGCTTTCAGACCATCCAATTTGGTGACGACAAGCGCGAAATAGCCAACCCAACCGAGAAACGGATGACCACCAAAGATTTCCACGAGCCACGAGGACGGAGAAACAAGCCCCAACCACATCATTGCCCGACAATAACCAACGACAAACAGAAAATAAAGATCGAATCTCTAATGCACCAGCATAATGTTTCTTCCAGCTAACGTACAACAAGAAAAGAACAATAAAGCAAAGGCCAACTGCCACAACCCAAGATCCAACCCATAAGACGAACAGAGAAGGAAACGAACCAGAGAAACAGGAAGTAAACCAACAAGGGAGGAAAGCTACCTACCCCGTCTACCCCTCCCTCGACCCCTCCCATGAGAGGCGACAAACACCACCGATTTGTCACGCAGCAAGGCAAAAGCATTCGCAGGATCATCACCCCCAAAAGGCTCCAAAGAGGAATTCGTATCATAATCATACTCAGACGAACAGTGAAGCTAATCGATATGTACCCTCACATCCACCCCGAAATTGTCTCACACATGATACACCAAAGCTTGAGGCTCAATTAAGTTAACTAGCACATCCACAAATGAGTTAGGCACAATATCAACAGCAAGCACCTCATCCAAAACAGTGTTACCTGAAGATGAAACAGTATCCTCAGGTTGAGCCTTAGACTTAGCAGAAGAGGCATCCTCCCGAAATTCGAAAGGAACAACACATCCAGACAATTCATTCCAAGGTGAAACAGACATAGAAGTCTGCTCACCAAGCCCATCAGTTAACGCCAAACCACACAGAACAGGCCCAGACAATGCACCAGATAAATTAAGTTTTGAAGTGATGCTATCATTAAGAGCACCAACATCACTAACATAAACCTGATGGATCGGGGCTAAACTATTAATAGAATTAACAGGAGGACATCCCTCAACACCAACTATTTTACCAACCACGTTTTCATCAGAACATAAAACATCAGCAGCCAAAGTTATAAGGTTACCATCAACCTCAGTAAACTCAATCAGAACATCATCCACAATTAATAGGTAACACAAAACAGGGGTAGGTGGAAGAAGTGCAAACCAAGTCCGGATTACCATTCGCACCCAAAGTAACAGGGCCACAAAAAACCTTAGTTACCTCAAACGAAACATCCCCCACAGGAGCTAACAGCATAACCGGGAAAAGGGGAAGAACTAACTAAGGTAGGATTACCATTCAAAATGATTCCAGGAGACAGATTAGCCTCTGCAACAACTATAATATCCTCCAACTCCTCCTCAGCAACATTAGGAATAGGTTTAGCAATAGACAGTTCATTAGAGGACAGGGGACGACATTTCCTGGGTAAATGCCCAATTCACTTGCAGGAAGCATAGAAGGGGGGAAAATCATCAAAAGCAACCTCTTAGATGTACCCTAGAGACTCAGATCCTAACCACACTTGTTTAGGGAAGGATTTAGTAATGCCAAGCTTCACGAGCAACAAACGGCCGGGAGCCTACAGAGGTTACGACATCAATTTTCAGAGGTTTGCCAAAAAACGCTCCCAAAGCATGAAGAATATGAGGGTTAAAAAAGGTGAGGGCGTAGAAACGGGAAAGAAACCTAAATCGGGATAACAAGCAATTCAACACCAACATCCAAGGATGGCGATCATTTTGTGAGCTTCATGAAACAGTTAAAAACAAGATACGAACGATGGCAGAACACTCTACAGTAGTCCAAATTATTTGCAAGTTTGATCAAAATGTGCGAATCATCTAGCAGAGTAACCGAAACATCACCATTTAATTTAAGATTAAAGAAAAATTTTCTAATAGAATCAAGAGAAGACCTCTTAAAAGGGAAAAAACTAACAAGAGAGAACTGAAATGGGGAAGCCAAAGCATTAATTTCCTGGTCAGAAATCCACAGTGAAGGTAAACCACGAAATGTGGAGGGTCACAGAGCCAGAAAGGAGGAAGATGAGTTGGAACCAGCCAGCGCTTCTAAAAATGAACGAGAATGAGACAACCCCCCTAGAAAACCAGGGTCGCTCAACCTAACAGAGCCATACCGGGGAACGCCAGAGAGGGGCAAAAACAAAACAAGAAAACACCAAAACCGAAGGAAAACAAACCAAGATCGAGAAAACTTCTCTGAGAGCCACCGAGGATGCCAGCTCCAGCAAGGAGGAGGCCCCAGCGGGGCGGGAGAAAACTTGGCGAAACCAGAGAAGAAGACCCTAGCAGACGTATAAACATAAGATTATTTCATTTTTTAAACTGTTATTATTTTGTGCAATATGCATATATTAATTGAATAAGATTCAATCATACTAACGAGGGTTGTAGAGTTGATATATTCTAATCATCAATATTTTACTTTCAAATTATAGAAACATTATTTGATAATGGTGTATCAAGATATAAAAAATATGAAAATATGATTTCCCTAACATTATATATATTCTTCTAAATAGTGAGGATGTCCAACTTTTTTTGTTAATTTATTAATCATCAATAAGTTTTATTTTTATGTGTAAGGGATTTCTTATGCTTGATTATGATGATTAATCCTCGCCTTGTGATATAACCTACCTTGCAATATAGATTAATTACCCTATAAAAATGATATAAACTTGGAATCATAATACAAGCACGAATCATTTATCGAGATTCGAGAGTAGCTTTTGGAGGTATTTATAACATAATTAATTAGGTCATATAGGTTTACTTTGGGAAGTTGATGAACCATAATCACTTTTTTTAAAAAATAAATTAAGTAATTAAAATTAATAATATAGATTTTATGAGTATTGTATATTAATTAAGATAAGACACACTATTTGATCATATCTGACTGAACCCTTTTAATATCTTTCATTGTTGAATCTCCTACATCAAAATAAACTTTATAATATCTCCTTTTTCTTTCAACAATGAAGAAGAAAACAAACTCAATAAGTCGATCCCTCTCATTAAATTACTTAGAAAAAAATCCTATATCTTGAATTTGGTATGGTGATGCATTTAGTATGCGTCATTGGAAAGGATATATGTCATCCTAATTTATTTTTTAGGTTAAAACATTTGGACCAAAACTGAGATGGAAGAAAAAATCAACCGTTACTCGTCTAAATTACTTGAACCTTCTCCCTGTTTATAAATATTGAATAAGCTGATCATGAGCTCATCGTGACCTGAGTCATCAATGGCTGTTTTGAATTTTAATGAATTCATCAAACTAAACAGATGAGGCTGAGTTAAGCTGTGAGATAACCTAACTTAATTTAAAACCTGTAGTCAGCTCTACAATTGTCATTAGCGTTGGCATCTTTAGTTCCCACTATTCAATGTAGGAAGGTCGGCAATTGACCTCCTCGACTAAAATAACTTACCCTTAGAATAATCTGATGAAGAATTTTATTCAGGAAGTAAAATTAATATCTCCACTACAATAGTTTTTGAGTTAAAATTATAATTTTTAAAGACATAAAAAGGTGTTTTAGTCTTACTAATGTAATTTTTAATAAAGTTTCTCAAAATTTTTATTATTAATGGGTTTGATTAAAAGCTGTATTTTTCACTAAAAATCAACGTTTTAAAAACTACCGCCCGTTTGAAGGCCGGTCTGGTTCACCCACCTTTAAAAATAGGGTGTACATCAAACCAGTCAGAACCGGTTTCAACCACCGGTTCAATCGGAAACCGGTCAAGATTTCCTAAAGCCCGCCGGTCCAATTTTTTTTTAAATAGTTAAATAAATTATTTAATATTAAATAAATGATAAACTTAATTAATAAATATAAATATTATATATTAAAACTCTAAAATAAATATTAAAGAATGTGGTTTTATAATTATTTGCAACATTCTCACATGGCTTCACAAGGCATCATATGAACTTCTATGATGTGCAAAAGCCAAAAGGTATATAAACTATGCAAAATAAAAATCACAAGTGATGTGGGACTAAATCATACAAAGCAAAATGCTCTCTTTGGTTTCATGTATACACTATGCAAAGCAAACATCTTTTTTTAATGGTTTTTTTAATTATTTTTTATAATATGAATAATATTTATTTATTTATTTGATAATATTTATTTTTTATCCATTTATTTTTTATATATTTAATTATATATTATTTTTATAATATGAATAATATTTATTTTTTAGATTTGGAAATTTTACTTTTTTAGTTAATAATTTTTTATTTTTTTCTATTTTAAAAATTTATATTTAATTATATATTATAAACAATTAATTTTTATTATGAGTTTTTTATATAATTTATATTTATAGTTTATATCTAAATATGTAATATAAATTAAAAATAATTAATATTAAAATATATGGTTATTATATTTCATTATTATGTTAATTTTATTATTTTTTATAATAATATTATTATTTATTACGTCATCTGGTTCGACCGTTCGAACCGGTCAAACTGTGAACCTCTCTTTCGTCCGGTTCGTTGTCCGGTCCGATTTTCACAACTTTGCTAAAAATCAGTACTACTTTACCACATTTTAATAAAAATTTTGATCAAACTTTTTATTCATATCATGAATATTGCGAGAATATAAAGAAAAAAATAAATGGCTAAACAAAATATTTAGCCAATTTTGTTTGTTAATATTCTATTTTTTTATTAAAAGCAATAAAGTTAGCAATAGTTTTTTTTTTTCATGTCATACTTTTTGAGGAAATGTTAGTATTCGCTATGCGATTGAAAATTAATTTGATTATAATTATTGTAAAAATGTGATTAACTGGGGTTCATTTGGGATAGCTTTAAATATTTATAAAGATGGTTGTAATGAGGCTGTAAAGAAAGTAACTTTTTAGAAGTTACTGTAGAAAGCAACTTCCTAACACAAATTTTTTAAAAGCACCAAAAAGTAACAATCAAACAAAAAATAAAGTAGTTAAAAAGCTATCTCAAACAAAGTCTGAATCATCTATGATGCCAAATATTTTTATCCAAATCCTCAATAATAATTCACCCATAAAAAATATGTTAAAAAATTTATATTAATTGATAAAAGGCAAGTTTACTAAAACTTGTTACAAAATTGTGACCAATAATTTCATCTTTAGTCATAATATGCAAATTTGTATATTAAATCTACATAATAATCTAAAAATTATTTTTAAATAATATTTCCAAAACATAATACACATATTGTTCATACCAATTTTCTAATTTAAAAAAAAGATAATTTTAATAAAAATATTCAATAACCTATTTATTCTTACACATTAAAAATCAATGTTAACAAAATAATTTAATATTTGAAACATAATTGAATAAATATAATTTATCATTCCAAAATATAGAATAAAATTTTACATTTAACACAAATGTTTATTAATAATTAATAATTAATAAAGCATATGAGCTTTCCAATTCCACGTGAAGGCCAAGTACACCCATTGACTAACCCTAGAACCTGTCATGAAAATGTCATCAAGATAGACTTAAGACATAAACTATAATTATTTAAATAGTCATTAATTAATGAAAAGATAAGCACGAAGACAAGGAAGGAGTAGGTTGAATACAACATGGCTAAAGACAAGACCATTTGCCCTAACGTTGACTTCTAGAAGAAGGCAGACCAAAGCTAGGGTTTCGTCCTGCTCTCTCTCTTTAAAGCTGAGAAGGACGGTTTGAAACCAAGAGAAAGAGGTTTGAAAAAGGAGGAGAGAGAAAGAGACGTTGAGGAAGAAGAAGACCTGCAAGTTGGAAACAGGACAGAGAAAAAAAGAAAAAAAATTCTTCTTCTTTATTAATTGCTGGTCGAAGAAAGGAGACTGGAAAACGTGATGAAGATTGGAAGAAATATTATTATTATTATGTCATCGGTTAGAATACTGTGAGCGGGAAAGCAACTTCTCGTCTTTTTCCTTCACTTTGAAGCCAATAGAAAGCTATTTCGGTGCCCATTTCAATTGGAGCTGGAAGTATTTTTAAAGCTGCTCCTCTTGAATTTGACCTCACTTTCTAACCAAAGGAAATTAATAGGGTATCCTAAGAAAAATATTCGCTCAAAATAAAACGACAAAAAAATTTATTTTTTATATTTACATATATATATAATTCAGGATAATTTTGAGTATGGGTCGAAGCCAAGCTCGAGTCACTACTTATGTGAACTTGAGCTTGATTAATTTGTAAAGTTCAAGATGTTCATTTATTATCAAAAGAGAAAATGATTATGATTCAGTCAATTTTATTATAATAAAATAAATCAAAATTCAGAAATTAGAAGGCAAATAACGAAAAGTCATTTTTTTAAAATAAGAAAGTAAGATATCTTTAAAATATTTTAAAAAAAGTTTTAAATTTTTGTACTTAAAATCCTGAATGTTAATATATTTTGATTGTATTTTATATTAATATTTTTTAAATGAGCCGGCTCATACGTTAACGAGTTGAGTCAAGGCTAGCTTAGCTCAAGTTTGACTCATTAACTCTTTCAGGTTAACTCACGAGTCATTTATCGAGTTGAGCTCGAGCGGACTCACTAGTCAGTTTGACTCACTTACACCCCTTCTAATTTTAAGTCTTGCATTTAAATTTTATAATTTTTTTTTTTGGGACATTTAGGTCATTTAAGGCAAACTCATACACACCATGCATACACAAAGACTCGAACGCAAGATTTCTTAGTTGGAAGCCTAAGCTCTCAACCAACATATCAATGTGAGTAGTGTAATTATTATTATTTTAGTATTGATTACTACTACCATCTATAAATTAAATTAATTACATTTATTTATCAAATTGAATAAAAAATCTTATTAATAAATGCATTCCAAAGCTACCTTGCTAGGTATTATTCTTATTAATTTATTATATGGCTGCAAAGGATGGTAGATAACCAATCGCCTTCTGTGATTAAATGGAAAAGTAATAAGTTTTTTTTCTTTTTGGACAACTAGCAAATGGCAAAGAGGTCAAACGAAAAGATAGGAAGAGAGAACAATTTTAACTAAGCAGGAAAAGCTGCATAGTGCATAAGAATTCAAAAAAGATAATTATATTTTGAAAATTATGGCTGATTTTTTGTCCCTAAAATATGCCGGTGCATTTTCAAAACTTTATATTAATAAAATTATTAAAATAAATTGATATAATAATAGTTATATTAAAAAATATGTTCACATATGGGATTTAATTTATATTTTAAATGTATATATTTTCTAAAAAATATAAATGTTGATTAAAATATGTTAATTTATCTTAAAATACGAAAATTGTGAAATAGGTGCATTATGACGTACGAGAAAAGACAAGCAGGGCGACTATTAATGTACAATGGAGTAGTTTTACGTTCTTAATTATTATGTACCAAACTAGAATTATAGTGAATGGCGTGTAAAAAAGAAATAGCTTGCCGGCTTGCCCTGCTGCAGTTGAAGGGGAAGAACAATTAGTATACGACATAGGGACTTAATAAAGAGACTAGTGCACTAAAAAAAAGGATTTTTGCTTAACTATTGTAATTAAAAAAAATCCAATGGAACATATGCAAATATTTGAACATTTTATCATACTTTATCTGATAAAGGGGATAATATACTAGTGATAGATGTCTGTATCTGGCGGTGCATAATAGAGGAAGTATTGGTCCACATGATAGCCTTGGATCTGCCAATGCATCTGTCATCATGATGCTGTGGTATTCAAACTCGTAGTATCGTGGTGTTACAAAGCACTGCGGTGCTCTGCTCTTTGTCGATCAGCGCTGAGGCACTCGAGAATACAACACCAGGGTGCTTAGGTAAATAGAGCCAAGGAATTGTACAAAAAAAAAATTCTGATAAACCACCCGCACCCCCTACCGAGCACGATAATTTGAACTAAGATCCAAGGCAACAAAACAACCTGATTGATCAGCACAATAAAATTCCACTAATAATCTCTCACTTGGAAACTGATTGCAATCAATCCTCCTCCTGATCTACAACACCAATTATAATAATTGTAGTGTGGCTCACCCCTACTCTCATCCTCTATGAAAACCAACTAAAGCTACACATAGCTTCAGTTTATCATATGTCATCATCTTCATCAACATGTTTGCAGGATTCTTGGTCGTATGTATCTTCTCCAAAAATAACTGACCATCTTCTAGATGACTTGATGAAATGATAACGAAGTTGGATATGCTTCGTTATAGAATGGAATGCATAATAATGCTCATGATGTCACTATGTAGCTTTCCATTCCTTTGCCCCATTGTCAAGTTCTATATATAAAAAAAAAAAAATTCAATCATATCACCTCCTTGCTAACCTTAGTGATATCAATTTACTCAGCTTCTGTTGTTGAGAGTGAAACAATCTTCTGTAACTTGGAAACTCAACTCACTACAATCTTTCTTAAGGTGAAGATAGAACCTGATGTGCTCCTCAGACCATCAAGATCTCCAGCAAAGTTAGAATCTAAATAATCCTATAGATTAATTCCTGCACCACCAAAGTAAAGAGCTTTATCAATTAATCCTCTCTATTATATGAGAATCCACTTAGCTGCCTCCTAATAAAGTTTTCTTGGGTTACTTATAAATCTGGTGACTATTTCTATTGTATATACTATATCAGATCTTATGCAGATCATATCATACATAAAATTTACAACTACTGAAGCATATGAAGTACTGTCCATCAGCTCTTGCTCTGCTTCATATTTAGACTATTGCTCTTGGATAACTGAAAGTGACTATCCAAGGGAGTACAAATTGGCTTTGCCTCACTCATGTTGAATCTCTAAAGCACATTTTCAACATTTTTAGCCTGAAATAGCTTCAGTGTTACGAATTTTTTGCCGGAAATCCGCCGAAAATATTTCTGGCGAAGAATTTAACGCCGGAGGGTCTTTTTCGATGCACGTTTTACCGTCGAAAAGTTTTCCGCCAGAAATTCGTCGGAAATTAGCCTTTCTGGCGGATTTTAGCCATTTTTCCGCCGGAAATGACGTTTTTTCCTGTAGTGTGCACCATAATAATGAATCCACTATGAAAATGGGAGAGTTAAGTATAGATCTCCCGTCTCTCTCACTGCTTCGCTTCTCTCTTACACCATTCTCACTCAAAACACATGTGAAAGGCAAGTTAATAGTACCAAGGGACGCAACCGTTTAAAGAAATGAGAAAGAACATTGTACAGTTTGCCAATTTGGAGCGTTGTGGCACTTGAGCCTCTTTCATATCATGATAATGTGACGCTCAAACTTGTAGCACTGTGGTGCCACATAGCACTGCATGCGGCGTCGAATTTAGAGTGCTAAGGCACTCTGCTCTATGTCGATCAGTGTTGGGGGCCTTGAAAACATAGTGATGGGGCGCTCAGGAACACAAAGTTATGTAGCTAAGGTATAGAGCACTAAGTCATATGGAAAAAAAAAATTCTGTGCAAAGTACCCAAACCCAAGCAGGGGGAAACCCCCTAGTGAGCACAATAACTTGAACTAAGGTCCGAGGCAACATAACAACCCGATTGATCAGCATAATCAGATCCACACAGAACTAACCCTCTTGAGCTAATATACTGAGTCTCATTGAGCTACTTTAATACATTAACTCAAATTTAAGCTTGATCTGGTGGGTCGATAAACTCAACTTATGAAATTTTTAATGAGTAAAGTTTGTCTCAACTTGTGATCATCAATGATCAACCTAAATGCGAGCAAAAATTTATTTGATTCAAATATAATCTGATACAAAATTTGATTTAATTTTTCCTTGATTATGAATGATCAACTTAATCAGCCTAGGCTTTTCTCTACTGATGCAAGCTTACATGTGTGCATCTACATATGACTGTCATGCATGTTCATCCCAGCCTCTTCACTATATTAGAGATATATGAACGAAATCAATTCAACTAAGACTTGGTTTGGGACGACATTCTTATTGATTTCTAAAGTAATTTTCTAATATAAAAATATTTAGTTAAAAAAATTGTACTAAAAAACTGCTTTAAATAGTAGTAAAAAAGTCAAATTTACTCTTGATGCCCATATTAAGGCAACTACATATTTTAAAATTCCTTGCAGAATTTCTGTTCGCACATATAAGTTCTCCAACAATAAACACATGCCTTGAAGTAAAATATATGGCTAATTCTAGACTGATTAGGTACAAGTAGTATTTATAAATTTATGATCATAGCTGTTTCCATCTTCGTTTCTGAAAAAAATAAAAAAGAAAGGAGATCAGAATTGATCATAACGTGATGATGCGTGCGTATTTTTAAGTGATATTCTATCTTCCTTTCTGGATTTCTAATTAAAACTCTTTGCTGATCATTCTCATATTGAAGTCTTTGGCAAACTGAAATGAAAAGTCATTTGCTGGATTCTTCTTCGCTCTTAATATTTCTCGGACTTCGAGGCCATATGGTGGTATAAGACCCCAGAAGTCTCTGCTGAATAATAGTCGACGAGTGAACGACGACGGTGAGGACTGGAAATGTATAAGAAAATAATATATCTTGCAAGTTTGTCAATGCATAAAGTACTACCATATTGAGACAGATATGTTTTTGACGCATTTTTATATAACTCAGTTTTCTTATATCAAAACGTGCATCATGACAATAGTAGACCATGAAGATAGTTTGACCTGAATAACAATCTGAGCCTGTTAAGATTAGATTGTAATCGCAATAATCAAGAGAACTGGTCTGAGTCAATTGAGATAAGTACCGTTTGATTATGTGTATATTTGCAAATATGTAATTTTCTTTCTTTTATAACCATTGATTTACTATGCTTTGGTTGATCATTTCAATTTTCCTCCCATTTAATAGCTCAAAATATTACTATTTGGATGTTGAATTCTTCTTTTCTTATAGATTGATGCGCCTTGTCTAGTGAAGGAAAGTTTAATGTTATGCAATTATGTTTGAATAACAGTGAAATTTTTTGGATTGGTATAGATTAAAATTTTTAATGCTTTTCTTTTTTAATATAAGGTTTTGTTTGAAACAGGTTTCTTATTACTATTTAAAGCAGCTTTATAATAAAAAAAAAATTGTTGTATTAAAAAGCTATTTTTAGAAGCATTAAGAAAGCCGTCCCAAACGAAGCCTAAGACTTTGTTTGAAATGACTTTCTTAATGCATCTTAAAACAGCTTTTTAGTAAAAAAAAAATTTAAAAAATTTATTCTAGAAAGCAGCTTTAAGAAGCCAGTAAGAAAAGTTTCTCAAACAAAACCTAAATTTGTTGGCATAATCAAAGATCTAGGATGTAACATTGGACTAATTGGGTTAAATTAGCATTATGGCCATTATATATCTAAAAAAAAAAATCTGGCCAAGCCAATGAAGTTAGTGATTGTGAATTTTTGGGGAAAAAGAGAGAAGGTTTGGAGGATTTGGATCTACATGATGTTAGATTGGTTATCCTAAATTCTATGCGTCTATATTTTGTCCCCTGTGCTTGGGAATCGATCCCCTATTCCCTAATATTGGGCAAGCTAGGTCAATGATAGTCCCCGCTCGGCTAGGATTTTCTGAGTCTCTGTGGTGCTGACCGTCGCCATGTTGGTGATCATTTCAAGAAAGTTTCTTTCCCTTTCATTGATTTGTTCTTTTTGCAATTTTACGATCCTTTTTTCCTGTTCTATCCACCTCTAACCCGCTGCGGTTGGAATGGCGGTGAAATGCTTGAAGTGTTCTATCCACCTCTAACCCGCTGCGGTTGGAATGGCGGTGAAATGCTTGAAGGATCCTAGTTTTTTTGGATGTTTCATTGAAATTGTGCTCATTTTTGGAGTCCTTATATGGAAATACTTCCGATGCATGCTTGCTTTCACTTTGGTTGGTTTTTTCCCTTCACGTCGTCCTTCCCTCGACTCTATCTGTAGGTTCTTTTTCAACATGAATTTGAATGGTGATTTCTTGATTACGTCATTGGATCCGTCGCATGTCTCGATTAAGCTGGTGAACGATCTAGATTATAGTAGGGTTTTTTTTGTCACCGATCCTATTTCATTAGCAATTGTTACATGAAGCTAACTAAATGTCCCCATTTGTTAATATTGGTGTTCAATCACCTGTGATCCCAGTTTGGATTTTCTTCCCAAACTTGAGGCTGCACCTTTTCTCCCCATGCATCCTTCATATATTGGGAACCTTATTTGGGCATGCATTGAAGGTTGATAATGTGACTTCTTAATTAGGATCTCCTTCATCTGTTGCGCGTGTGTTAGTAGAACTTGACATTGCCAAAAAGTATCCTAATAGAGTGTGGATTGACCCAAAATTTTTTTGTTATATTCAACATGTTGAAATGGAAGTTTTCCATCATTACTTTGTTCATTGTAATTGTATTGGTCATTTGCGAGAAGCTTGTCTCCTCTTGAATTCTATCCCAGAGAATGCTCATATTAATGTTATTTCTCTTAATAGTATGGGAAAGCTGGTATTGTTAAGGATAATTGATTTAGTTTCACTATTCGTAATTCAACTCTTGCTTTGCCTGTTAATAATTCGATGGTGGAGCATGTTAATGTTGTGACTGAGTTTCTGACTATTGTGCTTTTGGTGTTGGGGGGTGGGGGGGTATTGGTGATCCTCTAAGTGCTGGTGGAGAGCATTTTGGGGTCTCTGGTCATCCTGGAACTGAATTGGTTCCTATTGTGGGGGATGACATGTCAGATGTTATGGGGGTTGATCAGTTGATTATACAGTGACTACTATTTGTGCACTCTATGTGGGTGTTACGTTGGCTTTAAAAATTGATATTTGTTTGCTTAACATCAGTTCGAGTCCCCTTTTGTCTGATGTTGGAAATAAATATGCTACTATTACAAATTTTGGTGGTAATTTTATTTCTTCATATCATGTTGCTTGTAACGTTGTTGGTTATATGGATGTTCTGATTTCTGATGTGCCTGTGGAATGTGATGAAATGTTGTCACTTCTGTGGGCTTGACCTATAACTTGAGGGGGATTGAGAAGGAGCCTTTGTGCCAATTGAGCTTATGTCTTCCGATTAATTGAAGCAAAATTATCTTCAAATGTGATTGAAAATAATGTGGACCAATCAGGTTGGCTGGATGGGTATGGATGTTCTCCTTATGTGGAAACTAGAGATAGTTTGGATGAGTTTCATGACTTATATGGTTTAAATGTGAGTAGTAAAATTCATAAAAGCTTTTCTCATATTGGAAGTAAATGGCGTCGGCGGAAATCTAGGAAGAGGTAATCCTTCTTCTGGTTTTCTGGATTATTTTGGCTAGTTGGGTGTTGAGGCCTCTTGCTACTCGTTTTAGGGGTTTTGTTCTATGTTAGATTCATAGTTTTTATGACGGTGTGGTAGATGCCTTATAGAATTTTATTATGTTATGTTCATTTTTATTTTCTTAATTTGCTTCTATTTTGCTTTTTTGCAAGAATTGGTTGTAGGCTGCTTGGTTGATGGTAGCTTTGGGACTTCTGTTGGCTTATTTTAATTTTGGTTTTGATTTGCTTTTTATAATTAGCTAGATTTCGAGGCTCATAGGTTTTGATTCAATTATTATATTTTAGAGTGCTTTGAAATCTTTAAGGACTTATAAACTTGTTTTGTTATTAACATGTAGGCCCCTCCTGTGGGTTTTAACTAAAAAAAATCATAGTAATAGAAGATAGGGAATACCATAACTAATTTACATTTAAATCCTATTTTCTGATAAGATATTATACTCAACTAGGCATGAAGCTAGTTCATAGATGAAATCTTTTATTTGCTTAGCTGTATTTGAAAACCAGGCACCGAAGGCTAAGTATATATGCCCTTAAGGAAGCAAGTAGCTGGCATCTTGTTATAAGTCAGCTTCAACTCAACATTAAGTGATTTTTATCCTTGTCTTAGTTAATGTGTCATACAATATAATTATAAGAGAGCATAATCAAGCATAAGTTACGACATGATACTAACTAAAATTTGTCAAAAATAATTTTAATTCATGTTTGGGGAATTTACTGTGGAAGTTATACGTTTGTTGAGTGCATAAATGAAGTATGGAGAGAATACAGAGGATATATATTTGATATTTATTGATTTAGAAAAAGTAAGTGATGAAGTTCCAAGAGAAGTGCTATGGAGTGTTTTAGAAAAAGAACGAGTTAATAATGCTTATATTCAAGTCATTAAGGATATGAATATAGGATCTATTGCTTGTTCTCAAACACAAGATTGCTTGATCAAGTATTTTACCAAGCCATTAAGGATATGGAAGTTCTTATTAGACATTTGCAAGGTGATGTACCTTGGTGTATGCTGTTTGATGATGATATTCCTCTTGTTGATAAGACTAGATAGGGAGTTGATGAAAAACTTGTATTAGGGAGGTTAATCTTATAGAGTCTAAGTGTTTTCATTTGAGTAGATCTAAAATTGAATACATGAAGTGTAAGTTTAGTGGTAATAAATCTTGTGGTGTAATTGTGACATTGGTGATTAAGTAATTAATACAAGTGCACATTTTAGATGTATGGAATCTATTATTCAAAGATATGGCGAAATAGATGGGAATATTTTTAGTAGAATTCAAGTTGGATGGTTGAAATGGAGGAATGCTTCAGGCTTGTTGTGTGATAGAAAAGTACCCCTCAAATTTAATTGAAAATTTAAAAAGATGGTAGTGAAATATGCAATGCTTTATAGCACATAATGTTAAGTCATTTTAAGAGAAGCATAAGATTAAGTGAAGTGTTGTAGAGATGAGAATGCTAGGGTGGATGCGTTGTTTTGAATTTAGAGACATAATGTGAAACAAGTATAATTGTAGAAAGGTTAAAGTTACTCTAGTGGAATATAAGATTAGAGAGAGTATCCTTAAATGGTGTGGTCACATAAAATATCAACCTTTTGATAACCTTTTTAGAAGAATATATAAGTTGCTTGTTCAAGCACTTAGGGTTGCCACTATTCTAAATAGAAACTGTTAAGATTTAGGGGTATATTTAGCATTATGAAAATTTAGAAAATTATTAATACCATGATTTTGTTCATGTAGATTGAAAATGAATTTAGAAATTGAAATTTAGGATGAAACATGTTAATTTCCCAATTTATTTTATTAATTGGGTGTGTGTGTGTGGGGGGGGGGGTGGGCAAGGGTGGGGGCACTAAGCGATCAGCTTGTAGAACATAAATCTAGAAGTGCTTGGGAGTGTTATAGCGTTGGGGAGCGGCCTTGTTGTACCGAGCTCTACAATTTTGGTAGCCCCTCTTAGAGAGTGATGTAGTGCTAGGGAAGTTTGGTGCAGTGGCACTAGACAAATAATAAATTTTTATATAAATATTAAATACATTATCTCTTTTGAGCTACCTAGGAGAGGAGAAGAAAGGGCCAAAATGTAAGATAAACAAAAAATGAAATAGAATAATGATCATTGCATTATATTTTGGTAAATGATTTAGGCTTCGTTTGGGACGGCTTTTTTATTGCTTTCTAAAATGGAGTTTTAGTATAAAAATAAAAAAATTGTACTAAAACTCCGCTTTAGAAATCAATAAAAAAACCGTCCCAAACGAAGCCTTACATTCACATCAATAAAAAAGCCGTCCCAAATGAGCATTACCAGGGATACCTCAGTAATCATTTTAACAAGAAATTAACAACGAGTCCACCTCAATCCAAACCCAAGTAAAACCATTTTTTAAACAAAGACTCAACCCCAAAAATAGGGCATTCAGTTCAGCCATAATGACTTCCATATTCTGCGAAGGAGCAGCTAAAATTTCACCATGAAAATCCTGGATGATGCCACCCACACCAGCTCTCGACACACCAATCGACCAATCAGTATTTAATTTGACAAAAGGGGGTTTGGGCTTAATCCAATAAACAAAAGAGTCAAAAGTGTGAACATTTCTAGTATCCAAATTAATATCAAATTTAACAGCTAAATCACCACACTTAGAGAAAGCTTTGCCAGAGATAACCCTACAAGTGTAGAGTTGCAAAACCTTTCTTTTCACATTATTAATGACATCAATCCCCTATTATACTTAATATTATTCGACATCAAATTTGGGATGTCAAAATAAAATTTCTGCTCAAGTTCGGGTCCACTAGAAATCAACCATTCTTCAATCAATCCAATCCAAACTTGACTCGAATAAACAAATGGGTCAAGAATTCAGATCTAGACTCAACCCACCAGGTTATCGGGTTGATCCGACCCAACCCGCTAACCTAGGTTGCGAGCAGGGCAGCAAGTGAGCGAGGGTGCGGGCAAGGGGGAGCCCAGGTGCGAGGTGGGCGAGGAGAATGAGCAAGTGCAGGCCAGGTTCTAACGTGGGTGTGGGGTGCCAGAGAGAGTGAAAACGCAATAAAAATCTTCCTCCAAATTTTCCTCACAAAAAGAAGAGGGAATGAGCATCCCACGTGGTCTAATCAAAAGGGCCGTCGGGCCCATAGAATCTTAGTCAACGCTCCTTCTTCTCTGTCCTTCCCCCCATCTCCCTCTCTCTCTCTTTAGTCCTACCTAATCTTCCGTGAAGCTTCTCCCAGTCTTTTGGTACTCTCTTAATTAATCACTATTAATTAGCTCACAGTTCCAATCTAATATAATACATACTACGGATCTTTGTAATTAATTGAAAGGCGAGAACGAGAGGCGAACAAGCAAGAAAAAATGGTTGAAGCGTCTGGACGCTCCTATTCTTTTTTTTTTTTAATACTCTTATATATAAATATGAGTTTTTATTTATTATGAATTTTAATATAAATTTATTTTGTAAATAATTAAAGTTTCAAAGTTATGTATGTAATTGTAATGAGATAAGTAAGATCATTAACTTAGAATTTGTTTGAAATAACTTTCTAGCTGCTCTGTTTTAAGATAATAATTATAATTTTATTTGTCTACTGCTTTTTTATTACTTTTTATAATTTTTTTAAAATTTTTGTAATGAAAAGTAAGTTTTTATAATCACAATAGGAAAATAGTTTTTTCCACATCAACTTCATAAAATACTATAGATATCCCAAATAAATTCTTAGATGCATGAAATTAACAACACAAATTTTAATTTAACTCAGCTGGTTAAAGTATTAACTATTGAGTTTAAGGTTTTATTTGAGATTAGATTTTTGTTGTTTCTTAAAATAATTTTTTAGTACAAATATTTTAATTTTTATACTGAAAAATTACTTAAAAAATAGAAAAAAAACCGATCCAAACGGAGTCTAAATTTGATGAACATCAATTGTTGTAAAGCGGCATCGGTAAACTCATACGGATCATTTTAATTGAATTTATCTCAGGAATACACCTTATTTGTTTAGTTTTTTCATTTATTAATTTGTAATATAAAATCAATTAATAATGCCCGTACGAGGGCATCAATAAACACTCTGATGTCATTAGTATTATCAATAATGAGGGTGCAGAACTATGTTGGAAGGAGAGAAAAATCTTTTCTAATGGAGACATTAAAACTTTGTATTTTAAAAAGTACTATGAACCCCTTTGATCATAAGATATTTGAAAGAAAATTATTTCATATTTTATAGATGAATAGTTTGTTAATGATTTGTAGAAGATATGAGGGATATGGAGAATGCAAATCTTCATAACTTATAAAATTTAAGGACATTATTTTGCCTTTAATGGGTGCTTACAATTTGGGTTTGTTTGTGGAGAATATGGATGAAGATGGATAATCCACCTCATCAAGATTTATGATTCTATTATCTTGTGTTAATTTTACTGGATCAATCTATTGATAATGGAAGACCTAAAAGCTATATAATCGACGGAGTTTGATCAACAATCATAAATTGTCCCTTTTATGATATCTCGACTAGACGAATATGACAATATGCTTAGAAAACTCATCTTTTCAGGATGAGAACTATATCAAACTAAGCTCAAGAAAACCAATATAGCTATAAGTAGCTTATATGCGTTTTTATCGGACCACTATATTTTGTGTGCATTAAGATTATCTAATTAGAGCTTGGATTAACGAAAACCAAAAGCATTGATAATGATCATTGAAAGATATTTATACTTAATTATCTTAGCCTAATGGCATACTGTTGCTAAATTGATAATTTAAGACTAAAGATTGAATATACAATATGAAAGGTAGGTGGAATACACATAAATGAAAGAAGATGCAATATCTTAGCTTTGTCGGGCGGTGGTCCGACAAAACTCTAGCATCATGTAGTGGTATGACATTATTTCGGGCGTCAGGTGGTGGTCTGGCGGGACTCCGAGCGTCAGGTGGTGGTTCAACGGAACTCCGGGCGTCAAGTAGTGATCCGGTAGAACTCCGGGTGTTAGGTGGTGATCCAATGGAACTCCATACGTCAAATGGTGGACTGGCGGTACGTACTCCGAGCCTTAATTCGTGGTCTAATGGAACTCCGAGCCTTAATTGGTGGTCCGACGAAACTCTGGTGTAAGGTGGTGGTCTGGCAGAAATCTAAGCCGCCAATGGTGGTCCGACGGAATTCCAAGCCTCAAGTGGTGTTCCGACAAAACTTTAGGCCTCTAGTGGTTGTCCGGCGAAACTTCGGGCATCATGTAGTGGTTCGGTGGAACTCCGGGTGTCAAATAGTGGTCTGGTAGAACTCTGGGTTTCAATTGATGGTCCGACAAAACTCCGGGCCTCAAGTGTTGGTCTGGCAGAACTCTAGGCCTTAAGTGATGGTCCGGCGGAATTCCGACGTCAGGTGGTGGTCTGGCGGAACTCTAGGTGGTGGTCGAGGAGGAGATAAGAGGTCTATTTATAGATTTTCTTAAGTGGCATGGCTCGTAAATAGGAGGAAGTTCAGGAGTTGTTTGGATGGACGGTCAATGTTGAATCCCTTGATCTCGTGGACCTTTTGTTAGATGTTTGAAGGTCTAAATGATGTCGGAATTCCATGATCTTGGGCTCATTGGATTTGTCTCGTTGAGACACTCGATAGGACTATAAGCATGTCAGGTTTAGAAATTGTTTGGTAATTCAAATTGAGGTTTGAATCTTTCAACAGTGCTTCGGGTCCTTGATTTGGACCAATTTGAGCTCAGATTGAGTCGAATTTGGTGTCGTTGGGTTTGTATTTTCGAGATGTTCAGTTTGACTATAAATTTGTTGAAATCGGAATTCAAATGGTCCCAATTTTAATTTCGGAAGTTCCAAGTTCATTTTGCCTCGAGATTCTTACCCGATCAAGATAAATTTTTGATGATGTATCATATAATTTCATCTATATTTTTATGAACTTCTAGTAAATGATTATCTTTTTTATTTTCTTAAGGTATTTTATGTTTATAATAAAGTTAATTATAACCTATATTTTTATACACAGCATTGAAATTAATTAATCTTTTAGTTTCAAAATTCAATATTTTTTTTAAATGATCTTCTTAAATGTACAATTTATATTTCTTTTTTTTGTACATCAAAATATCTCAAGAGTTCTATTCAAAACAAAGGTAGAGTACTCTAGGGAAACTCAATGAAATATGAAAATTGAAGTTTGTGAACTCGTATGATCCACGATGAACTATCCAGATTCCAGGCTCATAGCAAACTCACTATGTTCATATTGAACTAACTTAAGCATTTTCAATCCAAGTCTAAGAAGCTATTTTCCCAAACTATGCTCAGGCAATCGACGATTTTTACTAACAAGTCAGCAACCATGCACTACTTGTTGGGAACTTAAATAATCAAGCTGACATTTCAACCAGTGATGGTTTCATATATTTTGATATATTTTTCTATCTTTTAGATAGCTTTTCTTGTAGTGTCAGAAATCTTAGCAATAAATATGGGCGTTCCAAGGAGAATTTAGACACGGAGTCTTAGCTCTCAAGCCTATACTTTTTGACTATTTAGTGAAATACTATAGCTTCTCTCTCTATATTCACTATTTTTCTCTTTTCTCTCTCTCTCTCTCCTCTTTATAAACCTTGCAAGGGTCTAATATCATGCTTGCTACATGTTTGTCTTCAAAGAGATCACATTGGGAAATTTAAGCTCTTAACATTTGTACTTCATTTTTTTACTGTTCTCTTCATTGTACGTCAACATTTGCTACAAGATAAAACTAGTTAGAGGAGAATAGAGCATAGATAACAAAATAATAATAATAATAGATTCACAATTGATGAGTATTTTATTCAATACTACTTCTCTACATGGATACATTACAATAATAATATATTAATATGAAATCACATACTTAAAACTCTTAAGCTATACTCATCTGGTAATTTCTTCTTAAAATTAGCAATTTTATGCTTCGTTGGGACGACTTTTTTACTGCTTTTTAAAGTAGTTTTCTAGCATAAAATTTTAATTTTTAAACTAGAATTTATTTTTAAGAAGCAATAAAACAAAACCGTCCCAAACGAATCCTTAATTTCAGCCTTCAATAATTGCGTTAAAATAAAAAAAATCAACTCTAGCATCGACAAATCTCTTCAAATTGGATCCTTAATTTCTATTTTTAATAATATAAGTGAATAATATAATATTTTTTCCTTAAATAGTAGAGAAGGTTGATCCACTGAATTAGTTGGTTCGAGTATGAAAGGACTATCAGTGTTAAGTACTCTATGCTTTCATGATAATTACAGATAAACAATAAAGAGTAATGGAAAATATATCATTTCGTACTGTTTCAGCTATCCTCACCGTTTGAAAAAACAAAGAACAAATTATCAGCTTTCATTGTTGAATTTTCCAAACCCATAAAGACAGGTAGATTAGAATCTACCCAATAGAAAACCCGTCCACACTGCTTTGCCGTTTTGCCTCTTTACAAAGCTTTCAAATATTCTTGCTCATTTTTTCTTCATCTAGTCAGAGCTCACCTGCGCTAAGTCCTCGAATCCACGGAGGATCTGTCTTCACAAGGCAGCCCTTCCACGCTTCTGCAAGCTTCTTTTAAGCTTAGTCTCCTTTGCTCTGAGCTTTGTTGAATTATACAAGCGATGTTATTGGGTTCTGATTCTTGTCAAATATGCTATTGGGAAGCGCCCATGCATGCTAGCTATCATTTTCTTAATAATTCTGTCGAGTGCATGTGGCAGCTCAAATGAAAACTTGAATTCTCATATTTGAGCAATATCTTCAAGTTTTATTGTGAGGAAGATAAGATTCTTATGTTTTTACTTTTTTGGTTATCTTTTTTGCAGGAAGTCTGTGCTGAACGAGTATATCATTAGCTTCCGTTTTTTGGGTGCTGCGGCCGTGCAGCCCACTTTTATTTATTGCTTTTTTTGTAATATTAGAAAAAAGGACCGCCGGCTCTTAGGTTTTGATTTTCTTTTTGATTGTAGCTCGTATGAGCGTAGTGAGCTGGAGGACCTTTCTAAGGACATTGTAACCTTCTTTTTTATATCAACGCGTAGGCCCCTCTTGTGGGTTTAAACTAAAAAAAAAAAAAAAAAAGATTCTTATTAACATATAAGGTAAAAAATTTTTAGATTAAATTTGATAGGAAATATTGCACTATTAAACCTTTTTTTTTCTAAATTTAGTCCTTGTGAAGATTTATCTAAATTTTTTATTCGTATTCCAACATTTGTATTTATTTTCAAAAGTTTTTTTTTTCATTAGAAGGAAAAAAAGTTTGTAATACTTCTTAAGAAATTAATACTGTCCACCTAATTAATTTGCAACAGCTTATAAAGTTATATAGGCAATAATTTCATTCAAATAAGATAAAAAGCTTTCTAAATTCATATATGTTATTATTCTATAAAAATTGCACAAAGCAAACAAAGAAATACTCCTCCTATCACAATAGAAATATATTGAAACTGGCACAATTTAACATATTTATAATTTATAAACTTTCTAGCTAATTTGCTGTTTGGACAATAATAATTTTGTTTGATTATTTTTTTATTATTTTTTAAAATTTATATAGTTGAAAAGTTACTTTTTAAAATCAAAATAGCTCTCAGATTAATTTCACAATTAACTTTATAAAACACTATAATTATCTCAAAATTCTTAAACATAATTATGATACATTAAATTTGAAGTAAATATTTTATTTAACATATTTAATTTTTTATCCGTTATTCTTATTCCAACATAACTATTATTCTGGTTTTTTTTTCACAAATTTCCTCTATTCTATACCAAAATTAGAAATATTTTTCTATAAATATTTCTAATAGGAAATTTCCTTATATTATTATTCTAGCAAACATGTCTTTCTTTTTTCTAGAAATTGTAAGTGTAAAATGGGCACATATACTATATAGAAAAAAAAAATTAACATCAAAATATTTTGATAAGATTACTCTTTATAAATTAATTATATATAATATTAATCTCAAAATAAATTTAATGAAAATAAAATTTATCTTAATAAAAATTTACAAAAATATAGGGGTGCAAATGAGTTGAGTCGAGTTCGAGTTTGACTCAGCAAGGCAAAATGAACTTGTTGAGCTGCACTTTGAGACTGTTAATGACCCCCGAATCAGCGAGAAATTATTCTGTACGCAGTACGAACGTAGGGATAGGTTCGGATGCTGCGTATTTACTGCTTATTTGTTGCGTATTTTTTGTGTATTTAATTTTTTCTACGTATTTTTTGCTTATTTATTGTGTATTTTGTGAGTATTTAGTGAGTATTATTTATTTGTTATTTTTTGGCACAAAAAAAATTTGTATAAAAAATACGCAACAAATAAGCAGTAAATACGCAGCATCCGAACGTGTTCGGATTACGTACACAATAATTTCTCCGAATCAGCGCCTGCATCGTCCGCGTCTTCCCGCCAGCACAAGCCCTGCATCCGAAGTTCGAAGGAGCCGAGGTTTAATTTTTCCATTGTTTCATTTTCGCCGCATCTACGACTTCCAACATGCGTCGTTTTCATTTTCCCGCCGTTGTTACCCGAGCTGCTCGACGAGAGCAGGGTGTTCGAACTCGGGCTCGCTATGCCGTCCTGCTCGAAATTGTGTTCATTCTCGACTCATCGAACCGATTAATAAGTTGGCCCCGAGCCGACTCCTGAGCCGACTTGACTCGGTAGCACCCATATCCCAATCCCAAAATTTTCCAATTATTTATTGAGAGCCAAATTCCATCATTTCTAACTGTCGATTTGTGGACCAACAAAAAGTTTATTTCATACGGCCATTACATTCATCACCACCAGTCCCCATGTTATTTCTCGGCTTACTAACTTCCTCAATAACGAGGCATATCTTCTACTAAAACTAATAAAGAATTTACATACATATAATATAATTTTTATTTATTTATACATAATATCTATATTTATTTAAAATAAAAAATATGTGTTTTATTTTTAAAAGTTAATGTTTATAATTTTTTATTATTTAAAAATTTAACTTATATATATATATATATATATATATATATATATATATATATATATATATATATATATATAATTACACTTTAATTACAAGTAAAGGGCAAAAAAATCGAATAGAAGCCCTCAAAAGGCGCCAATGACGGTCCCACCGCGCCGCAGCACGCGCGCTAAATTCCACGGCTTATTTCTTCTAGTCTCCAGCGGGTGTCGCTCCTTCGTCGGTGCGGTCTGGTCACCGCTTGCGGCTCGCATGTGGGATAGTCAAACACCTTGACGGATTCGGAACTCGCCGGCCAATAGTATTCGTTAGATTTTCCATCTTTCTCTTAGAAACGGTCAGATTAGCTTTGACTCGCTCCCCACCCTTCCTCACACCACACTCTCTCTTTCTTCCAGCTGTCGCCTGACGCACCGAATGACCTCATTCCCTCTCATCCCTTCCTTTTTATTCCCATCCAATTCTCTCCGGTAAAAGACTTCAGAGACTTCGTAGTTCTCCTTCCCTTTCACAACTTTGCTTCAATTCGCGTGTTCCTGCATGGAAAATAAAGGGGGAGGCGGCCTCACGCTTGAACCCAATCCATTCAGAGCGATCAAGCGCAGACAATCAATGGATTCGGCCGCCGGCTTTGAGTTCCCGATCAGCCTAGCTTGCCGCGAGGCCGCTCCATCATCCCATGATGATCAGAAACCCGCCGGAGAGATGGATTTCTTCTCCAGCGAGAAGAAGGCCCGCGTTTCCACCCCCGTCGGCATCCCTCTTGATCTCATGATCAAGAAGGAAGATCTCACCATAAATGTAATTTAATTAATTGCCTCATAGCATGTTAAGCGTTATTCCTGCAAAAAAATCTTTTTTTTTTAAGTTTATTTACTAACTTTTGCTTTGCTTAATTGGTAAACAGACTGGTTTGCACCTTGCCAACACCGGAAGCGACCAGTCGACGTTGGATGAGGGTATGTCGCTTAACGAAGAGGAAAAGGAAGGCAAGACTGAGGTAGAATTAAGCTGAAACTATTTGTTTCTTAATCTGAATGATGAAATTAATGAATTGGAATTAATGATTCCGTATTGTTTGTGTGGATTATTCAGCTTGTCGCGATGCAGAGTGAGCTGGGGAGGATGACAGAAGAGAACCAGAGGTTAAGAGGGATGTTAAGCCAAGTGACCAATAACTACAACGCTCTTCACATGCACTTTATGGCTCTAATGCAGCAACGAAACCAGAATAACAAAATCAATAATATTACACAGAGCCAAGAGGCTGTTTCTGATGATCAATTGAGGAAGCAGGAGAACGTTGGAGTAGCTATCGTGCCACGGCAATTCATTGACTTAGGCCTCGCTGCCGGCGATGCCGACGAGCCGTCGACCCATTCTTCGACCGATGGAGGCAGTCAGGATCCGTCATCGCAGTCTCAGGCGAATAAGGAGAAGAGCGCAAACAGTAAAGAAATGATGGTTTTTGAACGCGAAGGTAATGGCTTTGTGAGAGAGGAAAGCCCTGAGAATTCTTCACATGTATGGGCTCCGAACAATCAACCCAAAGTAGGAGGGGTTGGCCTAAAACCAGCAGAACAAGCTCAGGAAGCTACCATGCGAAAGGCTCGCGTCTCTGTTCGAGCTCGATCTGAAGCTCCCATGGTAATGATTAATAACTATTTCAAAAACGAATTATTATTCTATGATTAGAGTAAAGCCAGATTATATATATATGATAATTAAGATAATTGTTATCTTTAATAGATAGCGGATGGTTGCCAATGGCGGAAATATGGGCAGAAGATGGCCAAGGGAAATCCATGTCCCCGAGCTTACTACAGATGTACCATGGCTACAGGCTGCCCCGTTCGCAAGCAGGTAATTAATCAAATACAAATACTTAAATTCTATTATTACTAAATTTATAAAATTGATCATATCACGTTGGCTAACTTAATCGAAACTATTATAGGTTCAAAGGTGCGCCGAGGACCGCTCCATCCTCATAACAACCTACGAAGGAAACCACAACCACCCTCTTCCACCGCCGGCCATGGCGATGGCGTCAACCACCTCAGCAGCAGCCTCGATGCTCCTCTCCGGTTCGATGCCGAGCAACGACGGCTTGATGAACTCCAACGTTCTCGCCCGAACCATTCTCCCATGCTCCTCAAGCATGGCTACTATATCCGCTTCCGCTCCTTTTCCTACGGTCACCTTAGATCTCACTCAATCGCCCACCCCGCTTCAATACCAACAGCGCCCGCCGCCTCCTCAGTTCCACCTGCCGCCAACGCAACCTGCTCAACCGTCCTCTCTGCCACATATCTTTGGTCAAGCGATATATAATCAGTCTAAATTCTCTGGATTGCAGATGTCTTCGGCGGAGGTGGCAAGGCCGCCCCCGCCACATAACCTTGCCGATACAGTGAGCGCAGCAACCGCGGCAATCACGGCGGATCCTAACTTCACAGCGGCGCTGGCCGCCGCCATCACGTCGATTATCGGCGGAACGCATCAAGCAGGAAGCAGTAGCAATAGTGGTGCAGTAAATAATATTGTAAAAGTCAATAATGGTAGTAGCGGCAAGCCTGCTAGTTGGACCTTCCCTTCCAGTTAAGGAAGATGAGGCTTAGCCCGTTTTTTAGTTCATTCTTTTCTTTTGTGGAGAGAAAGGATATCAAATATCATATACTGTTAATTTACGTTTTTTTTTTTTTTTTTTTTTTGTAAGTTTTATGAAGAAGATGGGAGGGAAATAACCAGATAAAGCAATGAGAAAGGATGTTAATTTAATTAGTTTTATTTCAGATTATATTTTTTTATATTTTAAAGTAAATATGTTTAAGAAATTTCAGAGCCGCGTGATTTGCTGAAGCCTTCAAAATTTCTCTTTAGCTTGTGTGAGAAGATATAGTTTTTTTCTTAACATTTTACATGTGCTATTCAATTCTTCTTCTTCTCTCTTTTTTTTTTTTTTTTTTTTATGGAAGTCGTCGATGGTAAGCTGGACGTCATGGATAAGTCAAGGAAAGCGTCCATGCACGTGAAGAATACGAAATGGTTGGGTGAGTTGTTTGTGAGTGGGATGTTTTGACACGCTAAGGACCAGGCTTACATGGTTCCACGTATTTAGTTTTTTTTTTTTTTAATTAAGGAGTTCCCAAATACAAATTCAATTCAATATAATCTCCAAATATTGATAATGATTTTAAAAAATTTATTAATAAAATTCGTATAAATGCTTCCTCTTTAAAGTGGTGGTTAAATTTGTCATTAAAGGCACAGAATATTGATGGTTTTAACCGTCGCTGTTTTACAAATTTGTGGTGGTTAAGATTTAAGTTGGAACGACTTTCTTACTGTTTCTTGAAGTAATTTTTTAGTATTAAAATTTTAATTTTTAAATTAAAAGATTATTTTTCCAAACAAAGCCAAAAATCACCGCTGAAAATTCACTTCTATGTTTCTGTCCAATGTAAGTATTTTTGTGAGAGTTAAAATCACTTAAAAATTCTTTTATTCATGTTTTTTTTCTCATATATGAATTTATTTGCCTGATTTCTTTATATTAAAAGACGGTATATACGACAGGAAAAGCCTTAATTGGTCTGAGAAAACGTTAAAATGTGGACGCAAGAGGAAGAGCTAATGGGGATATAGCAGAAACGTAAAAACTCGGTTATGTAGAGAATTAAAACGCTGCTGCTTTGTGTTTACCTGCTGCATGCCTGATTGATTAATAAAATATTTCTTAGCAAAAGCCATAGGCGTCTAAGAGTTTGTTTATACTTTTGCATTTAAGTACCAAAAAGATAAAAACAAAATTTTAAGCAAAAGAAAAATGTTGAGTTTCCAAATTGGCCTTTTATTTAATATGAAAGGATTATGTTTTTTCTTGCACAATAAGAATTTTCTATTTATGAATTAAAATAAAAAAAGAAAAACGATCAACATGCAAACATATAAACATTAACATTTTAAGCCTTATATATAAATGAGTATGATATCAATACATCAATCATTTACAATACAAAATGTTGACAAATAAGATATTTTTCTTAAAAGGCAATCAAATTCTTAAAGAAAATTATGACAAACACACAAATACTTAAATCCTATAAGTCATGAATTCATTCCTTCTTACTGAAATAAAAATATCATGTGATTTGCTAAATATACATTAAAATATCTACACAAGTGTAAAATACTTAAAAAGAGTTTTTTAAAGTTAAGACAACCAACTGAACCAAGTGCCAACTATTCTCAATTTAAGTCGCCTGCGATATTCCGCTCGTCCATCCCTGCTCATTGTTGGTGCTCTTCATCCTAGGGTTTCCCCCTATTAGTATGGTTGTAAATCGTATTTCACTTGCTAATCCGAGCTTTCTAAACGCCACTATAAAAACTCGTTCATTTAACGACGTCATTTCTGGGTCATCTTCTTCCCGTTCCTTCTTGATCTCAAGGCCACCACTCACTGTGTTATGACGGCCCTTTGGATTTCAAAAGAGGAAATAAAAGCCCTAGCTGCTCCTTTTCAATTTGCTCTTATTAATAAATTTATTTCACATAGACCGAAGTTGGATTTGATCCGTCAGTTTTTCTTTAATCTCAAGCTTAGCGGCAACTTTTCAATTACTTTACTCGATCTACGTCATGTTCTTAAAAAATTGAAAAATGATCTGGATTAAAGTAGGGTTTGTGGACATTGATCATATTATGTATGCAACTGTTTCATGAAATTGATTAAGCGGTTTCATCTTTTTGATATCTTTCTGGAATAACAAATTATTCCAATTTGAATTTCTTTCCTGAGCTCAAACCCCATTTCTTCTCAAAATCTTTTATGGTTTGGATAGTCTGTTTGGACGGTCTCTTCAAGTTGATAATGCAACCGCGGTCGGCCGGTCCAGGTCGTTTGTTGTGAGAGTGCTAGCTGAACTCAGCATCACTAAGCAATAATTAACCCACGAGTATTTGGCTTGGGCTACTAAAATTTAGGTATGTACAAAATGTTATTTTGGATGTCTTTCCTTCCTTCTGTGATCACTGTAGAACTTTGGGGCTTTGTAAAAATGAATGTTTCCATCTCTATTCTCATCTGAAAAAGTCAACCCTGATTAAATCTAAAACTTTTAAAGTTATTTGTATTCCTTCTAATCCTTCTGTTAATGAGGTCAATGTGTATTTGTATTACTAATAACCATGTTCAAAACAAGTCTACCCTTGGGATCATCTCCAATCCAACAACTATTATAAATCAATATGTTAATATTAGGAATCAAATGGATGATGGTTGCACTCCTATTAATTTTAAGATAGGAACTAATGAAGATGTTTCTATATCCTTGGATGTGTTCAATATGCGTGGTCCCTAATATTAATATATCTCCATGTGATCTTTCACATGGTCAATCATCAAATAATCTTGAGGGGGGATATAAAGGCAAGCAAGAGATTAATGAGGATCCGAATGAGTATTTTGAAGGTTGCTCTCCTTCTGCCAATTCTGCTTCTAATTAAAAGAAAGGTGAAACCAGATTCTTCTAATGATGACTATTCTTACACTGATTTGGATAAATTGGAAGACCTCCGCTTAGTTAATGTTGCCAAAGATGGCGGTTTGTTGGAACCCTCAAGGAGGAAATTAAAAAAAAAAAAGAATAATAAGAAAAAGAACAATCTTGTTTTATCCGATGATGTTAGATTAACAAGAACCAATGTTATCTTAAAAAATGTTTTATATGTATAGTTCTATAATCTGGAATGCTAGGGGTGTTGGTAAGCTTGATACTTAATTTTGTATTCAAAATTTATGCATGATTCATAATATATGGTCATAACATCAACCGAGATATTTATTTTATATATTTATAGTAGACCTTCAAGGCCTATTACAAAAAAAATAAAAAAATCATTAATAAAGGCACGAAGTTGACCTGATGTCAGTGTTTTGAATGAACTTTTAGTTTTCCTGTTGGAGATTACCCCCCTTTAACTGTTTTGCTAAGTTCGGGATCAGTGCCCACAAGTAAATTTTCATTGGCAGAGTTTATTTGTTATGACCAATCAGCTACCTGTTAAATATCTGAAAATGCATATGCTAGTTTACAATATGTATTTGTTTTGAAGGAACTGAGTAGAAAAAATGAAAACAAAATAGAAGTGGAAGATAATTTCTCTTTTCTGTTTGGTTTTCAAATTTAATCAATAAATGCAATTAAGTGTTTGCTATTCACACATCAATTTTGCTTCAAATATATATATATAAACTTCATTACTCTATTGTGCTAATGGTGCTTCGGATATATAAAAAAAAAATGTAATATTTAATATTGTAAATCCATAATTATATATACTATAATTTTGTGCAGAGTAGTAATTACGGAGCCGCATAATAGAAATTAAAACTATACGGTTGCATGTACATGACGTATTTATGGTTCTAATGCAACAATAATTGCAAATTCTTTATAATAATCAAATTGTTAATTAGCGCTAAAAGTGGTTATGATGTGCCTTAAAAACTATTTTAATCGGTCATTAGGTTTCCAAGAGAAACTAATCTACCAAATAGTTTGGTCTTATCAATAATTTGACTATATTTTCGCTTCATTCACAAAATTATGAAAATAATGCACATGCATTCATGATCAGTTTTGAAATTGAGTTGTTGACATGATAGTTTTTCTTGACATTGAAATTTGATAATTAAGCCATCTCAACAAAGCTCATGGAAACATGTTGACAATCAAACTATAAAAAAGAGTTTATTAAAGCAAACCCTAGGGTCTTGATGGAAAGCAAACAAATGCGTTCTTATTTCTTTTTTTTTTTTTTTTTTTTTTTTTTTTTTGACAGTTAGGTCAATTAAGACAGACTCACACACACATCGCATATAATACAAGATTCGAATCCAAGACCTCTTAGCTGATAATCTAAGCTCACAACCAACAAACCAAGATGAGTTCAACATATTTTAATATTGACTTCAAATGTAATAAGATTATCTCATGCTATTAAAGGGTATGCATGAATTTTGATCTAGAGGACTCTTACATCAATTTCGATGATGTTAGCTAGGGTTATAAATGAACCGATCGAGCTGATTCATAAACTAGCTCAAACTCGATTCATCAACAAGCTGACGAGTTGAGCATATTGCACGCAAGATAAAGTTCTTGTAAGAAATCTCTTCTCTCTCATATTTGTAAGAAATTATCAAAATTTATTGAATATAGATAAAAAGTGTGCGCATACAAATCATAATAGATGCCGCAAACCTCATGCATTCATATTTAAAAAAGTTTTTACAAATCCTTACTAAAGAAATTATAATGAATTCCGAGTGGAAATTTTGTGCCTATGTGGGAAGAATTTTTTGTCTAAAAATTCTTTTTTTTCCTAAGCTCTTCCCATTTTTGTTTGACTCCCTTCATCAAATGACTATGTGCCACGAATTTTTGTCATTTTCTGGGGAAAGTTTTTCTGTAGACTCTAATGCTTCGATGGATTATGCCTATGTTTCTTTGAAATAAACTCTTGTCATACGTATTGTTTCTGGAAAAAATTACTGATTTCTTCTATGCATAATAATTTATTCATACGTATTGTTTCTGGAAAAGATTACTGATTTCTTCTATGTATAATAATTTAAAATAAAGATCTGACGTTTTCATCTAATGCTAGAATCAACTAAAGCATCTATCTTCTCATTGGAAAATTATTCTGTACAAAGTCCGAATATATATATAGAGCACCGTTCGGATTTATTGCGTATTACAGCCTATTTGTTGCATATTTATTGTATTTGTAGATATGCATTAAATACTCAGTAAATTTTCAGTTGTGAGTATTTGGTGAGTATTTGGTGCATATTTGTTGAATACGTATTTACTACACTTTGCTGATTTGTTTTATATTTGTTACTTATTTACTACGTATTTTAGAATTTACAGAAAATAAATAATAAATATTCAGCAATTCGGATAATTCTTTACGTCTGCACAGAATAATTTCTCCTTTTCACTTGACACTTGAAACAGATTTCCATGCATTTTCTCGAGAAGCTTCTGAGTTGGTCAATACTTATAAAGTTATAAATTTGCAAAACAAAATACTTTTCGTTTGGGAAACTGATTTGCTATCAATACTTTTGTTTAGATCAATCACAAGATAAAATGAAACTCAAGTAATTAAACTTCTTTATATATTTCCCTTCAATAATCTTTGATCAGTCATTTGAGGCGAAGTTGACCTTGGCTTGTTATTGATGAGAAACTTTGAAGCAGTTCATCAGTTCATCAAGTATGCCACTGTAAATTCATATATGCAATTTTGTTTAAATAAAGTATCGTCCAATCCTCTCTCTCTCTCTCTCTCTCTCTGTAGAGAGAGAAAGAGTGGATTTTTTCAACCATGTTTCTCTCTCTCTAGTGATGGGATTGAGCCTATGAAGATATACATCTAAATCTAAACTGGTAATAAAGCCTCAATTGTATGTAAAGGACAAATTAATAAGACCTTAGTGAAAGAGAGCGGAAGAAATTTGGTATTTTTGTAAGAGAAGTCAAGATGATGTAAAAAATGATTAAATTTATCATAAAAAAATAGTTGCATATAAAAACTATAGCTAGATCTAAATAAGGGAAACTTATAGATCATGGGAAAGGAAACCAAGTACTGATTTTCTATTCCTTTATGATGGATGGTGAAGTTGGACATGAATATCGGAATTTTATTTGGAATTCTCCTAACCCCTTAAAGATTTCCTTAAATGGTTGGCTGCTCCCTCAAAAAAATTTCCTTGCAAAAACCTACTTCATGATCATGGAACAATTTTGTTTTTTTGTTATAATGTTAGGGAAAACATTTTTTGCTTGGTCTTCTACGATCAAATGGTCGCTTAAAGAAGAATGTCGAGATGTCAAGATGTCGAGACATCGAGACTTCTTGAGACGAAATACACGCAAGCTATGTATTACAAACTCGTGGAGGAATACCTAAAAATTGTAATATCAAATCGTCAAAAGTTAAAAAAAAACCTTCAACAATTCATTCACCAAACTTGCAACCAAACAGCTCCTTAATAAAATTTAAAGAACATGCATGTGAAATGAAATATTTCTATTCCAAAATTATTTGATTTGGGTGATTATTTTGTACCAAGAACTTTCTTTAATTGAGAAAAGCCTTGCGCAAAACTTCACACTAAAAATAATATAAAATAGATTTTGACTAACATGTTTGATACATCATCAAAAAATAATCTTGATCGGGCACGAATCTCAAGGCAAAAATCAGGTCGGAAGCTTCAAAAATTAACTCTACGATCACCTGAACTTTGATTTCAGCAAACTTATAGTCAAACTGAGCGTCATGGAAATACGAACCCAACGACACCAAATTCAACTCAATCCGAGCCCAATGGGTCCGAATCGAAGACCCGAAGCGTTGTTGGAATGTTCAAACCGCAATTTCGATTACCAAACGGTTTCAAAACATGACATGCTTATAGTCGAATCAAGCGACTCGACGAGACAAATCCAACGAGAACAAGATCGCCATATTCCGATATCAATAAGACATTCCAATGTCTAACGAGCGGCCCACGATCGAGGGATTCAATATCGATCGTCCATTCAAACCACTCCACATTCGCCCTTGATCCTCCTCCTATTTACGGGTCATACCACTCTCAGAAAACTATAAATAACCCCTCATTTCTCTTAAAAGGGGACCCAAATAAGAAGAAGATGAGGGAAGAAGCTCCTCCTCGACTACCGCCGGAGTTCCACGCGACTTTCAAATATCCCCATCTTTGATAAAGACTCCGTTTGGGATAGCTTTTTTACTGTTTTCTAAAGTGATTTTCTAGTTAAAAATTTTTATAGTATTAAAAAACTATTTTATAAAGCAATGAGAAAGTTGTCCCAAACAAAGCCTATATTCTATTAAATTCTGTATCAATCCATGTACTTGATGAACATATCTAGCTCTCCTTTCTTTTTTACCTAACCCTCCATCTTTTCCTTCCTACATACATGATTAGTGCTACAAGCTCAACGCCAAATTGAAGTACTCGATTGTCTAATCTTTCTTCCAAACTTCTGATTTCCTCACATTTAAGAATATCTTTATATTTTTTAAGCTAATCTGACAGCAATTAATCCTACAAGAAGTCTAGAATGCAATAGAAATAGGTAATGAGCAGCTAAACCTACTACGGTTGAAAAATGCTGGCATTTACACGTTCTTTGTAAGCAAACTTCAGTTGAAGAAATTAGTAGGAGTGCCAATTTCTAGAGAAATTATTATGTGCGGAAATCGGATGGTTCGAAGACCAATCAGAATGCGCCACTTCACCCGATGCTGAGCACCCGTACCGAATAAAAAAATGAAGTGCTTGCATCAGTGTTTTGATGTATAACAATGTGAATGAAAATTTTATAGATAATAATGATTCTGATATTTTGGCATCAAGATGAGGATATTTTTATTACTCATATCATTGATTTTATGTGTTTTAGGTTATCCATCAATATAGCTAAACTATTAGACAATTATAATTAAACTATTAAAAAATATAATTAAATTGCTAGACATTCACAAATATAAAAATAACAAAAAAGGTATTATTTTAGTAGTATCTATCTTTTAATTTTGTTTTATGATCTAATATTTTAGTTGTATTAAAAGATTATATGTGAAATGTGAGATATATCAATAGAGCATGTGATAAAAATAGTGATGTATTTATACAAAATATATGAAAATATATTGATTGAATGCTTTCATATTGAGCTAAGATGTTGAAGCACTTACTTTAGAATGCAAAGCAATAGGTAATGCTAATAGGTTTAAGCTTCGTTTGGGATGTCTTTCTTATTATTTCTTAAAATAGTTTTATAGTATAAAATTTTTAATTTTTGTAGTGGAAAATTGTTTTAAGAAGTAATTAAAGAGGGAAATTAGGACGGCCGAGCTTTCCTTTATAAAGCAAAACAGCTGAATAATTAGAACAAATCACAAATAGAACAGGACAATTTACGTGATTAGATGAAGATGCCTACGTCCACGAGGAGATGATGATTTCACTATTGTGGAGAAATAAATAGGGATTACAATTAGCTCTCTCTCTTGTGCTTACATTACAACACCCCTTAAGTCTCTATGTATAGATTTGATCAAACAAAATGAAATAATTAAGGAAGACTAATTAATGGAAATCTAATCATACCAATTAGATCTCTCCAAATCAACGCAAATTAAATATCCCAATTTAGGCAGAAACTAGAGCTCCTAATTAATGCGATAATCCGCCAATTTTCCGACAATCCTGGCAACTTATCAGTACAGGAAAATCATAAATTACTGGCGGCTTTTTCCGGCGGCTTGCCGGCAGACAATTTTCCGACGGCTTTCCGGCGGCCAAATTTTTTAGAAAAATTTTCGGTGGTTTTCCGGCGGCCTAATTTTTCAGAAAAATTTCCGGCGGCTTTCCGACGATGTTCCGGCAACCCCGGCGGCTTTCTGACGTTTTTGTTTTTGGCTGCTTTCCGGCTGTTTAATAATTTTAGTTTATTTTAATTAATTATTTATTTAATAACTTAGTCTAATTAATTATTAATATAATAACATATTTAATTAATTATTAACTTTAATATTTTATTTTTATTAATTTTTAATAATAATTTTCATATGATATAGTTTAAATAATTGATAATAATATTTCTAACACATTTTCCCTCTCAGCAAAATGGTTAGGACTTGACATACATGACTGGTCTCGGTTCGAATCCCGGGCAGGGCGCACACCTGGATAGCACGGGCAACGGGCAGGGAGGGAGCATAGGCGTGTAGTGCAAGCAGGCCACCTGGCGGGCAGCGGCGGGAGCATAGGAGGGCAGTGCGGGCAGGCCGCCTGGCGGGCAGCGGGCAGGGCGAGAGCTCGTGCAGGCAAAGCGGGAGATCGATCGGGCAGCTCAGCTCGGGCTGGACGGGTAGCGCGGGCAAGCCACCTGGTGGACAGCCGGACAGAGTGGGAATGGCTGGGCAGCCGATCAGTTTTTTTTTTTTAATTAAATTTTAGATATTTTCCTACAGCTTTTTTTCGTCAGAAAATTGCCAGAATTGTTTGCCACAAGAAATATTTTTCCTACACGTGTTTTACCGGCGGAAAATTTGCCGTCGGAAAGCCACCATAAAATTACAAAACCGCCGATAATAATTGATTTTCCTATAGTGTATACTGAAGGGACTGAAGACAAACCTCACGAAAGCTAGGGGCAATAGGCTGATGAACTCCACAATATCCTTTGGACCTATCGGACCACCTCTAGGACTCCCACAGGGGAAACACAATACAACCTCTGCTTCAACGCTAAAGCAGTCATCTCAATCAATATCAAAGTTTCGAGACCAAGAGTGCAAACTTTTGATTTCAACAATAATAATGAGAAACTCTGGAATAACATGGTTCTCCTCCCAGAAGTTAGAGACATAGTTTTACTCAAAATTGTTGCTTACCACCAGAGAGTACCTCGCCACTATAACTGAAAGGTTAAACCTTGGTGCATCTCCATTGGAAACTTGGTTCCACACCGCCTTGAGGCAGTCGGCAAAGGACCTCAACATAATGAAGCGAAAGATGCTTAGGAAGAGCATAAAGGAGAAGCTGCTGAATGAGAATGAACCCAAACCGGATCCTTTTAGGCTTAGGACTTTCTTCAGCTTTGCACCTAAAGAGGCTAACTGGGTTCCTATACGGGCATTGAGGTATACTAAGCCCTATTCTCTGAATGGTTTCTTTCTATTCGATGGGGGAAATGGAGGAAGAATGTAAATCTTGGGTAAGAACTACATTCTCCTACACCATGTTTCACTGTTTGGGTTCTTCTTGGTTGTAATCTATTCCATTCTCCTCTGAATTTGATCTTTGGCTAAGATTGACACAAAGAAGCCTCGTTACATGTGGAACTTTTGATATTAAAGTTACTAATAAATAATATTTTTTAATAATATTTTATATACTTAAAATTCAAATATAAGTTATTTAGTCTTTTATTGTCAAATTGTTAAAGCTGAAAACTTAAGCAAACAATTTATATATGCTCACAAGCACTTAAAAAAATATTATTCAAACAACAATTCATTATTGATCCAACTTTTTTTCAAACTCATTTTTCTAAACATTTGTTTCTAAAACTCCATTTTACATAAGCAATAACCTAATCAAACAAGGCCTAAGCCTAGAACTTTTAAGCTGAAGGATGTCGATGAAAAAGTGCTACCTCGAACCTAGGCACTGAGAATCTTGAAAAATTTTATTAGTAGCTATATATTATTGAAGCTGATACTATATAGTTTATATATTTTGAATTAAGTATTATATAGCTCTTATGCTTTTAAGCTAATTGTATCTTCTTTTTTAAGATAATAAAATTTTGTTTTACCATTATTATTAATGTCTCTATTTTCAAACAAGATCATTACTATCCAACAAAATTCAAACATTCCCACTGATTTGAGATATACACAACATTCATTGTATCTCAATCATTTGATGATCAATTCCAAGGGATTAAATCCAACATTTTTCACACATGTTGATGTCATCAAGCAATTCTTTGACAAAAAATCTCGAATTTGTTAAACATTATAGGTAGATGTCTCTCGACCTCTTCCTAACTGGCTAACTTCATCAAGTGGCTTCCCAATGTATAAATAAGAAAAGGTTCAAAAATATTTGATTATCTCTCTCCATCCTTCAAAGATGTAAGACTATATATATATGAGAAGCTTCATTAAAATATAAATAACATATTGTTTTGCTCCACATGTATATCATTCATTTTAACATCAGAACATAGACATCCCAGATAATTATACATATGTAATAATATAAATAAAAAAAGAGATAATTATATAGTAAAAATATAATATATTACATGATTTAAACATCCTCATCATCGCTAGAAAAGGCCTTCTTCAGCTCACTTTCAACACCATCATCATCTAAATATGGAAAGGAGTCCTCGGAGGCTTGGCTGGGAGACAACCCTCCAATCGTAACACCTATCATGCGATGTACCAACCGAGCACCTTTTATAAAGCCACGGACAAAACCTTCCTCAAGGCACTGATGCTCTAGATCCCTCCCCTCAACATCAAATAGCTTATCATAAGCCTCTTGGACAAGATTCTGGATCTCTCGACGATAAGCTGAAGACTTCTTGAACTTTTCCACAGCCTCCAGTGATATAGCCTTAATGTGGGCATCAACATTTAATATGGTTGTCTCTTTCTCCCGAAAACGATCCTGTAATTCTTTATTCACAATCTTAAGGGATCTCTTCTCCCCTACAAGTGCCTTTAAAGTTTCATTCTTCTTATTAGTCTCAGTGCAAGCATCAATAAACTCGGTGTAAGAGCGACCAACTTCTTGATTTTGAAGGAAAAGAGTGGTGGATATTGTCGCTAGCTCAGCTCGGCACTCCGCTAGTTGACTTTCCAACGCTAACGTCTCTTGAATCTTTACATCCAGCTTTCGTTTGTACTCCTCCAGCATATATTTAACCTTCACATATTCGACATTCCACTCATCCAATACTGTGTCAAATTGGGATTCCACATCGATCTTCTGGATCATCTGTAGTAGATGTATGATAATAAATATCTAGAAAAGAGAAAAAGAATGAAAAGGGGATCAAGATGACTAACCACTTCTTTTGCACGTTGCCAACCAACACAAACATGTTTTAGCATCCCTTCAGGGATGGGTACTTTGTGCGTCCGAATCTCTCTATCTGAATTAAAGGCAATAATATTGGTCATCAAAGGGCGGGCGACCTCCATACACGCTTCACCATCGCTTGGCAAGGTCACTACAGAAAAATCATCCATTTCCGACGACTTTTTTCGGCGGAATTTGAGCAGTTTCCGGCGGTTTTCCGGTGACTTTTTGGCCGCTGGTAAAAACGGCGTAGGAAAATAATTTCCGACGGCTTTTTCCGACGGCAAATAATGCCGGCGGATTGTCGGTGGACTAAAACCGCCAGTGGAATTAAAAAAAAAATTCACACCACCCCCTACAGCCGCTCCCGTCACCCCGCATTCCGCCAGCATCCCGGGTAACCCGATCCCGCCGGCACGCCAGCGCTCGCTCCGGCGGTCGCGCCAGACCTCGGGTTGCGCAGTCCAGACCGAGTCGCGCCGGACCGTGTCAGCCCGAGGTCGCGCTGGACCGCACTCGCGTGAGCCAGCCCGCGCCCGAGTGCGCCAACCCGCCCGCTCCCGCGTCTGTCTTTCCTGAGATTCGAACCCTAGACCTCTTCACCCGCAGCCCCCATACGCACAAGCCTGACCAATGCGCCGATCCTGCAAAATGAGAAAGTTTAAGTATTATTTTATTTATATTAAAACATGTTGAATATTATAATTAAAACATTGTTTATTTAAAAATTTTATTTTAATTGACAATTAAAATAAACTAGTTAATTAACAATTAATTAAAATATGTTATTAAATTAATAAAAAAATTATTAAATAAATAATTAATTTAAATATACTATAAAACTATTAATGAATTAAATGTGTTATTAGTGTCAAATTTTTTTATTTAAACTATCTTTTAAATAGAAAATAAAATTTTCAAAATAAAATTAAATAAACCAACTAAATTAATTAAAAAAGTTAAAAAAATAAATAACAATGTAAATAATAATTTTTAATTTAAATCCTTATACTTAAATTAAGGAAAAAATTAATATTATTTTTAGTCATTTTTTAAAAATCATTTTAATAGTTATAATTTTAATCAATTTAATAAAAATTTTTAAAATTCCGCCCGAAAACTTAAAAAGCCGCCGGAAATCCGCCGGAAAGCCGCCGAAAAACTGACCGCCGGAAAATTCCGCCAGTAATAAGTGATTTTCCTGTAGTGATTCATTCTTCTTTTCTTGACGGAGGAAGATACCTTCTCTCTTTGCCCTCTTAAAGGATCTTTGAATGAAGACTTTAAAGCATTAGGACTTGCTTCACGAACCTTCTTAGACTTCTTTAATTGGAGCCTGCATAAGTGTAACGGGTCATGGTCGTCGTCGCTGCTGGTATTTAAACTCTTGTCTGAATTTTTCTTCCCCATTAGGAGTGAACTGGAGCCTGCGTAAGAGTTCCAGGCTTTGATCAAAGCCGCCATTATTTAAATTCTTATTGGCAGTTGTTCCTTTACCGAATGAATTGGAGCCTACGTAAGAGTATCGGGCTATGATTGTCGCCGTCAGTATTTAAACTTTTGTCAGACAATTTTTCTTCCACTGAGAGGGAATTTGAGCCTGCATAAAAGTATCAGGCTTTGATCATCGCTGAAAAAAAATTTAAAATTTTTGCCAATCCAATTTCCCTTAATTTGTGAGGGAAATCTTTGGACGAGCTTAAGGAGGTGGTGCCATCTCTCTAAGGGGGTATTTATAGTTTTTCAAATGAGGCTTGGAAGGCAAAATTTTGGAATCTTTTAATGCCCAAAAAATAAATAATTCCAATTTTTTGGAAAAATAAAATAGGAAACAAATTAAAAGCAACTTTATTTAAAAAAAATAAATATGCATAAAAATAATTATGTCCTTTCAATAAAAAATTCTGAATTTTTTAAAAATTTTCTAGAATTTTTTTTGTGTTGTTTGGTTCGTCAAATCACGTTCTCAATAACTCAATTTTTTCATTTTTCTGCAGTTTTGAGAAAGCTTTTTATATATGATTCTCCATTACAAAACTCCATTCGCTGAACTAATATTTTTTAAAACTGTCTTTTACAAAAGCACCAAAAAAACAAACGAGGCTTAATATCGGAAAAAAAAATTAATTACTATATATCTCCACCGCCTCATTGAGCGGTTACTGTAGCCGTCTGCGTAGGAAAAAAATTATATATATATATATATATATATATATATATATATATATATATATCCCAGAAAGTTCGATTTGAGCGATTTTGAGATGTTTGAATCCGTTTTTCAAAATGGACTTTCGGAACCCATGCGAGTCTACAAACAATTTCAAGCAAGTTTAAAATATTTTGAAGCACAATTTTTTATTTTTTTACTCACAGAATGCTGAAATTATATAAATATTTTTGGACTTTGTAAGATTCGACGTCCAAAAATAAGAGGCAACTGATAAGTCACCAAAAAACTGTATTAATCGTGCACAAATTTTAAGGCATATACAAGTTGAAAACTTTCAAAATCAAATTTGGGTTCATCTGAACTCTAGTTTCAACAAATTTATAGTCAAACTAAACGACTCGAAGAGACGAACACAACGACACTAAAATCGGTCCAATCCAAGCCCAAATGGATCCAAATTGGAGCCCTGAAGCTTATTTGGATGGGTCAAAGCCCAAATTGGATGACAAAATTATATCCAAATATGTCATGTTTATAATTGAATCGAGCGGCTCGGCGAGATGAATCCAATGACCCAGTATCGTGGAATTCCAACATCATTAAGGTACTTAAACACTTGAAAAATACTATGTTAAAGGGATCAATATGGACCATCCAATGGAGCACTCCAAATATGCTGCAGAGCTTCTCCATATTTATGGGGCATGCCACTATCAAAAATTTATAAATATAACCCTACTCTTTACATAAAAGAGGACTTTAGGTTGGAGATTGAAGAGATGATCTAAGACTTCAATAACTTCAGCACCATCACCATCGACTTTCGCCGACTGCCACCAGATTCCTGATCGATCACTGTCGGACCACCGTCAAACTTCCACTCGGCCGTCAACCACCATCAGACTTCCGCTCGACCATCGTCGGACCACTTCCTGGCCACCGACTGCTGCTAAACTTTCATCCAGCAGTCGAACTCCTGCCCGACTATTCTTAGGCCATCGCCCACCGATGAACTTCCACCTGATCACCGTCAGACTGTCGCAACTCTCCAAACTATTGTAATATCACTGCCTTTAAATCAAAAGATAGGTCAAACTTTATAATACAATTGAATCTTTTCACCATGGCAAGACCCTGTGGTTTTTTTCTCTTTGGGCTTTCCACATAAAAATTTCTAGAGTTTTTCTACCCTTTCTTCAATTACATGTTTGTGTGTTGGATACATGTGCATTGTTAAGACGAAAAATCACTAACTCTATCACCGCAAATATTCTAGCCCACAACAATATTGAACTTATGTCTATTACTAGGTGTGTGTGTGGGTGTATATATATATAATGTGTGTGATAAAAACTTAACCAAATAACTTAGATAAAATCTAATGAATCATGATATTTTTTGTTAAAATCTATAAATATAATTATATCTCTTAATTAGGTTACATGTTTAAATTATTAAAATCAAATACATAATTAATTAGCTTGATTTTAGCTCGAACTCAATAAAATAATAATAATATACAAGCTTGAAAAAATTTTAAAATCTAGAGTCAAGTTTGGCTTGAATTCAGAAAAAACAAAAATTAAACAATGCATTAATCGAACTCGGGTCATTAACAATCGTGTCAACTTGTTGCCAAAGTATGTTTCAGGTCATTTGCTGAGCACAATCAAACTATGCCACGAACTTGGCAAGCCATGGAGTTCCAATTTTCACATCTGCGTGGCCTTGTAATCCAAGAAATACGAGATCATTTCCAAAAAAAAAAAAAGAGAGAGAAAGAAATACGAGACCTTTCTCACCAATAAAACAAAACAAAACAAATCGAGAACTTCACATTGTTAATAGCCAAAACTTTTTAAAAATGATATAGAAAGTAGTTTTCTAGTATAAATTCAGAACTTCACATTGGTCGGCCTCAGGTCATTCGGGTTGACCCATATCCAAAACATGTCGAGTTCGGGTCCGAAAATCGACCCGTTTGTAAAAACGGATTGGGTTCAGGTAGACTCAAATAGTGTCGGGTCAGTTCCAAGTTCTACCCAAACCCAACCCGTGTCCCAAAAATTGACACCCCTAAGTTACGACATGAAAAGCAAAGTTGTAAAAAAATTGTCTCAAACAAAGCCTATGTTATGCTAAGAGTCCATGTTGATTTTGGTCAATCTGCATATTAGTTTGATGGCCTTCTTCTTCAACGAGTTGTAAGAATATTTAACTAGTCAAACTCATTTTTTAGCAGATTTTGATCGTAACCTCGTGACATGTATTCGACATGTTTGTGTTAGGTTAGGCTCATAATTTGGCTAAGTGGACTATATATGATGATCACAACCTCTTAATTTGATCAGGAGTTGATTTCAACCATCATGACTTATGGACATATAAACCAATTTAGCTTTGATATCAATTTATTGTGTGGAACTCCAAGATTCAAGAAGAGAAAATTAATAATTTGCCTTCTTACACAAGAGGCATCAAACCTACTATAAACTTGAACTAAGAAACAGTCACAACTTCTCTCAAGCTATACATATATAGAAGCTATTATTAGGGCTGTCAATTTCTGACACGACCCGCCAACCCGACCCGAACCCGACCCGGAAAATCCGGGTTTGGGTCAACCCGTGAACGAAACGAGTCGGATACGGGTTGAAGGATTTGACCCGTTTATAAATTCGGGTCGGATTTGGGTCAACCCGTCAACCCGCGGGTCGACCCGATTAACCCGCTAACTCGTTTTATTAAAAACTTAAATCCCGAATCCCGATCGCCTCATCTCATTCTCATCGCTATTCGCCTCGCCTGTTCCGCTGTTCGAGAGGGTTCTAGGGTTTCTCCTCGCTCTCAGCCTCTCGCGCTCTGGGGTGGAGCCGTAAAAACGACGAATCGTTGAGTAGCTGATGAAGTTTTCTTGATATCTTCTTCTGATCTTCTGAGTTCTGAAGCATCTGGCATTCTGGCTTCGGTTTAGGGTTTTTCGTCCTTGAATCCTCTTCCTTTCTCCATTTTCTCAGTTGCGACTTGCAACGGTTGGTAATATCTTGAATAACTCTTAAATCTTAATTATTTGTAGTGTTGCTGTGTTGGTTTGAATGTTTGATACTTTGATGGTGGTTTGATACTTTGATGGCTTCGGTTTAGGGTTTTTTTTTGGATAAGTTCTTCTTCTTCCTTTAGTTCCTTATGAGTTATGAGTATCAGAGTACGAGTGTATTACTCTATCACTCTATGTGGCATTGTGGCTATGTGCCATGGTCGACTAATCTAGTTTTCTGGAATCTGGAGTATGGCAGTATGCTGCAGCTGCACATTTTCTTGCTAAAAATTTCTGCTTCTTTCTTCTCTTATAGTTATACTGTTAGTTAGAGTTTCGTTTAGTGATTTACTATTACAGATTATCAATTTTGTTGATGTTGTGATTATGGCTCTCTTTGGCCTTTGCTGTTGAGATTATGGGTATGTCTATTACTCTGTTGACTCTGTTGGTTGCTTGGGTCTCATGGAATTATCGGGTTGCTTGCTGTCTAGTCTTTTGATGAAATAAAATGCTTTAAGTATCAATGCAAGATTTCAATATGCTTTACCGGTGGTTGAAAGTACAATTACTTGTGTTATGAGAATATGAGTTGTTGATGCTTGCTGTCTAATCTTGATGAAAGTACAATTGCTTGATGTTATGAGTTCAATTTTGTGTTTTTATGTTTAGATGCAGGATTCTAATACAATTGTTGCGAGTAATCCTTCTGAGCATAATGAAATAAATGAACATGTGCATGTTCCTGTTGATAATGAAGTGGAATGTGATAGTGATGAGTTGAACAATCCCATTCCAACTGAGGGAAGTGTTCATAGAAAGAAGAGGAAGTTGACTTCTACGGTATGGGGTCATTTTGAAATGTTGCCACTTGCAGATGATGGCAAAAAACGTTGCAAATGTAAAAAATGTGGTGCAAAATACTTATGTGATAGTAAAAATGGTATAGGAAATTTAAAACGCCACTTGCAAAACTGTAAGAAAAAGTCTCAAGATATTGGTCAACTTATACTTCAAAGTAACTCAAGCACTTCTTTGTCGATGATTTCAAATAAATTTGATTCTGAAGAATTTCGTTGCTTATTTACTGCATGTATAGTCCAGCATGATTTACCATTTCAGTGTGTGGAGTGGGAAGGTTTAAGAGCATTACTTCGTTACTTACGACCTGAGTTACAGATTATTTCTAGAAATACGGCAAGAAATGATTGCAAGAAGATGTTTAATAAGGAAAAACTTCAAATCGAAGCCATTCTACGTAGTTGTAAGGGTAGAGTATCTTTAACTTCTGATCTATGGACTTCCATCAACACAGATGGCTTTATTTGCTTGACTGCGCATTTTGTTAATAATAACTGGAGATTGCAGAAAAAAGTGATAAATTTTGCTTTCATGCCACCTCCACATGATGGACTTTCATTATTTGAGAAACTTCATCAATTTTTTATTGAATGGAAACTGGATAGCAAACTTTTTAGCATCACTTTAGACAATGCTTCTGCAAATACTGTTTATGTTGATTTTCTACGAAATCGATTGAATTTGAATAATGGTCTTCTATGCAATGGTCAGTTTTTCCATATCAGATGTTGTGCACATATTATAAATCTTATTGTGCAAGAAGGTTTGAAAGAAATTGATTCATCTGTTATAAAGGTGCGTGAGAGCATTAAATATGTTAAGGGTTCTCAATCCAGAAAACAAAAGTTCCTTGAATGTGTGAGCCAAAGTTATCTTTCAAATACCAAAGGTTTAAGGCAAGACGTACCAACTAGATGGAATTCAACTTTTATTATGTTGGATAGTGCAATTTTACTTCAGACGTGCGTTTATGCATTTAGAATTGGGTGACTCTAACTACAAGTGTTGCCCTACAGATGTTGAGTGGGATAAAATGATAAACATTTGCAAGTTTTTGGCACCCTTTTATGAAATCACTAATTTAATTTCTGGATCTAAGTACACTACTGCTAATCTTTATTTTCCATGTATCTCTACTGCATATGCCACATTGAAGTATGAAATGTCTTGTGGGCCGGATTATATTAAAAAAATGACATTTGGCATGATTGCCAAATTTGAGAAGTATTGGTCAGAATTCAGTGTAATTTTAGCCATTGCTGTAATTCTTGACCCAAGATACAAATTTAACTTTGTCGAGTGGTGTTACAAGAAATTGTATGTGGGGGATTACATGGCCGAGCTTGAGAAGGTGAAGGAAAACTTGGAAAATTTATTTTTCTTGCTACGCAACAACCAATGAGGAAATCTTAACCCCAGAATCACAAACATCCCAACCATTAACACAAAGGACTTCTTCAATTTCTACTTCATCAACAATTCTCAAATCACAATTCCTTCAGGTTATATTGTTTTCCATTAAATTTTGTCAATTCTTCACGTTTAAATTTAGTCAATTCTTCATTTTTTGCTATACTTCACAGGATTATGATTCTTTTCAAGTAGAAGTAACAACGCCTAAAAAATCAGAGCTTGAAAGTTACTTGGATGATCCTAGAATTGATAGGAATTCTGAGTTAGATATTTTACATTATTGGAAATTAAACCAGTTCAGGTTTCCTCAAGTCGCAAGAATGGCTCGTGATGTTTTGTGTATACTAATTTCCACTGTGGCATCTGAAAGTACTTTTAGCAATAGTGGTCGAGTTCTCGACCAATATCGAAGTGCATTGAAACATGATATTGTGGAAGCTTTGGTATGCACAAAAGATTGGTTGTTTGGTGATGAAGGTAACAGTTATTACTTTATTGAATTTAGTGTATGAGTGTATAAAAGGTAACAAATTCATATTGCATTATTGCTGCTTTTGTAGTAGAATCCAAAGATCCAGAGCTTGATGCGGTGACGGATAATATAATGGGTTTTAATTTCGACGCAACTCAAACGATCAACCCTCAAGACTCAGTGAATTTAGCATCTTAATTCTTATTCTTATTTATGCACTGCTTTATGTTCACAGTTCACTACTTTAGTGCTTTATAAAGTTTATAGTTTATGCTTGAATCTTGCTGCCTTGCTGGTGGCTGTTTATGGTTTACGCAATTATGCTTGCTGCGGTGTTGCCTTGTTTGGCTGGTACCTGGTGGCTGAATGTTGGAGCCTGGAGATACCGAGATAGAACTTAAAGTCTGAACTGGTGGCTGTTAATCCTGCTGTTAATCCTGCTGCAGTAATGTTAATGGGTTTTAATTTCGAGTTATAACTGCTGGTGACTGTTATTTATGTTAATCCTGCTGCAGTTAATCCTGTTTTATTGCTCTGAGCTGAAGTGCTGAACTGGTATTTGGTATTACTGCTTCATGTTAATCTTTGTTTTGTTGCTCTGAGCTGAACTGGTGGATTTTATTGCTCTGAGCTGAACTGATGGATTTGGTATTACTGCTTCATGTTAATTTTCATGTTAATTTTCTGTCATGGTTAGTCTGAACTGGTATTGGATTTTGTTGCTCTGAGCTGAGCTGAACTAATCTTTGTTTTGGAATTTGGGTATTGGAATCTGATTATCTGAGGCTATGAGCTATTTGAACTTTGAATGTTTTGGGTATTGGATAATTGGATTGCTGCGAATATGTTTTGGTTTGAGCATATTGTATTATTACAGCTGCTTAGGCCTATTGTTTTAGCTGCGAATCTCAAGATTTTAGCTGCAAATCTATTTTGGTTTGACCGTTTGAGCATATTGCAGCTGCTTAACCCGAATTGATAGGCTCTGACCTGCTGCAGCTGCAGCTTGCAGATGCTTAGGCCTACAGTTTGAATGGCTGAATGCTGATGTTTATAAATTATAAGGCGATGATAAAGAACTTGGTGAAGTTATGCATTAGTTGTGACACAGTTAAATGCAACCGAGTTATAAATTGGTTTGGTTTGAGCAGATATTATTTAATTGAATAGAGAATTACCAATTTGTAACTTTGGATGGCTTTTTTCCTGTTCTAGTTGCATATGATGTTTCTTTGCTAGGTTCATCCTGAGCCTACGACCCTAATAAGCCAATATTTGTTTATTCTTTTATTTTGCAGGCTTGCAGAGTTGCAGGTTCATTAAAGGATGAAAGACAAAAATGAGCTCTCCACTCGCCACTCCGGCTGTTCTACTGTTCTAGTTGTAGTTAATTTTATTGTAACTTGTAAATTGTAATCTTGTATTGTAAGTTGTAACTTGTCATTTGTCAATTATTAACTTGTAATCTTTTATTTTATTAGAAGTGTAACCCGATAATCTTGTATTCAAAAAATGATGTAAATATGTAATCTTATGTTATTTATTATTGGCTTATTGCTCTATGCATTTTTTCCTTTAAAAGCAAATATATATATATATATATATATATATATATATATATATATATATATATATATATATAAAACAAATTATCGGGTTGTCGGGTCGGGTTAACCCGGCAACCCGTATAAAAATAAGGATTATTCGGGTCAACGGGTCGTGTCGGGTCAACCCGTAACCCGCTCGGGTCGGGTCCGGGTTGGAATGTCTAACCCGTTTGAGAAAATGGGTCGGGTTCGGGTTGACCCGTTTAAATTTGGGTCGGGTCGGGTTCGACCCGAACCCGACGGGTTGACCCGAATTGACAGCCCTAGCTATTATTAGTTTGGAGAATTATAAATTAAGATTATATGAGTTTATATAGGAAAGAGCTCATCTCCTAAAATTTATGATCAAGTTTGTCACATAACTAAATTATGGCTAAAACATATAGAGTATAACACTATAACTTAAAATGAAGGCTTTAGCAGCTTCTCTTTGATTAAGTGAATGAGCTTGACAGCTTTCAAGTAACTTTATTTGGCAGGTCATTAAGCCAAATATGATTAATCAAACAGCTTTGATTAACTTGAACTCAATCAAGTAAGATGCACTCTAGCAACTTTTCTGGATCCAGCACTTCCTTCCAACCGACAACCTCGAATCGATCAATGTGACCCGACCTTCACAAAATTCAGCCTACAACCTCACCACTCAAAAAAGATATTAGGAATCTATTTTCTTTGCTACTATTTGGACTAGTGACTTAGGTTTCATTTGAGACAATTTTCTTTTTGCTTTCTAAAGCAACTTTTTAGTACAAAAATTTATAAAACTCGAAATTTTTATACTAAAAAACTATTTTAGAAAGCAGTAACGAAACTGTCCCAAACGTAACCGTAGTAGAAATCCAAACGATTTTAGACTCTCTACCATTAAAACTTCAACATTCACTCATAATTAACTACATATCTATAATTGCTACTCCTTTATTTTAATAATGATTGCCACCAAAATGCTTCTCCATTTTGTCAACATCTCCCACGTGTTAGGTTTTCATTGAATAAATTCTTTGACTAATCTCTTCAAATGCCATATTCCAACTACAATACAATTTTCACATACTTCAAAACTATCTTAACTACCTGGGAGCATGAATCTACAACAATCCATATAACTATATATTTGGCTTATCTAGAATTTATTCATCAAAAGCTCATAAGATTCATTTACTTATGGCCCAATCCTTGACGAAATCCTGTCTTCAGTCTCCATCAATGTACCTGATGAAAATACCCAGCTCTCTTCTTTTCTTCACCTAAAAACTTCTCTTTTCCTTCCTAAATTCATGACTAATTTTACAAACTCAAAGCCAAATCTAAGTGAACTGGCTACCATTTCCTTTAAGCTTTTGGTGTTCCTATATTTAAGAATACCAATATATTTTGTGCTTAATCTGAAAGCAAAATCCTGTAAGAATACAGCTTGTGGTAGACCAGAAATGCCGACAGCCAGCTAGCTAATCCTCTTGCGTGGGAAATATGCTGGCATCTACATGCATGAGCAACACGTTGGTAATAACTAGTCTCCAGTTGGAGAAATTATTTAATATTGTTCCCACTTGTTAACCAATTAATGACAGGAAGGTATATTTCAAAACCAAATGCCTGATTTTTTCTAAAAATGACTAGATCAATTAGGAAAAACATTACTATGAAAAGCTTCAACATTCGTAAGAAATTGATACACACAAGGAACAAATGAGTCTTAGGCTTCATTTGAGACTCATTTATTACTGCTTTTTAAATCAACTTTTTAAGTACAAAATTTTTAATTTTTATACTAAAAAAAATTGTTAACGTTTTATGAAATAAAATGAAAGACATCACAAATGAAGACTTAATCACTAGAAAGTTTTCAAGCTGAAGTACACTCCTGCGGGCTGAGTATTGAAAAAAATAATAATAGTTTACAGAAGACAAAATGAGTCAAACTGCATTGTTAGTGCACGATATATGAAGTTCAATGCACTGCTAAATACACTACCGGATCCGCAACATGCACACAAGCGGACAAAAGGCGTTTACAAATTCTCAAATGGAATCTCGTGCATTTCTGAATAACGGGCATTTGCACAGGTGATCATTGCAAAAATACCACCCCTCATGCAACGAAATGTGTAATGATACATCATATATCATGCAAAGAGACCACACGTTATGCTCATGCGTTAAATCATTATGTTGCATATCAACACATCATGCAAGATGCAAAATACCAACAGACATGCATACATATAAATACACAAGTATACACACGAGTATATTAACATGCAAATGTGTCGTGTACACCCATTGCATTGTATACATACAACAACTACAAAAACATAGCATGCAAAGGTATATACCCGCCCGCATCGGCCTCGACGAACGTGATATATGTATATATGTGACGTCTGAGAATGTTGCACGGGCCAAGAAATGAACCTAAGTTCGAGCCCAATTCTTTTATGTGAATAGATAGGAGTCGACATGACTCAAACTATCAAACAAATATACAGTCATGACATCAACCTGAATATTTATTTTATATATTCAGATTAGGCCTTCAAGGTCTATTATAAGAAAAAATTCATTAATAAAGGTATGAAGCCAACAACGAGCATAATCCTCTGTCGGAAAGTAGATAAAGTCAACTATGTTCGACTAATAAAATTAAAAAAGTGCCCATAAATAGCCAGATAATGATCGTGTTATCATAAAATCTCAACTGGAGGGGACCCCAAATATTCAAAAATACCTCCCAAACTCACATGAAAAATCAAAACTAAAAAATCACCAAAAGCCTAAAATATTTAAAATTAAAATAAAATACCAAAATACTTAAAGCTAAATCCATCCTAGGAAAAATTAGAAAATCACTTTAGCTCACTAAGAGCGCGAACGTCTGGTCGAGAATATCACTAGAATTCATTCTCAATCCATCTCTTGCCAGAAAGGACGTGACACATGTCCTCTAACTGGTGGTGGTTTCACCGCCAAATGGCACCACAGGTAAACAGTTATGACCGGGGACCCTCTGATTTGGATGTTTTTACCGCCAAATGTTACCATTAACTTACATTATTGTTAAGAGCCCGTATGTTCCCCAACGGCGTTAAATTCTTGAGTAATGAATCAATAGGATATGATCGATAGGGCACAAAACCCTTTATTAGGTATGATGGATTCGAATATGTCACCTTATGTAAATATTCACACCATGTCTACGAGGTACCCTTGGATGAAGCAACCCATAGATGCCAACAAGGATCCTTCTGTCAAGTTGGGTCGGCTACCTCCACTAAGTAGATTAGGGACCAAGATAACTTGGGACGATGAAACCATGGGATCTTGATCGGGTCTATCATCACTCCCCCACCATCAACTTTAAGTATGAGGTGATGAATTTTTAATTTTAAATGCTAAATTTCTAAACATCTAAACTCTACTACTATTATACGTCAGATACTACGTATTTGTTTGAGGACTAGCCTTAATCGAAAGTTCTCACTCGTTGCCGGGAGTGGTAAATTAACTATAGGGACTTGCAGCTATAGAAAACCTAAACTCAGATCATAAAATCCTCACAAAATGAGGGTGAAATCTCTAGGTAATGTCTTATTCAAAGCCCAATCTACCTTTTGAAAAATTTCCTCATAACTTAAATGTTAAAACTCTCCTCGACGACTAGAAAAAGAAGAATGGGGTCGCGAAGAGGCCGGGGCACGAATTTTCAGAGCCCATAGAGAACTTGGGTCTTACTGCTTTCATTGAAAGTAACCTGTGGAATTAAAAGGTTTAGGATTATTTACTTAGAAGTTTCCCTAGCATGCGGGTCTTTCTTCTTCTATTAGAAGTAGCCTGTAAGTTTGAGAAGTTGGGTCTTACTGCTTTTATTGAAAGTAGCCCATGGGTTTAAAAGGTTGAAGGTTGTTCACTTAGAAGTTTCCCTAGCATAACAGTCTCACTGTGTTAGAAGTAGCCTGTAAGTTTGAGAAGTTGGGTCTTACTGCTTTCATTGAATGTAACTCATATAGCGGATCTTACAGGTTCTCTTGGAAGTAGCCCATGTAGCAGGTCTTACGGCCACTATTAGAGGTTGTCAAGGTTATCAAGGATGTGTTATTTATTCTGAGAAAGTTTTCCCTAACACCCTAATTAAAGTGGGACTTACGACCTCTATTAGAGGTAGTCCTTGCAAAAGGGATTTAGGGTTAGGTAGCTTTTACCTAGAGATATCCATTAAAGTAGGACTTACGACTTCTCTTAGAAGTTGCAGATTGAACTTTAGGTTAGTGGGGTTTTAATAGCAAACATGTAACTTTGCATTTGAATTGGTCTTACTGTTTTTATTAGAAGCAGCCCGCAGGTTAATATTTGAAAAGGGTCTTACTGCTTCTATTAGAAGTAGTGTGTGTAGGTTTATGTTTGAAAAGAGGGTCTTATTGCTTTCAATGAAAGTTGCCCGGTGTTTAAATTTGGATTGGGGTTTATGACTTTATATAAAAGTTGCCCGAATAGTAGGTCTTACGGCTTCCCTTAGAAGTTTCCTATAAGTTTAGTTTAGGATTTGAAATTAACATTGGATTTTGGAGTTTATGATTTCAAATTTATTATTGTATACTTAAAACAGAAGATGAGGGGAATGATAACAAGCCCGATCAAGATCCTATGGTTCTGTCATCTCGGGTTTTCATGGTCCCTGGTCTACTTAGTTAGAGGAGGTATTCGACCCAACCTAACATAAATAACCTTGTCTGCAATCATGGGTTGCTTCCTCCAAGAATACCTTGTAGTCCTAGGTGTTTTTCTACGGGGATACAGTTGAGTCTACCTTAGCAAACAAAAGTATTTTGTGTCTATCGAGAACATCTTATAATTCATTACTCAAAAAATTTGAAATCGTAAGGAAGCATATGGGCTTTCACCATAATTGTAATATAATTATGCCATTTTACAGCAAAATCACTCAATCAAAGGGCATATGCCTCGTTCCTGCTGGTGAGAGATTTTTTGAGGATGAATCTTAGTGATATATCCGACATAACATTCGCTCTTTGTGAGCTTAAGTTAATTTCAAATCTATCACCCCCAACAAACAATTGCGCGAGGCAAATGAATTTTAGTTTTAAGTTTTTTGTGATTAGATTTGAAGTTTTGTAAGAATTTGAGAGGCATTTTAAAAGTTTGGGGTCCCCTCCAGTTGAAATTTTTTATCAACGCTGCCATCATCAGGTATCTAAGTAATCAGTTCATGATTATGTATTCGATTGTTAATCCAAGCCGTGTCGACTCCAGTCCTTTTAAGGAGGGTGAAAACTTGAATTTTTGACCCGCACAATATTTCTCAGACCTTGAATTTAGGAGTTCAAATGTGATGATCGGAGCACATGCAGGATTTTATTTTCATATATAAACTGCTAACAATCTCTTTCCAACGCTTATAATCTTCTTGGAAGGCTTCAGAGGCAGGCTTTCCATAAACATCAACTTGTGAGTTGTTTAGCCAATGACGAGTTTTCTTTAACCTTTATGATAAATCATCAGACAAATGTACACCATATAAGTGGGATCACTAGCCAATTTTTACACACATGCTTGCATGTGAATATTCGATACCGTATTTGGATTCTCATGTTCTTGGCAGACAGGGGTTTATTCTACTAGCCAAATAGGATTATAATTTTTTGGAGTGAGGAGTGACTGATAGGAAAAAATACAAAAGAAAATAATGCAGGAAATTAAGTAGTTAAATCCTACTATTCTTCAAGTAGTAATTCTGAGAAGAATCACCCAACCCCTCCTAATTTGGACCAAGCAACCAAAAAATAAATCTTTCTTCAAAACTAAATCACAAAATACATTTATCTTCTTCATTCTAGAGTCGATCAATATTTATACAAATTACACATGAGAAATTTAAATTATAATAGAGGAGGGAAAGGGGGAGGGGCAACCCATATTTGCAAACACCTTAGAGCATCTCCAACCGAACTCCAAACGCTTGAATGGCATCCCGCGCCAGCTCCAGCCGAAAGGTTAAACTTCCGCTATTTGGCTACGAGTGAACAGTGGGACGCCAATATTGGCGTTGCACTGTTCATCTTCGTCGTTTTTATATCTCTACCGAACTTGCCGCGCAAAAGAAGAGGCAACCGTTACCTGCAAAAGGGGGATAATGGAGTTCGATTGGAGATAAATCACGACATTTCTTAGTTTCACAGCATTTTTGGAGTGAAAAAAATGAGATTTTCGGTTGGAGATGCTCTTAACTACTCCCTCCTTCATGCTTAAGTGACCACTCCATTATGCCTAGCCACTTATTTGGTCAGCCCACACTTCACTCCTCAATTAATTAATTTAATTAAGTGCCTTTTTCTAGCCATTTTACACATAAAATACACAATACAGACAATATATCTCCCACATATACAATTACAACACCATAAACATGAAAATATACAAAAACACAGCAGAAATTTACGTAAATCTTCATGATTTCTTAGTGGCAAGCACTTTATGTGATATTAGTAATAGGATCGTCTCCATGTGCTATGACCAAAGTATTTGCCATACCCTAGAGTCTATCTACCAACTTTTTCTTCATTCAATTGTTTTTTTACTACTTATGCAAGACAAGCATTCATATGATGATTCTTTTTTGTATTAGGCATATTGGTTTGTCTAATTGTCTGCTTTCATTAAGATAGCCGCATATTTTTCAAACATCTTACTAATGACCTTACAATCACTAATTTATTTGCAATTCATGGGCTTTATTAATTTAGTATTTGAAGAAACAAATATAATTCAATGGTTGGTTTGATATATAGTTTTACCCAAAAATAAATAAAATGATAACAAAGGAAAAAAGATAAAATTATAAACAATAATCAAGTTGATAATATAACATATTGCATATGAACCAAAATAAGATAAGCTCGATTCAATTTTTTAGTTTTATCCAAATAATGCTTGCTCCTCACATGAGTCAATCAATCGGAGATTACAGCATTATATAGTTTCCGATTTAACATACTCTCGACTAGCATCAAACCACTAAACATTTTTGTATCATATAATGCATATGTTGCTTACTAGGAGGTGTTTGCAGCCATCCTGGTAATTGGATGAGGTGTTCAAATTTATTCAACTAGAGGTTTTATAAGGTGTGTTAGAAATTGCTCAAGCTTCCCTCTCCTAGTAGCTCTTCTCAAAGAGCACATTCACGATGGGGCGAATCTTTGTTTATTGCCACTATCATTAAGGACCTAAGGTATAGGAAATTTTTTGAGCAATCATTACTATTTGGAGGGCGGTGGAGTGGATGTTGTTGACATCATCGCTGACGACATAATAGGATACCCCCTAGCAACATTCTATGATGTGGTGCGAACGGCCATAGATTCAACCACTATAGTTGAAGTGAGGGCAATAGTAAAGGGTTGTTAGTTGGATGAGATCCATCTTCCAAGAGAGTCTCAAAAATTACAATATAGTTATAAATGTCTTTGTCGATTAGGATTATGCTTCACTCCTATGATCGCCAAGAGGCATAGACCAAGATTAGTTCAGTGGTATTTAGCTAAAAGAAGTTGGATGCTTTTCCATTAAATTTTAGCTAACTAAATTGTTTTCTAATGAGAGAACAAAAATATGTGAACAATCAGAAAATATTGAGGGGGAATTAAAAAATTGAAAGAGTCTGAATCTTGATTGGATCATATAGAAAAAAATAAAGGTTTAGCCTAGAGCAAATGATAGAAGATTAATTATTTGAGTTGTTCATCCCTAATAGAGGTAAATTGATTATCTAAAAGATCAAAAAACAAGAATGAAGAGTGACGGTCAGAAAGAGAGGATCTGAAAAGATAGTGATTATGATTTTAAACCTTTGCTTTAATGTGGCGTAGTCTTAGAGGTTTAATGTCATAGTCTTGATTGGTTCATATAAAAATTTTAAGTGGTTTGGAGAGTAGCCTATGTCCACTAAGGTAGAGGGATTGGGATTCCACTAAGAATGAAAAAGTAGATTCTAAATCTTTGTCACATAAGAATCTCTCTATTTTGTCATAGTCTTAGAGTTTTAATATGGCTTGAATTTATCTTACTTATTATAAATAAAGGCCCATGAACATAATATTTATAGGCATTTAATTGTTTTAAGACAATTCCAAAGTGAATATCAATTTAAGAGTTATGGTTGATTAGTTTTGGTGAGGCACTACAACGTTCTAGGAAATCCACGAGCATAGCTATTGTCCCATATATGAAGCCACTATATAGCCTCATAGGAGTGGATATGGCAAATGGTGAGATCTAATATGGCATCAAGATGAAAAGTAAGGTCTTCTTGAATCTTAGGAATCAATCTTTCCATGGAGACTACATACTTTATAAAAATTTGATGCTGTTTAATATTGAATGATATGACCATAACAAATAAAGTGATGAGAATAAAACAACGCCCCTTTAACTAAATAGGTATCCTTTTATTAACTAAGTGAACAAAGTGGGAGGGAGGGAACACTGCAAAACATTAAATCAATTTATGAGCAATATCTAGAAGATCACTGTAGAATTCATTTTGAAGTTGACCAATTTAGTTGCATAAGCTGACCAGTCAAGACTTCAAATCTATGGACACATGTATGACACTAAAGAGGTGCATGGATTGGTGTTTTAGATCCTCATATGATACATAAAGATCCATTAATTGTTGAATCATCAAATAAGACAACCTAATAAGTTGGGCATAATTCAATATGCCCCCCACAGCTAGTGTAACATAACAAACATAATTATTCATGGATAAACCAAATGATTAGTGAAGATTACTATGTTATCCCCCTCCAACAAGAAAGCAAGTGCTATTATAGTCATTAAGAATGTCAAATAATAATAATAATAATAAAGCCCTTGATAAGCTCTAGACCCTCCAAAAATCATTGAGCAAGCAAATAATTATGGTGGTTGGGAATTTATAACAAATACTTAATAAAGTGTTATAGCTTGATAAGCTCTCACAAATAATCCAAGATACCACATTATCTCAACCTCATAGCCACCATATAAATTTAACTTACATCACATATAAGCAAAACAGTAAAAAATATATCCCAGATGAAACTTAAATCCAATCCAACTAGCCTAACATGCCTACTAACAATGCCAATGTATTAGAGTATTGTTGGACCTTTCTTCCAATAGTTAGATAAAGGTTTTCCCTTTTTTTCCAAAATTTTATCATCTACATCAGGCAATTGATAACATGAGGAAGTAATAGATAACTTGGGAAGTTAAAATCAACAGACAGAAGGAGAACAGTTATGTCAAAATATTCTAATTGAAATTTAACTAGGAAAAATTCTAATTTTTTAATTCACTTTAAGATAAGTATATTATATCAATAAATTAACCAACTCTTGCATTATAATCATCTTAAAATAAATCTGAAAATTTTAAAACCAATTCTAATAAAATTTCAACCATAATAACCTCACCTAATATTTTTTCCCTAAAAATAGAAGGAAACCTTAAGACTTTGGCATTCCAAATGAAACAGTAGAGTAACTGAATGAATTATATTTATTAGGCACCACAAGATCCGTTCTGAACTTAAGCAAAAGGGTTCTTACATGGCCCATAAATAGGGAAGCTTAAGTTTATTTTCGAGGTAAGAGACGAGCTCATCATAAAGGCAACTCCCCACTATCAGCGACCACAATCTTGCTTTTGGGTGTTCCACTTTGTTGGCCTTCTGCTTCAATTTTGTACACAACGTCCATACCAGAGAGAACCTTACCAAAGACAACATGTTTCCCATCCAGCCTGCAAAAAAACAATCAATGAGCTTCATGTTGTTTAACATTTATGATTTCCTGAAGAGGTAAACGTAAGAGGTTAATCAAATTTATAGTTACCAGCTAGTTGTTACAGTTGTGATGAAGAATTGGGATCCATTAGTATCAGGGCCAGCATTAGCCATGGAAAGCAATCCTGAGATGATAAAAAAATCACCAGCAAAAACCTTGTTGGCTACTCACCTAGTGTTGGGAATGGAATTCGAGGGAACCATATGAAAAGATTAAGGCTTCGTTTGGGACGATTTTTTTATTGATTCTTAAAACGGCTTTCTAGTACAAAAATTAAAAAAAAATTTCTAAAAAGCCGCTTTAAGAAGCAGTAAGAAAGTCATTCCAAACGAAGCTTAAGTTGCTTACCCGGTACTTTGTGCTTGATTTTGAAGTTCTCATCATCAAATTCGGTTCCATAAATGGACTCGCCTCCTCTGCCATCTCCGAGGGTGAAATCACCACCCTGGAGCATGAAGCTGGGAATGATTCTATGGAATGTGCTTCCCTTGTAGTGGAGAGGTTTCCCACTTTTGCCAACACCTTTTTCACCTGGAGAAAGTGGAAAGCTTTTTGAAGGCCGCTGATGTTATGTAAATTCAAGCAAATTTTGGAGCAGAAATTTAGTTGTCATCATAAGCAGATTACAAGAAAAATTGTCAAAAAAAACAAAAATCTTGTTGGCGTTACTTAGAGACACTAGATAACAAGTATGAAAGCAGCACTAATAATTTACTGAATCTTTGTCGAGACAGATAAAAAGGTTGTCAATTCGGAATCAAGCTCCAAAAGTGAATCAAGAACAGGTAGATGCAACGGTGAAAAAAGAAATGAAGTTCTACGGTATACACGCGAGAGTTACACATTCAATCTTAGCTAGAAAGAAGGGATAACATTCACTTTTTCAAATCTGACTTCTATTGTTGGAATCCAACAGTCTTATGCAAACGGAATTCAGCCATCCCATGTAACAACAAATTGACAATCTAGAGCCAGCAATCCCATTTTCAAACTCTAAATTCTACTCTGAAGGCAATGAATGCAGTACATTTTTTGCAACAACTATTGAAGTGTAAATTTGATTCATCCTTTGCAAATTAAAAGTCATCATCCACCTGTCAATCTTCCGCATATGGTATGGATAAAATTATATATGAGACGAACCCTTGTCCTCTTACAAGGAGAATGACTTTATCCACACAATTTGACTTTGACAATTGTCATGTCATATAAGCTTCATACTCATTATCATACTATTGATTGTGGGACAATTTTTTAAAATAAAAACAGTTACAAGTTATATTAATAAAATAGAAACCGAAAAAATAAAATATTTTAAAGTGATGGTAATTGTTGCCCGAGCAAACAACTAGCAAGGGGCACGGTGCGTGATTACATGGCGAGGAAATGTTACGTGGCGAGGGGCGCGGGCAATGACATTAGCAAGTTGGTCCTACCAAATGTATCTTAAAATAAATATTTTAAATTATCTTCTTAGATGGTTTGGTCACATAAAATGGCAGTCTTCTGATGACCCAGTTAGGAAAATAGATGTATTAGATTTGACTTATGTTAAGAAAGGTAGAGGTAGACCTAAAAAGTCTTGATTAGAAAATATTAAAAATGACATTTCTTTTTAGAATTGGATGAGAATTTAACTCTTAATATGACACAATGAAGAAAAATGATTCATGTAGCCTACCCCATATAGTGGGATAAAGACTTGTTGTTGTCATCATCTTCAAACCTTTAATTTAGATAATTTAGAATTTTTTTTTAAGATGGTAAGATGGTCCTACCAAAAGTAGAATTTAAAAATACCAGGATATGAGTGTTTCCATTTCCCCTTTATATAAATTCGTGAGTAGAAAATTAATTTACGCAAGTGTTGCAAGATGGATCAACCAGTTGCATCACTAATGTTATTATACTGTGGTCATTTGACGATCAATGACCTTAAATACTCTGAGTAGTGCGTCGCAGCTTAGAACTGACCTTCCTATTATGCAATAAGTTCTCATTAGCATCCTCTTTTTATTAGCTTGTAACTAACACCTAAGTATATTTGTTCATATATTATAAAAATTGTATCAATATCAGGTCTCCTCAGCGACGCATTGATGTGAGTGCCCGTAAGCCTTCCAAGCGCGCTTCACAAAATTTTGTACATCAATTAGAGGATTGTACAGAGAACCCGCATATAGTTAACGATGGGTATGAAACTATGGGAGTCTAGTAATGCCGGCAAGACAAATAATGATGATTCCCCTGCAATGCAAATATTACTGAAAGACTACTAAACAAGGAGCCGTGGCATATTAGATCAAATTATTAGTACCAATAAGTTTGCCACCATACGCCAAAATGCAGAAGAATATGACAATAGTCTTATAATTGATGGTGTTATTGACAGCGATATTGTCACACATGAACAATATATTCCATATGAAATTATTGAGGGCATGTGTTTTGCAAGCAAAAGGGACTTATAGTTCACCCTGTATAGTTGGTCAATAATCAATAATATTGAATTCAAGTTATTTTATCAAACATACAAAAATATATAATATGATGTGTGCATTACGGAGCAATACTTAGACCTTGCAAATAACGTCTACATACAAGTTGTCATCAACTATATAAGGTCATACATGCATGAATCTTATTCTTTTAACTGGCCATAGATATTGCAACTCCAAATTCTTAAGTTATTTACCCAGCCTGTTGTAAGGCAACAGATTGATCTAAAGCCCCATAAAATCATAGGTCGTGTTGAATCAAAGTTTAACATTCGACAGTTTGGGTGCATGTCTAATATAGATGTTCAGTCTATGGATCTCAATTTAGTGAGGGTGGATAGACGTGGTAAAGCAGATGTCGATCGGTTGTTTTATTACCAATAGTATGTTGCCATGTGGGAGGGTCGAAGAGGGCCTGTAGTGCAGGGCCTACGAGGAGTAGATGTGAGAGATCGTGCATTGAACTGGTACATGCAATGGTATAGGACATGAACTAAATTATACTTACTGAAAGAATTATCTAAGCTAACTGACACCTATTATGCAAGAGCCCTGGTGGAATGACTTCTGATAATGAGTACTCAATATTCATCATTGTGCCTACTTTTGCAATTAGATTATATTTCAATGCTCACATGGTTCCTACATAACTTGCATCATGATTACTTCTAAGAGATAGAGGTGTTCCGACCATTCTTTGGGCGAGAGTGCAACACTGATATACAACGAGCTGTGAATATATTCAAGAAACTTAGTTGTGCCATTCAGAGCCAAATGCATATTGCAGACAACCGATATCCTGGAATACCGGAACACATCTTCACTACAGTTACTTTATCCTCTGAGTTGAAATGTTTCATTGGATTGGAGAAGTTGAAGGTTTTTTAGCCTGAGGAGAGAAAATTAAGCTAGTTTTAGTTTATTTTATTAGAAATAATGTAATTGTAAAATAAATATGATGAATTTGGTATCATTAGTCAAGACTCTTGAAAAAAAATGAATTATAATATAAAATTCATTTATTTTATTTTACAAATTTTATTTCAAATCAAATAGCTAAAAATTGATTTCAATGCAAAAAAAAAAATGTGGAAGAAGAAGAGATTGAAGAGAAAAGTACAAGGAGAAGAAGAAGGTGGCTTATCCTTTTGCTATGCTAAAGCCAACAGAGCTTGAAGGAGATTTAATTCTTGCAATGATCAATGAGCGGGTTCTCAGGTAGCCGACGAGGCCGATGAAGCAACCAGTGGGGGAGTTTGCATGTCTGTCGTGGGTGTCGGACGGTGGCGGCTAGGTAAGGCTTTCCAGCAAATTAGTGGTGGGGCTTACAAGAATACATACAAAGGGTAGGGGTAGTATTACTGTCATAAGGACAAGGGAGTGATTTAATTAGCATTAAATTATTTTTCTTTTGATGTTAATTACTCTTTTTTTGTGCGTTCAGACTTAGTTTAGTTGTAAATTTTATAAATGTTGAGGCTTTCGGTGGTATAATTTTGTGTGTGCTTTTATTTGAGATAGAATTATTAGGAAAATATATATAGGGCCGGCAATGCTTGATGTTAGAGAAATGTACCATTATTTTATTATTATTTTTGTAAATATACTCGAAAGTTCATCAATTTTCCTCTATTTTGATACTCAATGTCTATTTAAGTCAGTTGCAGGTAAATATGGTCCAAACTGGCTCGAATTTAAATCTTAAATTGAACATTAATTTGAATAGGTTTGAATCAAACTCGAACCTAGATCTCCGCCTAGTCAGGAGCTGAAGGAGAAAGGGGCATCTCCACCGTAGCGAGGAGCTAAAGGAGGAGCGGCATCTCCGTCAGGCCGGACTGAATGAGGGAGATTCTTTGGAGTAGAGGTCATTCTCCACCTGATAAGGGAGGAGTTTATCACCTAGTTAAATATCAAAGGAGTTTGAGTTAGTACAACACCCAAAGAGGAGGACCTTTGGGTAGTAGATGCAAGTCGATTTCAACCAAACCATTATAAATTTGGTTTGTGTATTCTTTACTTTCTTGCAATTTATTTTCTGCATTTTAGTTTACTTTCGGTTATCTTGGTAAGAAATTTTTGGGTGATAAATTTTTTGTTAAAGTAAGTTTTGTTTTGAAATTATATATATATATATATATATATATATATATATATATATATATATATATATATCCTAAAAGTTTAAAAATTAAAAAAAAAAAAGTTTTGGTTTGAATATTTTATTCTTTTAAAAACTTCTACATATCACCTTTTGATTTTAAGCAAAAGAATTTTAAAAGATCAATTCACCCTTCTCTTAGTGTATCATAAGCACTTTCAGTTTTGATTTTGTTTAGTTAGGTGATCTATTTCCTTCATTTTTTTCCTAAATATTTTGTCATAGGCTTTGCTAGAGTTCTTGATTTATGTCAAAGTAGATACAACTAGAATTTCAATTACGCTATAAAAACTCAATTGTTAATTTTCATTATTCAATTTTTTTGCTGATTTCCTCATATTAAATCAATTGTTGCATTATCAATTAGGTTCAAATACTCGTATTTAATGGTTAGCAATTAAAGAGAGTGAGTTTTTGTATATTTAGTGGTGTTTGATCTATAAATCCTAATCTCCTTTGTATGATCTACATGCATTAGTTGCATTAAGAAGTCTAGACTCTTAAGTACCTTAAATCGCATTCCTTTTCCTTCTACTGCTCCCACATATAAGAATTGAACTTAGAATTATTACACCCATACCACTAGACACTCACAGTTCCTCCAAAAAAATAATTGATCAACAAACACAACTCCTAATGTTCAAACATTGAAGCAAGTTTATATATGCAAATAAGCAAGAAACAAGCATGCTAACGGCAAACAGTACATTTTTTAACGCATATGGACGTAGATGACTTCAATAGCATAAACAGTAGCCAAGGAATTTTTATTACTATTTATTATTTGAATATATCAATTTTCAACAAAATGTACAATTACAAGTTGCAGAGATGGTGCTCTAAGGAAAACAAGATCCTTCATTATTGCCAACCCTATATTGTTTTGGGTTATTTTTTAATGATTACAGATATAAACCTGTCCAAGTCAGAGTCTCTTCAGTAAAGTTTCAACAAATGGATATATGCTTCTTCTAGGCCCAACAAACATCCTTCCAGCATAATCTTAAGAATTCTGAGATGAGCATAAAAATCAACCTTTTCCACTACAAACGAATCAGCCTCAAAAGGATACCATACAAACAGTGCAAGACTATCATACAGTAATATTAAAAAACATAATAATTAGTAATGAAGATAATGATTTGCTACCTGTACAAAGTGCTCTGAAGTTTTCTGCAGAACAAAAGACAAACATTTAAAAAAGATAAATCAAGCTTAAGGACAAAAACACTTTACTAATCATATGCTTATTTTAAAGCAAAATATTACCCGCAGTTTTGGGGACAGTTTTTCCAAAAAGGCCCATCACAATGCGACCTGTTTATAAATTCAGGTAGTGCATCACTAATAATACTTAAATTTAATTTTGCATGCTAAATATTCCAACAATATTGAGGTAAACACAATAAAAAAGTAAATATTTTCACAACTGAACACCTAGTTAACAAGAAAACATGCAACTAATTAAGTTATCACATTATTTATCAAATAAAGGAAAATTATAAGTAAGAAATGAATCCAAGAATAAAACTTTAAATAGTCTATGAAAAGTCAAAGCAATCAGCCCCTCATCTATACCTCAAAAAATAAGAAAGAGCCCTAGAAGAGTAAAATATCTTAGCTAACTCAGTAGTTCATTTAAATGCTGCAGATCAAAATGTTGCAAGGACTCAGCTTGAGAAAAGTCAGCACGTTTTGAGGCAATGTAGTCGATTCGAGTAAGGAGGATAGAGATAACCAACTTGTCAAATCTCATCATGAATTCACCATGAACAAGATGAACTCAAAAGGAATGTGGAGAACTCACTAGCTACCATGAACCCACAAGAGCAAATTAGGTACAAGGCTAACTAGGCGCACTCGCATCAACACGAAATGAACTAGCCTAAGCTCAAAAGCTATTTGCCCACACTACCTTCTAATAAGCCAGCAACTTCAGCTTAAAAACTGCTTCAACTGCCTACGCAGCAACTTCAATTAATCATAAATTTGGTCAATTGTACAAGTGCATTCACATGTAATTGGGCTACACACGACTTGTATTCTGATATACTTTTTTATAGCCTAAAAGTAAATTTTCCTGTAACGCCTAAACCTTGGTCTCGCCCTATAAAAATAAGGCTAAAGAAAAGCTTTGTGCATCCAAGTCTCTTGTATTTAAAACTCCATGCTTTTGACAATATAGCAAAATCTCAGAGCTTTTCTATAGACTGTTTCCCTCTCTCCCTCTCTTTCTCTTCTCTCTACATTTATACTGTACACCTTGTGAATCTTTTGAATAAGGTTTGGCATTGCCCACAAACAGATTTTGATCCAACAAATGCTATGAATATCATTTAGTATATTTGTAGAATTTTTAATGTTATGCATGTAATAAACAACACAAACCAGCAGGCTTTCCACCAATCTCGATATCAAAGAAAACTTTGTGAGTTACTTCCTTTAAATCCTTCGTTGATTTGGCCTGCAACATCAATTTAAACATGATTTGCATGCTGATCCTCAAATATAAGGTTATGAAAAGATTCGCTTAAATTGAATTGAAGAGAAATAATGCATTGTTCACAAATTAGTTTAAAGTAATTTAATCAAGTAAGATGCCAACTAAACGAGATACATAAGGAATAACTGCGAATTCAAAACAAGGAAAAAAGGCCTAAAGGGACAACGCTTAACAGTGAAAGAAATCAAATTATATGAAAATAATACTTGAACTCATGAATACTGCAGACACAATTATCTCTTCCTGAGCATTTGGAGCCGCATAATGTAGTATCTCTTATTGCTGTTTAACAGAACTTCCCTTGGAGTCATGTCTCTGTTCTATCTACCTATTATTGCCTTTATTAATTACAGGGCAATTTCGTGTAAACACACAAACATTAAATATTTACAAAACAAAACCCAAATGCTTCTATTTACAAATATATACAAAAGACTAAAACATCAAAATCCATCTCCAATATGTATAAATCAAATCTCTATAATTATTCAATCAGCGACGGAGCTAGAATATTTTTCTTGTGGGGGTATAAATAAATTATTTTAAAAATATCATGAACCTTTTTCATCTTGGTTTAGGGTCGGTATCAATGATTTTACAAAATTTTTGATGTCATATTTTTGATGATCTATCAATTACTATTAAATAATTTGGATTTAATCACATTTTAATTAAACAATATAAGAAATATCATCAACTTAATATCAAGCTTTTAATAAGTTTTTTATTGGACAACAAATAAATCAATTCATAAACATAAATAAACGAGTATGATTGTGCTCAATTTTGATTCATTCAACATTCAAAATTTTAAGAAGAGTTTAAATTTATTTAATTATTTGAATAAATTTAATGAGTATTAATCAAAACCGCATCAAATGTTATTAAATGTAGATGCAAATGGCTATAATTAGATGCGTCCAATTTTTCTTTTACTTGAAACTCTTCCCATCTATTAGGATTATTTATCATTAAATAACATAATCTGTGTCCCACATTTTGCATAAATATTGCAGATTCCTAATTGAAAAATATAAAAAGCTAAGGAGACGCCCTTAAACGATTGATCTAATAGATGCTGAATGTAATTGAAATTATTTGATCAAAAAATATCTATCTTTATGAAAAAACTAACAGTTGAACGATAAATATACACAGACCGATGAAGATCAAGCTCAATCTTCACTGGATATTCTCAAAGATATTTGATGATCCATCAAGAACACCAAAAACTCAAAAAATTAAATTTTAACTATCGCGAACATTATCTCCCTAGATCTTCCACAGGAAACCCTAAACAACTTGAAGAACGTTACAGGAAGCAGATCCATTGGTCAACGGTGGCAATCTCAAGTTCAACAAATGGAAGGAATCAAGAACGAAGGGATAACTGGAGCTAAATACCTGATTCAGAGCAATGGTGTTGAAGACGATCACGAACAAAACAAGTGAGACTGAAAGCTGCCGCTTCATTGCCGCCATTCCTCCGTCTAATCACCGGTTTCGTCGCGATCCTTTACCAATCTAGTAGAGTTGCCGGCAGTGAGCTGTAAATTTAAACCTCAGCTAGGGTTAGCCAAACTAGCAACGGCCCGGTTCAGGGCTTAGGCCGCCCGGCCAATAATCACTGATCAGTTTAGCCGGTTCGACCTTACTATTTATTATATTTTAAATTTAAAAATAAAAAATCATTAGAATTTGTTTAAATATTAGCTATTTTAATTAAAATCTTACTATGTGTTACAGAATAATTAGAAATATTTAGATTTAAGTATTGGCTTCCTTTTACCTAGCCTTTTTTTTGTTTCAAGGACATTTTGAAAAAGAATTTTGTATGCTTTAGATATTTTTTTAGTGTATATATCTTTATTTTATAAAAGATCATATTAATCATTAGAATTAATAAGAGGAACTTTTATTAAATTTTTTAAAAATGAGTAAATTTGTCAAAATATTTGACGCATTCAGAATGCGCCAAATGATTTGGCACGTTCTGAATGGAGAGAGAGGTAGCAAAGTACAGAGAGAGAGAAAGTGTAATACAATAATACCTAAAGAAATTGATACTTGAAGATGCACTTCTTGATGTACCAACTTCTACCATTCGGGATGCACGTGAATGTTGCCCTATTTATCTATTATCTCCTAAACTATAGCTTGCAAATAAATAGAACAACTTCTCTCTACCATTTGTTAGTTCATGGAGATAATCACATTTATATATTCTCCTATAGCACCACTCAACAAAAGTAAATTTATACTGTGGATCTAAAATGAAAGATATGACCAATATAACACTAAATCCTTATCAATATTTTACAAATTTGACAATCATTCATGCAGGCATTCTCTTTATGTAATTATATCAACTTGTTCATGTTTCAATGATGCATAAGTTATTAAAATGCAAGAAAAATATAAATTTGTTATTGGATACTTTGAGCCATATATAACACATGTTATATTGTAGAAAGGAGCCAAAAAGTGCAAATAGATTCCACCTTCTCCCACTCAATACTACTTGGGTAATTCTTATAATTTGAATCACCCAATTATAAATGTTGAAAGCCCGTCGATTGTGGAATAGCACTGTCAAGCACGATGAAAGTGGAGTTCCATCTTGTTGGAGCATTCTGACGCAAACCTCTTTTTTCATCTAGACAACTTTATTTAACATAATCAAGAAACTTTTGTTTCCTTGCTTGGGAGTCTTTAACGTACTTAATACTCTCCCTAATTTTTATTATTGAACAATTGATCTCCTTCAAACTCTCTTGAACAATGAGATTAATAGTATAGGTTGTACAACAAATATGAAAGAACTCACCATCATAGAGCAAAGTACCACGTAAACATAAATGATTTCTTAGATATTCAATGGAAACATTGTTTGCTGATGCATTATCCAAAGTAATGTTAAAAAGTTTAGAATCAATTTTCCACTCTATAACAAAAAATTATAGCTTTTCAAACAACGCAATGCCATCCTAAGGGGGCAGCATGAAATCAAAGTTAATTATCTTTTTTTGCAGATACCAATCATAATCTATAAAATATATTATTAAACAAATAAACCCATATGTATTAATAGAAGTCCAAAGGTTTGATGTTAAGCATACCCTGCTTGTGGATTTAGCTAACTGTGAACATATATGACACTTATTTTTATTAAATAATTTCTTATAATCATTTCGTGCAGCATTCCCAGAAAATAAATGCAAGTCCCAACGAAGATACGTCAAAAGAGCTCGAACTCAACACTGTAAGGGCAAGTCATGCATAATGATACATGCAATAAAAAAGTCGTGAAATTCTAACGGGTCAAACTTACTATCAGACACAGAAATTGATGATTCAGAATTAGTTTGTAAAATGAGTTGTCCAATATCACGCATATTTCTTTTCTTATAGTTTTCCAAGTGGCTTCTTAGATTATCAGTGTCATTTTTGCTATCACATAAATATGTAACGCGACATTTCTTGCATTTATACATTTGCTTACCATCGGAATATGCATCATCTCAAAGTAATCCCAAATAATCAAAGTCATTCTTGTCCGCTTCTTAGCAACTCTTCACCCCCCCCCCCCCCCCCCCCCCCCCTCCTCATTACATTCATTGTTATATGGTTGTACCACATTTTCGGAACCCCCAACTTGTTCATTTTTATCAAAAGAAAAAAAAATCTCAGGAATGGTATTAAAGTCCTCTATCTATCAAAAATATTAGAAGACATTACAAAGAGAAAATTCAAATTGGAACCAAAAGACACAACTAAATAGTGAAATTTCTTATATTAAGTGAACAAAAACATATTCTGATTTTCAATGAACAATTGAACGTCTTAAAGGACCCAATGCAAAAAAATAGATGCATTAATTCAATATTTCAATGCCTAGTTTTCAACCGAACATTTTTAACAATTAAGTAATTAATAGTATAGTTGTAGAAAGGTCAAATGCATAAAGAAAATAAGTTAATAATCAAATATGAAATAACTATCAATAATCAAGTATTCAACTATGTCAACTAACAAGAAGATGAAAACTTGTAACTTGTAATACTTCTTCATGTAAAGGGCCAAATGCATGATGTCCTAACTGTTTCAATCATTATGCAAAACAAGCTAAGCATATATGAACCCGAGGCTCAGCATTAACGACATAAAATGACCAATAATCACACAAAATTTTAGAGCACCCTAGCTGACAACAAACTGCTTGTGTAAAATTACAAATGCCGTTATAAATAAGTAAAAAATCATGTAAAAAATAAAAATTTCAACACCCTAGCCGAGAAACGAGAATGACAACAAAATCTCAACACCTTCCGCTTCTACAATAACAAAAAAATGGTAACATAAAGAAGAAACGAGATACAAGCAATGTAATCTTTATTTAGAGTTGAGGCTTATGATCACACGAAAAAGTAGGAAGCTATGTGGTAACATGTAAGCTACGAACGAAATTAGAAGAGGAAGGAAACTATGAAGGGATATGACTGAACATAAGAGAGGACGCCCATAAGAGCTATCGCATCAACACCGTAGTCCGCAGAGAAACTCTAGAGGAAGACAGAAGAAGAGAAGAATCGAGCGAGCGGTCGTTAAGCCTGCACAAAATGCTCTAGCCTAAAATCCTAACCCACTTCCCACTCGCACCATGATATTATTTTCCCTAATTGCTAAAAGGCGCTGGTCGAATCAGGTTATTATTGAGTTTTCGGGTTGACCCGAACCTAACATGAAACTACAAACAGGTCAAAAATGCAAACCCTAACCCGACCTGCTTTTTAAACGGTCGACCCTCCCAAAAATATCGGGGCGAATTCGTGTCGGATTTTCGGGTCGGATCAAATATTGATAGCCCTAGTTTTTTCCCTTTATAGGGTTTTTCACATTAAAACTATTGTGTTTGATGTCTTTTCAAGTTCTTATTTATGTGTTGAATTTTTATGCATAATTAGGACAAAATATTTTCCCTCTATAGTCTCCAATTTTTTCTGTCCGGAACAGTGCTGAGTATAAACAGTTTTTTTTTTTTTCAATTTTGTTGGGACAAAATCAAGGATCTTATAGCCAAGTTTTACCAACATTTCTTCTTTTATAAATTAGGAATAATTATTACGTCCTCCGATCGGATGCAGAGGAACATTCGGTCGTAGGCAAAATTTTACCTATACAGAGGTGTACCGAGTTTTTCCAAAAAATTCGGTACACCTCCATATAGCGAGATTTTATCTATAATCGGATGTTCCTCTGCATCCTTACTCCTTACAGCGGACCAAATAAAAGTTTAGAGAGTATTTTCTTCGCAATGATAAAATACTAGTCTTTGGATTGTTGAGTTAGGCCGTTCAACTGCGATGGTGAGCGTGATGGCGGCAGTGATCGAAGAGCTGGATCCCCGGAAGTGTACCGAGTCGGTCGAGGAGATCGCGAGGTTGGAGAAGAAGACCTTTCCGAAGCACGAGTCCCTCGCCCGATCTCTAGAACAGGAAGTGATGAGGAAGAACAGCGGCTTAATCTATGCAAAGGTTACCAGTGAAGTACGAGGAGGTGGAGAGATTGTGGGCTATGTGATGTACTCCTGGATTTCGTCTCTATGCGCCTCAATAACCAAACTAGCTGGTACGAAAACCTTCAATTACTTTTCTATACTGATTTCTTCTTCTTCAATCCAAAGTTGAGGTTTTAGACGATGGAGTACCTAGGTTTCTCTTGTTTTCTTTTTTCTTGATTGATTTTTTGCTGTTCGCTGCGTGTTTACTCATTAGGGCATTTTTTTATTGTTTTTGAAGCAGTAAAGGAGAGTTATAGAAGGCAAGGTCTTGGGGAAGCATTGATGAAAGCCGCTATTCAGAAATGTAGAACAAGGAATGTCCTGCGTGTTTGTCTTCACGTTGATCCTGAGAGGATTCCTGCTGTTTCACTGTATGAAAAACTTGGCTTCCAAATTGAGGTTCTTGTTGCATCTTATTATTCTGTTGATAGAAATGCTTACAGAATGTATTTAGATTTTGATGGTTAATGTTAGAAATACCAAGTTCTTTGGATATGCAACTTGTTTGTAGACCAAGTAAAACATAATGCTCTTTTGGAGCTTCATTGATTGACATCTTGGAAGAGACCTTTTCAATAAAAATTTGAAAAAACTGAGAACAGTTAGTCTGGTGGCATTTGGCTTGTTTATGCTATATAGCTGAAAATGTATATTTTTCTTTTTTAATGCAACCCAGCAGAAGGTCTTGAAGCAAGCGAATGTGGACACGAGAAGAGCTTCATATGCTATAACTGTTTGCTACTTCTGGAGTTCAGAGATCATCTTCCCTTCTGCCTAGCTGCCTTATGATTGGTTGCCAATTGCCATCATAAAGCTGTCAAATACACCCACCAAACATTCATTGAAAGATCCACTAGTATTACTGACCACCCGCATGTGTGCTGTCCCGGTACAGGTAGTTGCCTAAAGAGAGCTAAGTGTTGGGGATAGAAGTAAAAGACCGTAATAAAATAAACAAGAAAAAAAATGCACCAGAAAGCAAAGGACATCAGGATATAACATGAAAAACTTCAAAATCTGAAGAAAAAAAAAGTCACAGAACTACACACCAAAAATTCAACTATGAAAATTGGAAGAAATAAGTACAAGTCTCTGTTCTCTCTTGCTCTCTCATTGCTTCTCCACACTCTTGCACAGTTCTTCTCTCAAAACAAAAGAGAAAGATGAGTAAATAACTCCAAGGGAAGCCACTCTTAAGAAAAAGGTTTAGTCCGCCTTGAAGCACTATAGTGTCTGTTTCGAGCACACTGTGACGCTTAGCCTCTGTCGTTTGGTCCATCTGACAACGCTGCGGTGCTTTGCTTTCTGTCGTTTCTCCCAACAAATTTTGCAGCACCGGTGTGCTCGAGAACATAGCTTCGGGGCATTGTATGGAAAATTTTTTTCCGAGTACAGAACCCAAGCATGGGGAGGACCCCCGCACCCCCCAACAAACACCAAAAACTGAGTTGAGATGTGTGGCAATAGTATAACCTAATTGATCAACACAATCAGATTCCACGTAAAACTAAAACTAAGCAACCATTTTTGGATGGTTAATTGATTACTTTACTTAGGTCTTGTTATATATGTTGTTACAAACTCATATTCTTTGGATTTGATTAATCAAGACATTGCGGATCTGAATGAAGTCTGAGAAGCTGGCAATTATAAAAATGGCTGAAATTGAGTGGGCCTTAGAACATCTATTTTAAACTTACCCAAAGTCTCAGAAGTCAACTAAGTGTTTGCCTCAATTTGATTTACAAAATTAAACAGTTGAGCTTGACTAAAAGGATGGGGATGCTAGAGAACTCGTCTATCCAATTGTAGTTGCTTATGACTTGGGGGATCTCCAACCAAACTGCAAACGTTCATGTGCAACTACCACGAGCCTCCATCCGAACCAAAAAAGAAACACATTTTTGGGATGTAAACAGTGCGACTATTCATAGAAACACATTTTTGAGGTAGATATGAAGATGAGAAATAATCTATATGAAATATTCTTTTTTGATCTTAGAAATGGAGTTCAATTGGAGATGAATTATTGTTTGATATGGCTATTACTATATTTTGAAGTGAAAAATGTATAGTTCAGTCGAAGATGGCCTTCTCCTCTACAACCCATCACAACTCACCCTTTCTCGTAGTTGTGTTTCTTGCAAACCAATTCTCTAATAGACTGACTGAGGTTTGTCTGGGACAACTTTTTTACTATTTTTAAAGCAGCTTTTTAATACAAAAAATTCTATTTTAAAACTTTTTTCTTACTAAAAAACTGTTTTAAAAAAGTTCCAAATAAAGCCTAAGACTTAACTTTTTTTTTTCTCTCTCTCTCTCTTTTCACTTTATGCCTAATTTATTTCTCTATAACACATTTATATCTTTTCACAGTAACAACTTTAAATCCAATAAACTCTTCATTATATATCTATATTTCATCAAAGGTAAAGAAATAAGGCAGATAACAAACAAGACCCATTTTCCTACACATTAGATCTAAGATTATTGACTTTCTTATTACAACCATATTTATAAACTTTAATAATGGCTTTTGGAAGCATATAATCCAGTCATTCAAAACCTAAGATTTTCTTATAGAACAGACAGCACTCGATCTAAAAAATTAAAATAATTTCTATTAAATGTGCATGCAACTAAAATAAAAGTTGTCCCATTTGAATTGCTTACTCCATATATTTTAATAAAAGAAGTTATTTTTATTTTTTTCAATCTTTCATAGAAAATATTCAATATAAATTTATTACATATTAAGATATCTATGAGTATAGAAAATAAATTTAAATAGTAAATTTGATGATTTTGAACTCTATAAATAATTAAATATCTCTATAATATCTTAAATATGATAATTTAATTTCAAGTTCAAATTAAATGAAATTAAAATCTTCATTTTATTTTATATGTTCAAGCAAGGAAATAAGTCCTCATCACAACTTAAATGGATGCTTCTTAAAATTAAATTATCTCACAGCAACAACTAATTAATGATGCAATAATATATGAATTCATTTTTGTCCCTCCAATTGTCAAATTTACAAATTGTTTCAAAAAAGTGTTTGATTTAAAATAGAAAATAAATAAATAATTTCTACTTAACTTCTTTTTATAATAAATTTTCCAGCATAAAATGTATCTGAAGCGTGTGAGCGTGCCGCCCAATGGTTGTACAAAAGACAATTATTTTCTTTGAATTATTAATAATTTTGTTTAAGATCCCGAATAAATTAAAAAAATTTATTCTTAACCAGTAAGGTCCAAAGTGTAATATTTGTTTTTTTTCTTACTCTAATTTAATAATTGCAGTGCAATGTTACTTCTAAGTACCACTTGTTTTTTAAGCATTCGTTGCATTAGTTTTTTATTTCTTGATGACAACTTCTCCTACGATGTGATGAGACTTTCACAGTACTTTCAAAATTTTAAAAATTGAGATTCAAAACATAAATTATTTGTAGATATGTATATTAATATATGTAAATTATGATGAATTTCAAAATACTAACTTAACTTTTGGATAATTATAATACATAAAAAATCAAATAAAATTTTCATTGCATCAATTAAAAAAATTAATTTTATAATTTTGAGGTTTATTTTGAATAAAATTGAATCAATATGCAATAATGCAAAGTAGCCTAAACAGTAAAGATGGTCATCAGGGCATTTCACTCCTCCATAGGTAATATGGTCTGAGGATTGACGATGCTCAAATATGAGGTTGCTATTGTAAAGCAAGATTGGAGGCAATAGATAAGAATGTCTTTGCTAGGTTTCTAATGCCCGTACCATCATCGATGACCCTTCCCTAGCAAGATCTATCTACAACTTCCTCTCCTCTTCTTCATCATCAAGAGAGTTGCATAGGCAACTAATCTTAGGGGCATCAATATTTGACCCAACTCAAAAATCCGACTTGAATTCGACCCGAAAATTTTGAATTCGGGTCAAGCCATACCTGAACCGAGTCAACCCAAAGCGGGTCTGGTTCAGGTCCGTAAAACCGACCCATTTGTAAAAACAGGTCGAGTCGAACGATGACAAGTCAGTTCCGGGGTGGACCCGAACCCATTTCGTGACCCGATTTTTTGATAGCCCTAGCTAATCTTGTCAATGCCCTTCTCCAAAAAATTCCACCATAATAAATTTTAGATGTTAAATATGCAAATAGGATAATTTCGAATATTATCTATGTAAATCCCTATCTATAAATCAAGAACTTCAGGTTTCATGGACAAGGAACGCAAAACATCAGCTACATAATGATATTAAGACTTGTATTAACGAAAAGTTATTATAGAAACACCAAGTGAAATTCCAGAATGATCGCTAAGTTGTACAGGAAAATAAACAAATCTGCAACAGGTCACACTATGTATTACTGGATAAAATACCAGAAACAACTATAGAGTACATAAACAGCTATGAACATACATTGGCACCCTATACCCAAACAATTCTGTTCTTTAAGGCTATCAGGCAATCACCACACATCAGCTCCTTTTGTTGCTCCAAAAATAATAGCGATAGTCGCAACAACAGCCTGTTGGACGAAGATTGAACAGAAGTCATAGTTACGCGTAATAATCTTCTGTAAAACTCCATACATTCTAATTAGAACAATATATGATAAATAAGAGATGAAGACTGCATTTCTCTTCGAATTAGATGGTCTTATGAAATCTTTTAAATGCTTTAAATAAGAAGAATTCTAAAATATTGAAGAATGCAAAATGATTCATTCAAGCATGAAGTAGTTAATTTAAATGAAAAATTAGATATCTATGAGATATAGACACAGACAGGAACATGAAGATGCGTTATAACTATAAAAAGTAGGACATGACATATCGTAGATAAAATGTTCTTTTAAAATTTAATTAAAAGATTTAATACTAACAATTTATACATGAAATACAAAATCATATGATTCACATCAGAAGCTAAATAAAACAAAGAAGAACAAATATTATTAATAACAAAAGAAATAGTACGCACATTTTTTGTTAGTCAACGATTTGTATGTGACAAATTTAGTCCTGAAATATTACATTTCTCCCATTTAGTTCATCGAATATATAAAATTGATTCAAAACGATCCCTCGAGGACTAAATTTGGATCAATTTTGTATCACTATTTCTATATGAGAGGTCATTTTAGATCAATTTTGTTAGTTAAGAAAATCAATTGGTGAAATGTGTTGTGAATAGTTTATGGACTATTTTAGGATTTAATTTAATTTTTATCATCGAATAAGGAGAAATTGTAGACCTCATGATTCCATGTGACTCATGTGTAGCTAATTATGAAATTGATGACAAAAAATCTTATGTGATGTCATCTAATGATTTGTTTAAGTGTTCTGTATGTTATATGGATATAAACTAAACCATGATGATGACGATTGATTCCATTATGCTTGCTTAGAGCTTTTGTAGCTTGAAGATGGGCTTACGATGAATCTAGGTGACTTAAGTGTGTAAATAAAGATCTACAAAGTTAACTTGCTGTTTTTTTTTAAGGTGCTACATTATTTAATTTTAATGGAGTAATATTTACCCTAAAATATCTCAAGAATGATCAATACAATAATTAAAATACAATAAAATTATTTTCAATAAAATATGAATCTATCTTATATAAAAGAATTTATTTTAAAATATCTTTTAGGTATTAACCTATTAGGGCTTAACTAAAACTCTATTATAGAGATAAATTGTTAAAGTTAATTTGATATATAAATCCTTAAGTTTTACTAGACTTATCAACCATTTGGCGGGTCGCTGCTAAACCTTAAAGGTTGCCACTAAGTTAGCAGGTCACCGTAAAGCTTAGTCAATTCGCAAACAAACAGGATTTTTGGGCTAAAAATGTATTTATTTGAGTTGCAACAAACCTAAATGGGTACTAAAGGGCTTTACGGCCCACCGAAAACTCTTCCAAGCTCATTGCTACCCTATTTTTGGCAATCATTAGCTAGTCCTTCCTAAAAATTGAAATATTGTTTGATTCCATCATTAGTCATTCAGAAATGCTTTTTTATATTGCTCATGATCACTTTACTCTATAAATATTTCTCTTAAAAAAGATATATTCTCCTCATATTTTCCATATAAAAAAAGAAAAACTCCGAGCTTCACAGGTTAATCTTTGGAAAAACTTGAAGTGTTCATCCTTCATCAAAGATCCTTCTAAGAACATATAAGTAATACTTTTCTCTCAATCTCTCGATGATTCATGCATTTATGCTGTATTATTAGAAATTGTTCGTGTCAAGATTATTTAGTCTTTATAAGAGTTAGTGATAGCCTTAATTACCGATTGGGCACTTTGGAAGAAGGCATCCTTTTTAATTGCTACGTGTGGCTTAGATGTAAGGGTGTAAATGAGTCAAGCCAGCTCAAACTTGACTCGTTAACGAGCTCGCAAGTTGAGCTTATCAAGCCACGAGCTCAAGCTCGAATATTAAACGAGCTCGAGTTTGAGTTTGTTAAAACTCGACTCGTCGGCTCACGAGCCGGCTTGAATTAATTAATTATTTAGAATTTAAGCTAAAGTAAATTTTTTATGCATTAAAAAAATATATAGCATTTATTACAGCATTAATATAATTATTACACTATACAACAATTGTGTAAATTAAAAAAAAAGTCTAAATGGCTGTTTTTTTTTTTTTAAGAAAATGTTGTCGCAGCAATCTATTTTTTCTAAACTAATTAAAATAGCATAGCTATCCTTCTTCAAGATCAGTAGTTTATAATTCTTCTTCCTCATTTTTTTCTAGCAAACTTTCTTCTCCACAATCGACATTTCCCTAGCGATGACGAAGCAAAAGCTTCAGCTCTTTCGATCTTTCTTCTCAACTGCCGAAACTTCCCCTACGACAACGAAGCAAAAGCTTCAGCCTTAATTTCATCTAGAGTCGAGCTCTCGAACCTAAGAGAAAATGGACGAGTCAAGCTCGAGCTCGTTCTTTAGGCTCGACAAGAGTTGGAGCTCGTGTTCTTGTTGCTCTCGACTCAAGCTCGAGTTTGCTACTACTTGAGCTCTACTCGACTCGTTTCGTTTACACCCCTAATTTAAATGCGCATTTGCACACAACGAAAATGAGGATTCTCTTCTTGATTGAAGTAAAAGGATGTGATAGGTTCTCCATTGTCTTTTGGGCTAAGGATTGAGCTTGTGGCTGTAAGCAAGTTAGTGGAATCCTAAGTATTGGGTGCTTAGGCATGGGCATAGGCCAATCGGAAGGCAAGTTAACATAAATGACAATCTCATATTGCTCTATTAATCTAGATTTACATTCCTTGCACACTTATTTACTTAAGCTCTCATGTTTATGTGATGATACTGATGGGAACATCAGAGCATGGAAAGTATATCAGAGGCGTGGCCGTTGATCTACGGACACGATTGAGTCGATGTATTTTTGAGTCATTTCATGTATTTGTTTTATTATGTCTTTTATTATTTATGTTGTATTTGTCTTTTCCTGTTTTACCCCTTAAGGGAAGTCGTATGTAAGCCCTAACGGCACTGTTGTCTTTTATCTTAGATTCCTTTTGTACGAGGCTATTTATATCCCTTATGTTTATCTTCTAAGGTTAATGATTGAATGATAAAATTTTTCTCAATGTTTGAGTTCTTATGAGAGATTGGAGCGAGATCCCTTGGAGAGGGAATTTGGATCACCCACCAACCTTGGAGACGGCCGGATTTGTGGTTTTTCTTTTTATCGATTTTTTTTTTCTCTCTTCCTCATCTAGCCGACCCTAGGCCGCCAGTCACCGGATTCCCCCCATCTACCCGCCGGCTTCACCCCACCACCTCCCCTTCACCGAAACCCACATAAACACCCACATAGCCGCCGGCCACTCCCACCTCCCCTATCTTCCCTCAACAACTCAACTCCTTGATTACTTTCCATAATCATCCACTCTTAGGTTGGGAAGAATTAATTTCAAAATTCAAACTTATTTGAATTTGAAATCCTTTCCTAATTTAGGAAACTAGGAAAGTTACTTAATTAACCCCCTTTTGAATTTCAAATTAAAGGGGATTTAATTATTTCTTTCTTAATTCCTAAATCTCAAATTAAGCAACCCAAAATCCCTCCCTATTCCATTAAGCCGCCGGCCCCTACCTCCTTAATTGCTTTGGATTTATTCCTAAAGCCCATCCCCCCTTTTGGAATTAATTCAAACCTCTCATGCTCCCTCCTTGGCCGAAATTTTCAAAGCCCAACAACTCCTAATTACTTTCCAGAACCTAACATTAAATTTTGGAAACAAATCCCTCATCCCCACCTCTCTCTTGCCGCTGCCCCTACCCTCTCTTCCTCTTCTTTAATTATTCCCAAACATAGGGATTAATTAGAGCATTGTTTGGAAACTCTTTCCCTCCACCAAATTGGAGCCAAATTAAATCTCTCTCCCGGACGCCACATTCATCTTTTCCACTTCAATTTTGAGAGAAACTTCTTTCTCTGAAGTTTCTCTCTAGTGGAGCTTCAAAGGATTGACGCTGATTTTCGACTACACATCGACCGTCAAAGCCAGTGAATGACCAATCCGGAGGTTGACTACGGATTTGCTTACGACGATCAAGGCAACGTCAACATCCTCCATTCTCTGTTCTTCGACTACAACCCCGAAGTTGATAATTCTATTGAAGAATACGAGGATCACATTCTCTTCACTCTATCAGAGGCTAACGACCAGCAACTTGCCGGCACCCAGTGGCAAGTTATCTCAGAACCTTCCCAAGGGTGAACTTCTTCCCATTTTCATTTACATTCCTAATGCCCTAATCTTGTAGGTGGTGAGGAGTCACGAGGAGCCGTGCTTCGCCTTTTGCCTAAGCTTAGTAAATGTAAGATCTTGTTTGGCCTTTACCTAAGCTTAGTAAACGTAGGATTGAGCGTACTTTATACGCTTCTAATCTTATTGTTAGCATAGGGATTTTGTTGAAAGCTAATACATTTGCTTATTGTTGAGATTCTAAATTATTTGATACTTCAAGCGTTTGGCAAGTGGCTTAGCCTAAACGTAGGCACCCCTCTCTTATTTTCTTTTGTTGTTTTGACTGCTAATAGTTTTAATCTTAATTGTTTTATTCAAGAAATCGTGTAAGTTCTTATCGCATTCATTTTTAGCATTGTAGTCCTGCATCAGATATCTATACTAATAACTCATGCTATTGCATTAGAGTAAATCAATCATTATTGTGCTAATTAATTAATTTGATGAGGACATCGTCAGTATTTTTGACGCCGGAGATCGACGGCCACGAGCATGACTTGTATTTTGTCATTTTATGTAGTAGCGTATTTTATTTTAAAGTTTTTCCGTTTTTGCCCTTATGAGCATTTAGTCGCTTATGTAGCCCGGAAGGGCATTCGTGTCGTTTCTTGTTTTTTTCATTTTGGCCTATTTATATGAGGCCTCATGCATTGTAATTTGGGTATTGAATGAATGAAATTTTCCACAATTTGTTCTCTTTGTGAGTGCATGGAGTTCTCTTGGTGAGTGCTCCCCTTGAGATCTCTTAGTGAGTTCTCAAATTATCTTTTCTTTTGTTTAGCATAATCTTTTATTTCACTACAATCTTCTTCTAAAGTCTCCCCACCCTTTGCTCTTACCGCCGGCCCCAAAGCCTTTCCCCCACCGCCGGCCAAGCTTCCACCACCATCCACCACCACGCCGACGACCACCCTCCTCCTCCACCACCGCCTCTCCACCACCTCCTTTCCCCTCATTGAAATTGGATTTTCAAATTCCAATTTCTTTCCAAATTTGGGAAATTCTATTTTTGGAAAGTTTTTGAAAATCAATCCACAATAAACTTTCATGAGAGTGGATTTATTTTCATATTTTCCTAGTCATCAAATCCTACTTGGAAAACCCCTTCCTCTCTCCCCCAATTCCCTCCCTCATTAGCCCATGCCGCCGGCCCCCCCTTATGGGAAAATCCATTAAGGAGCAATTACTCCTCTTAAATCCTGTAATTGAAATTCAAATTAGGATTATAATTTTCCCTCCAATCCTTTTAAAACTGAAAATAAATTCAGTTTTATCCCATAATCCCTCCCTAATTGAAGATCCTCAATTAAGGCATTAATTGCATTAATTGGAATTTCAAATCCCTAAATCCCTCCCTCCTAATCTCACAAAAACTGAAAGAAAATTTCAGTTTCTTCTCACCCAGCCGTCCCCCTCCCCCCTTGCTTGCTCTCCCGCCGGATCTCTCCCTCCACTTGTTAGCCCGTCCAGATCTTCCCCGTGATGGCTGAAACAGAATTCCTTCTGGAGTGATCCTGCTGTCCAGAGTTTGAGACGTCTTCAACATTGAATTCTAGCCCAATACCTTTGCAAAACTGCTGCTCCATGAAGGCCCGATTGCTGTCCACAGATTTCTGCGGGCATATCTACACATTATCTCTCAACCCAAAGGTTTCCGTTGCCGTCCAGAATTTCCTAGCTATTCCAGGTTGCTGTCCAGACTATTGAGGCTAAGGGGATTGCAGATTTGAAGGACGAACCAACATCCTTGAACCCCTTTCTTCGACGTAAACTTTGACGTGGATTCTTCCGTGGAGGATTACTTAAATCACATCTTGGACTTCCCTCTTGGACTTGATCATCCTTGGACAACCACCATCCTCCACCACTCCGGCCACCTATCCAAGAATGACGATCTACGGCTCCTTCCCTCGGAGTGACCTCGGTTCTAATGTGGAGACGCTTCTTCCGCTAAAGCTTAGACTAGTTGAGCGTATGGGCTCCAAAGGTGAAAGTTCTTATTATTAAATTGTGGATTCTTGTTTATCGTCGTAGTTTTACAATTGATCTTTGCATTTTCTTAAATGGTTTGGTTAATCGAATGTCGCTCTTCGTTGCCTAAGCGAGTTATGAACTAAGAAGTCTTAGGTTCACTCTTTTATTGCAAATGATAATTTTAATTTGGGTTATTTTGTTCAAACTGCTCTCTATAATTTCTTAAAGTAACTCCATTGCATGTACGTTTCACATCATCTTGGTATCAGAGCATGGTTACCATGCTTGACATGAGTAGAAAGCATCCTAGGGTCTAGTTCCTTGTGGTAGTTCAAGAATTTCATGCATATCATTGCTTAGATAAAATATTTTCACTGTTTTGTTACTGTTTTGGCATTTCCAGCAAGCATATAGCTGAACTAGGTCATTCTAGCTAGCATCTTAGTGTTGGCCTTTTGTTTGGTAGATTCCTAAGTGTTTAGAACAGCTACGGCTTGCCTTATCCCTGCTGTCATCACTTTCCTGCAGCTGCTAATCACTGTTTAGGGAGTTTTAACACTTGTTTTGGCTGCTGTCTTTTAATTCCTGCAGTGTCTATCGGTCGTGGGAGTTTCTAACTTAAGTCATAGGTGCTGTCCACACATTAGGAGCACTTTCAGCACTTAGAATAAGTTTCCTAGTCGTGTACTTTTGCTGCCCACTCAAATTCTGCACTTGTTAGAGACTTATAATTGACCGGAAAGTTGTCTTAGCTGCTGTCCACACTTGGCTTCCAACCCTAAACGTGCTAGACACGTGCCACCTTGTGTTAGGATGCTGTCCCGAGTCTTCCAGCAGTAGTTAGGAGCTTTAGGATCCACTTAACTGCGTGTATAACTGCGGTCCACCGCCCCGACACCGTCCCTAACCAACCCCAACCCGAACCAATGGACCCGATAAGACTTCAAAAGAGCTTAGATGACATCGTTAACCTAGTGGGCACTATGACTAGAATTATGACGGAGAAACCTGTTGACTATCCCCGCCCGAATTATGTATCCCACTCTGCTTTTCAACCTAGACCCGAGTTTAAGCCACAACGACCTCACTTTGAGCCACCTTATCGTTTGCCTACCTTTGATGGTTCTTTGGACCCTTACTATTTTAGAGAATGGGTTAGGCAATTAGATGACTATTTTGATTCGCGTGAAATCCCTAACTCTCGCCAGTTTAGCATTGCTAGGTCACACCTAAGCGGTGATGCTCTCCAATTTTGGATGAGGTTGGAAGATCATAAAGAGTCTCGTGGCGAATACCCCGCCTCCGATTGGAAAAACATGAAACGAGAACTTGGATTAAAGTACACTTCCCCTACTAGTGGTCACCCATCCTTTAGTAACATCAGAGTTGCTGCCCCACCCTATAGGTCTTCGCCTAACCATGGTGGCCGACCCTCTACTGGGCCTTCTGATAGACCTAACTCTTATGGCTCCCCACTTGGACCAACTTTTAGTCATCCCAGTCAACCTATAGCCTCCCCAATCATTGACCCTGCAAGTGTAATTAACAAGAAAGAGTCATCTGAACCTAAAACTGAGTGCATCCATTTTGTGGATGCTAATGATATTAATGATAACGAGGGCTACTTTGAGGATGAAACTGAAGTGATTGAATTAGACCCCCTGCCGGACTTAAACCCTGATTTAGGAGGTCTAGAACCTTTTAACCTCGAGACCTTAGCCCCTCTTGAGATTAATATCATTAACGATATCCCTTTGGATAAGGTCTGCCTGGACAATATTGATTTGATTCCGAAAGAGATTGATCTGACCTTGAACACAATGAAATTAAAATTGGAAGATTCTAATTTAATTACTGAGATGAATTCGGATAACTCTGATTTAATTTTGGATCGTTCTGATGGTGACTTAGCTAATCTCAAGTTGAAAGTAAGTCAATCGAATTTGTCACATGATTCAAGTGAAACGGAACCTACGGATCTTAAGATTGAAACCAAACCTGATTTTACTTTGGAAGACAGTACCTTGAGTCTGAAATCCTTTGAGCCTAATTTGAATAATGAGCCTCCTTTTGTTTCATTAGAAGCTAACGTTGGAGCCGCTCCTTTGGATTTATATTTGACTACGTGTGTCATTCCAGACTTCTCTCTTACTGTTGCACCCACAGATGTCCTGGGAACTTTTCACCATCTTATAAGTCCCATACCGGCCGACAAATCTTTGGGATATCCCCTTATGGATGTGAGTCAGGACCAGTCATCCTATTTTATTCCTGATTCCTACTTTTTGCCCGTCATAACCTCACCCTACCTTGATGAGGACCATCTCTGTCCTAGTTGGATTAATCTGGTCAATTACACTACCTCCACTAGGAGACTACCTACGACTTTAACTGAGACTTCCCATAGAAGTACCCTGGTAGTTAAGGATGTCTTCATCACTCCTCCTACACCAGTTCCCTTAGACCGAACACCTTAGGCCCCTTTTGTCTGTTGTTTTAAATTTTGTAAGCTCATGAGTCTTGTCATTCATCATGCACACCCGATCTCTTGCATTTGCATCTGCATCTCACCTTCAGGAGTTACTCAACGAAATTAAAAGGAAAATTGAACAAAATAACATCCATATTAAAATTATTGCTGATAACAAAAGATGGTCCAAAGAATTCAAAGTTGGAGACTTTGTGATGGTACGGGAAGCTGCATGCTCGAAACACCGAACATTTTAAGGAAATCTCAAAGGAGAATAGTAATGCCTACGTACTGGACCTCTCTTGAGGCCTTAACATGAATCCTACATTTAATATAAAAGAACTGTTAGCCTTTGAAGGACCCGAATCTTAACCCCAAAATCCACTCTTTAAATTAGCCTTGTGTGACCCCACCTGGTGAGATCCCCCAGCCTAGCTCCACTCCCCAACTTACCCTACTCACCTATAGCGGAGAAGGTCGAAGCAATACTAGATGATGAGGTCATTTCCCCAAAGGAAAGTGGGTGCCAAAGATACCGAGTTCATTGGAAAGGGACACCGGAGGTAGAGGATACTTGGACGAGCTACAGAGCCTAGACCCAGATCTACTAGAGTTGTACGAGGGCTCCATTGATATTTACTCGACGAGGTCGAGTTTTCTCCCACCTGGGGAGAATGATGAGGACATCGTCAGTATTTTTGACGCCGGAGATCGACGACCACGAGCATGACTTGTATTTTGTCATTTTATGTAGTAGCGTATTTTATTTTAAAGTTTTTCCGTTTTTGCCCTTATGAGCATTTAGTCGCTTATGTAGCCCGGAAGGGCATTTGTGTCGTTTCTTGTTTTTTTCATTTTGGCCTATTTATATGAGGCCTCATGCATTGTAATTTGGGTATTGAATGAATGAAATTTTCCACAATTTGTTCTCTTTGTGAGTGCATGGAGTTCTCTTGGTGAGTGCTCCCCTTGAGATCTCTTAGTGAGTTCTCAAATTATCTTTTCTTTTGTTTAGCATAATCTTTTATTTCACTACAATCTTCTTCTAAAGTCTCCCCACCCTTTGCTCTTACCGCCGGCCCCAAAGCCTTTCCCCCACCGCCGGCCAAGCTTCCACCACCATCCACCACCACGCCGACGACCACCCTCCTCCTCCACCACCGCCTCTCCACCACCTCCTTTCCCCTCATTGAAATTGGATTTTCAAATTCCAATTTCTTTCCAAATTTGGGAAATTCTATTTTTGGAAAGTTTTTGAAAATCAATCCAAAATAAACTTTCATGAGAGTGGATTTATTTTCATATTTTCCTAGTCATCAAATCCTACTTGGAAAAACCCCTTCCTCTCTCCCCCAATTCCCTCCCTCATTAGCCCATGCCGCCGCCCCCCCCTTATGGGAAAATCCATTAAGGAGCAATTACTCCTCTTAAATCCTAATTGAAATTCAAATTAGGATTATAATTTTCCCTCCAATCCTTTTAAAACTGAAAATAAATTCAGTTTTTATCCCATAATCCCTCCCTAATTGAAGATCCTCAATTAAGGCATTAATTGCATTAATTGGAATTTCAAATCCCTAAATCCCTCCCTCCTAATCTCACAAAAACTGAAAGAAAATTTCAGTTTCTTCTCACCCAGCCGTCCCCCTCCCCCCTTGCTTGCTCTCCCGCCGGATCTCTCCCTCCACTTGTTAGCCCGTCCAGATCTTCCCCGTGATGGCTGAAACAGAATTCCTTCTGGAGTGATCCTGCTGTCCAGAGTTTGAGACGTCTTCAACATTGAATTCTAGCCCAATACCTTTGCAAAACTGCTGCTCCATGAAGGCCCGATTGCTGTCCACAGATTTCTGCGGGCATATCTACACATTATCTCTCAACCCAAAGGTTTCCGTTGCCGTCCAGAATTTCCTAGCTATTCCAGGTTGCTGTCCAGACTATTGAGGCTAAGGGGATTGCAGATTTGAAGGACGAACCAACATCCTTGAACCCCTTTCTTCGACGTAAACTTTGACGTGGATTCTTCCGTGGAGGATTACTTAAATCACATCTTGGACTTCCCTCTTGGACTTGATCATCCTTGGACAACCACCATCCTCCACCACTCCGGCCACCTATCCAAGAATGACGATCTACGGCTCCTTCCTCGGAGTGACCTCGGTTTTCTAATGTGGAGACGCTTCTTCCGCTAAAGCTTAGACTAGTTGAGCGTATGAGCTCCAAAGGTGAAAGTTCTTATTATTAAATTGTGGATTCTTGTTTATCGTCGTAGTTTTACAATTGATCTTTGCATTTTCTTAAATGGTTTGGTTAATCGAATGTCGCTCTTCGTTGCCTAAGCGAGTTATGAACTAAGAAGTCTTAGGTTCACTCTTTTATTGCAAATGATAATTTTAATTTGGGTTATTTTGTTCAAACTGCTCTCTATAATTTCTTAAAGTAACTCCATTGCATGTACGTTTCACATCATTTGCTTTCACAAATAGAATTATTTTATAATCACCATAATATTGTTTGTATTTGGACTCTATGTATAAAAATTGATGTTTGACTAAATCAATCTCATAAACTTTTGCAGTGAAATCAACTTATACACTTGTGCTTATAATTCAAAATCTCACATTAGCTCCACCATTACATTATTTGTGTGCTACCATTTTTTTCAACAATTGGCATAAATAGTTTAATTGAATTAACAAGCGAAGCTTAGTTTGACCATAATAGAGATTAACAATAAATTGCCCACTCAACTAGTTGAATTATTCTCCTACACCATATTAATATTGCACTGATAGAATTGCATAAGACTACAAATGCCAAGTGTCATCTTTTGATTTGTGGTTAATCATTAAGACGCTCATTTGTATTAGTCCATACACATTGTGTTATCATATTTCCTATATTTATTATAATTTGTGCGGTTAATTTGTGTATTTAATTGATACATTCATAGCTTCCATTATGTATTTAGTTTATTTATTAAGTAGCTTCTATTGTGTGCAATTACTTGCATAGCTCCTGAATTATAATGTGATTTTGAGTTTGGAAGAATTTTGAAGGAAATTCTTAAATTTCTCATTGCATACCTAAATTAACTCCCTCTTAGTGTGCTTCATATAAACAACTTAGAGATATACAATATGCTCTTGATATCATTCATGGATCATTGCAGCCTAATTTACCACATTATATAATGAATCCTATCAAGTATGTTAATCTTAAAAGGCAGGTAGATGAATTGCATAGGAAATGATTTATTAGAGAGAGTATGAGTTCATGTATTGTGCCTGTACCAAAGAAAGGGAATTGAAGAATATGTATGACTGTCGAGCAATTAATAAAATCATTATCAAGTATCAATCTCTTATGCCAATATTAGAATATATGCTAAATATGATAGATAGGGCTATAATTTCCATAAAGATTCCATAAAGATTGAACTGAGTAATTGCCATTAAGGATGAGAGAATGGGATGAAAAGAATTTTTCTTTTAAAACAATTATGATTTGCAAAAATGCTTAGTAGTGTCTATTAGTTTAACAAAAACATCGAGTATTTTTATAAGAAACATGAATCACATTTGATAATTTTTTATAGGGGGCGTTCTAATTTACAACAAATGTAGAGAATAACATTTGTTTCATCTTAGATAAGTCTTTAACATTTTGCAATATTAAAGTATAAGTAAATATGAAGAAGTATTAATTTTTACCCATTTATTATATTTTTTGGAATTTATAATGTTTGTTGTTGGTTATCAATTGATCTTGATAAGGTTAAACCAATTAAAGACTGACCAATGACAACTAATATTCACAAAATTTGAAGATTTCATGATTTGGCTTTTTTTTTCTGGCAATTCATCGAAAGATTTAATATTGATATGGTACTAATTAATAAATTTCTACTAAGTGCACCTACAATCATAGCTTTTAAAACCGGACAGGACTGGCCGGTTCAACCGGTTGAACCGCGAACCGGCCGGCCGGCCGGTTACGGTTCTCTTGAGAACCGTTTTCGCCTCGAACCGGCGTTAGACCGTTCGAACCGCTGGTCCGACCGTCGAACTGGAAAATCGGCTCTGGTTTCGGATAACCGGACGATTCGGGCAAATTTTTTTTTAGCCGTTGGATCTGATGCTACGGTTAATATGAGACAAAGCTGATAGAAAACAAAAAAACCCTACTATTCACATATTCGCTATTTCGTTCGTTCGGCCTCGTTCCATCGTTCGTCTACTCGCTCTCCTTTCACGACCGGCGTCGTTCGTCGTTCATCTCTTTCGCCGACCAGGGATTCTCTTCTCCAACCCACTGTAAGTTCTTCACACGCTTCTCCTTCTTCTTGCATTCGGTAGTAGGCCGACAGCCGACCTGTTTTCCATCTATTTTAATTTTTAAGCATAACACTTAGGGTCTTGTGGGAACTGGGATTAATGGAATATACAACAAAATGTGAAACAATTTTGCACTTTTAATTTTCAAAATCACTTTTTAAAACTTTTGTCCAATGTCGTTCATCCACCGACGATTTTGTTTGCCAGTGGAGACCGTGAAAGCTTTTAACTATCTCTGTTGTAATGGATTATGGATCTTAATTTTTTTTATAATATAAACAAGTTTTCTTTATATTTTTTTTTTATAATTTTTTTACCGATGTCATGATAGAGCAATGACATAAAGATTGAATTGAATAACTTTTGCCCGTTATTATAATCAACTTTGTTTAGGCATTTAGGAAGAAAGCCATAATATAGGGAGAACTTACGACAGTTTTTTTTTGTGTTGTGTTGATCTTATGTTATATAGAAAACTAAGCTGCTTAAGTTGATGTCATTAAGTAATAACTAATAAGGATGTTTTCCGAGTAAGAGTTACCTTGTTGATGAATTTTATACCAGAATAGTGGCAAGTGGCAACTGTTAAGTTTGATTATGATTGACATGAATTTACAATCACATTTGTGTTGCACTACTGGTTATAATTAAGTTACCGCGATAACTTGTCTTTTAGAGCTTGTGCTGGAGGAATTATGAAATATAAGTTGGCATACATATGCTTATATTGTTGAGATTCATGTAGCCCAGTTTTATTATCATAATGATTGAGTTTTTTCTTTAATGATTGGATATTTTTGTCTTTCTTAGTATTATAGTTAAAATGCATATTCAATTTGAAATCATCTTAAATATATTCCAGGTTCTGAACGTGCTTTCTTTGAAGTGATATAAAATTGCTACTACGACGAATTGAGGTATGCATTGTTTTCTACCTTGCATAGTTTTCAACTTTATTATTTTTTTTTTACTTTATAGTTTTCTACTTTGTAGTTTTCTACTTTATAGTTTTCTACGTTGCATGGTTTTTATTTATTTGTATGTGATTTTATTTAATAAATCAAATTAGAATGGAAGCACCTAGTAATCAGACTTCATGATCAACTTATACTGTGCGTGAGAAAATGGATATTGCTTGGAACCATTTTGCTGAAGTTAAAGGATCTGTTGGGAAGAAACAATTTAAATGTCTACATTGTGGTATTTCATACAAGGGAGGAGGAATTAATAGAATGAAACAGCATTTAGCAGGTGTAAAGGGGAATATAGCTGCTTGCAAGAAGGTTCCACATGATGTTAGATATCAAATGAATGAAAACTTGAAGGAAATTTTAAGAAAAAAACAACAAGTACAGGAAGAATTGGACAATACACCATTTCCTGTGAATGATGCTATAGATGAAGAGAGAGATTCTTGCTCGCTACCAAAAACACAATCTTCGCAAGCACATGTTTCAGAACTTAGCAAAGGAAAAAAGAAAAGCTTCTAATATAGATACCTTCTTTGCTCCTAGAACTACAGGAGGTTCCTAACCTTCAATTAAGAGTGCTTTAGCATCTAAAGAAGTAGTGCACCGTGCAGATATGGCATTAGCAAGGTGATTTTTTTATTGTTGTATTCCTTTTAATGCTCTTACTTCAGTATATGCACAGAAAGTTGTTGATGTTATTGCTGTAATAGGTCATGGTTATAAGCTCCCCAGTTATCATAACATGAGAGTCAACTTACTTAGGGATTGCAAGGAAGAATGTAGACTACTCGTTGATAGTTATAGACAAACTTGGAAGGTAACAGGTTGTACAATTATGGCGGATGGATGGACAGATAGTAGAAGCAGAACTTTAACTAATTTTTTGATATATTGTCCACGTGGTGTAGCTTTTTTAAAATCAGTTGATGCTTCAGACATCACAAAGGATGCTACCACTTTGTGCTCTTTATTTGCTGAGGTTGTTGAGTGGGTTGGTCCAGAGAGTGTTGTTCAAATAGTTACTGATAATGCAGCTAATTACAAAAAGGCAGGTCAACTATTACATGAAAGATTCAATAATATTTATTGGTCTCCTTGTGCCGCCCATTGTATGAATTTAATTTTGAAAGATATTGGCAGTATGCCTCTCATAGAGAACCTAGCAAAAAAAGCATCAAAGTTGACAATTTTTTGTTATAATCACATATTCATACTTGCATGGCTTAGGAAAAGGCTAGGTTGGAAGGAGATCGTACGTCCTTGAGCAATCCGTCTTGCAACAACATTTATAACTTTGAAAAGTGTGCATGAGCATCATCATGACCTACAAGCACTAATCACAAGCAAGTTTTTTGTGGATTCAAAGATATCCACAACTTCTAAGGGAAAGGAGGTAGTTTCAATTATTTTAGACTTAAAGTTTTGGGATAACTGTCTTATTATTTCAAAGATATCAGGCCCTTTGATTAGATTGTTGTGTATTGTTGACTATGATGAAAAACCATCTCTTGGATATCTATATAATGGCATGTATAGAGCAAGAAAGGCAATTAAAGCTATGTTCAGAAATGTAAACAGATCATATAAGCCTTTTACTACTATAATAAAAAGAAGATGGGATACTCAATTAAGACAAGGCATCCATGCAGCAACATATTTTCTCAATCCTCATTTTCAATATGATAGAGATAACTATTGTCAAAAGCCAGGAATTTTGCAAGGTTTAGTTGAATTAATTGGAAATAAAGACATTTGCTCTAAGCCCACCATTGCAATGAATGAAGTCAGAATATTTCGTGATGGCTTAAAAAGCTTTGGAAAACCAATTGCACTGACAATGGCGAAAGAAATGCAACCTGGTAATTCTCTTTTTTACTTTCAACATGTGTATATACTTATATAAATATGCTTATTCACTAAACTCTCAAACTTGATAATATGTAGATGAGTGGTGGAAGATGTTTGGATCAAGTGCTCCAAACTTGCAAAAAGTTTCTATAAGAATTCTCAGCCAAACATCATCTTCATCAGGATGCAAAAGAAATTGGAGTGTTTTTGAACAGATCCACTCAAAGAGACGGAATTATTTGGAGCATCAACGACTCAACGATCTTGTATATGTTCGATATAATTTGAATTTAAAGAATAGGTATGATCTAACATTAAATTTATGTACAAGTGTCAATTTAAGTAGTATGTATAATCTTAACATAAAATTATTTATTCATTTTTTAGGTTTCAACTTAAAAAAAGACATTATGACCCTCTGGAAGATGAAACAATTCCAGAACTTGACTTACAGGATTTGGAAAATGAGATATACAAAGAGGATGCAATACCAATTGTTGAAGAACAAAATATGTCATTTGATCAGCCAGGACATTATAAGTTGACAATGAAAATTGAATATATTATTTAATTGAAAGCAAAAATAATATCTTATTTTATATTTCTTATTTGTTAGTGAAGGTGATTTAGAGAATGAAGGATATGTAGGAGACATAACTGGGCTCGATCAATCGGATGCATTTGAGTTTGAACATTTTGGTGAAGCGAGACCTGGAGACTCAACTTATATAGATAGATTTGATGATGCTAATTTAGGAGATCTTTGAAACTATTGAATTGAGAAAGTGAAACTTTGATTTTAATTATGAATATATTATGTTTTTGTTATCACTTGGTATAAAGTAATTTTGCATCTTTTTATGATTGGTTGTGTCTTAGGTAAGTAAAATTATTATAATTTTCTCCAAATTTTGCTATATATTTATAAATATTTGTGTCATTATTATAATATTTAAATATAATATATATTTATTACATCATCTGGTTCGACCCCGGTCGAACCATCAAACCTCTAACCCCTCCTTCCGGTTCATTGACCGGTCCGATTTTAAAAGCCTTGCCTGCAATGCTATTAAGGAGAGACTTGTTAATGTGTCTGCATTAAGATTACCTAATTTTGATAAACATTTCAAACTTTTTATAATGCATCTTTAGTAGGAATTAAGTTTGTGTTGAATCAAAATAAACCTCTAATTGCTTGTTTCGGTGAGTGTTAAAAGAAAAATAAAATAAAATAATATTCCAATTATGATAAAAAAATTATATCATTATACAATCACTTTGTTATTAGAAGTACTACTTATCGCTAAAAGAATTTACCTTATATTTGGATTACCATGCTTTAAAATAATCTTAGACCCCCAAAAGAAATTAGGGCATATGCATGTTAAATAGAATGAGTTCTTACATATGAATATACATTTGTGTAAAACCGACTGAATTAAAAATAGAACAAAAAATAAACCAACTGATGACTTAAGTAGCATTGTTATCTTACATACCATGCAACTTAAGGTGACCAAATTTAATCACAATTAAGGCTGCAAGCGAACCAAACGTTCGATGAACTACTTGTTGTTCGGTTCGATTAAAGCTCGTTCGTGATCGTTTAATTAACTAACAAACAAACTTGAACAATATTTTAAATACTCGATTCTTAAATAAACAAGCTTGAACACTAATGCGTTCAGCTCGTTTATGTTCGCGAACAACATCAGTTGATGTTCATGAACAAGCTCGATAAAAAGCTCAATTCGGGTTCGATTAAAACCGCTCGATAAAAACATAAATAATACGTTATTATAAAAATGATAAATATACATAATATAAAAACTTTAATTATAACATAATAATATAATTATTTTTTATTAATAACAATAAACATTTCATATTTGTCCATGTTTGTTAGATTGTTTGTTTAGGATGTTCATGAACAAATTTATGGTTTGCTTGTTCAATAGATTGTTTGCGAAATATGTTCACGAACATAGCTTGTTTAAAGCTCGATAAGCACTAAACAAACGAACATGAACCAAACATGAACACCCTTAAATTAAACGAATCAAACATGAACACAAATAATAAAGCTCGAATCAAACACAAACCAAACATGAACAAGCTAATGTTAAACAAACACAAACATGAACACTCACATATCGGCTCGGCTCGGTTCGTTTGCAGCCCTAATCACAATAAAGAGGATTATGCATATTGTAAGGACTTCAATGACAAATATTTTGATTTAATTAATGTCACACCCATGCTTGGATGTTCTCACTAGACATTTGCAAGAGGATGTACCTTGGTGTATGCTTTTTGCTGATGATATCCTTCTTGTTGATAAGACTAGAGAGGGAGTTGAAAGTAAACTTGAATTATGGAGGTCAACATTAGAGACTAAAGGTTTTCGCTTGAGCAGATCTAAAACAGAATATATGTAGTGTAATTTTAGTAATAATAGACCTAGTGAGGGGATTGTGACTTTGGGCGATAAAGTCATTAATAAGAGTACACGTTTAGATATCTTGGATCTATTGTTCAGAGTGATGGTGAAATAGATGGGGATATTATCAGCGGAATTCAAGTTGGATGGTTAAAGTGGAGGAATGCGCCAAGCTTGTTGTGTGATAGAAAAGTGCCCCTTAAACTTAAAGGAAAATTCTATAAGATGGTAGTGAGGCCTGCAATGCTTTATGATGCTGAATGTTGGTCATTAAAAGAGAAGCATAATACTAAGTTAAGTGTAGCAGACATGAGGATGCTCAGGTGGATGAGTGGCTTTACCCTTAGAGATAGGATACAAAATGAGCATATACGTGAAAAGGTTGGAGTAGCTCCGGTAGAAGATAAGATTAGAGAGAGTCGTCTTAGATGGTTTGGTCACATAAAACGGTGGCCTTCCAATGACCCGGTTAGGAAAGTAGAGGTATTAGATTTGACTTATGTTAAGAAAGGTAGAGGCGGACCCAAAAAGACATGGTTAGAAAATATTAGGAATGACCTTTCTTTATTAGATTTAAACGAGAATTTGACCTTTAATAGGACACAATGGATAAAAAGAATTCATGTAGCCGACCTCACATAGTTGGATAAAGGCTTGATGTTGTTGATGTTGTTGTAATGTCACACCCATGCTCAATGTTTTCAACGTGATAAGCATAAAGTGAAGTATACGATTTTTTTTTTTTTTTTTTTGCTTAAATGTGCATGGCACAAAACGAAAAAGCAAAAAGATGCATTTACCAGCTAAATGTTCATGAGTTGTCTACCATATATACTACATGAGTTTTTACTTTACTAAAACCACATTAGATGATAATTTTTCAACATACATAATGATGTGTTCAATAACAGTAATTTTTAGCTAATTGAAAGCCAAAAAAAAAAAAGATATAAATGATACAGATAATAAAATGATGTAAAAATATTTAAAAAAAGAAAGCTATCGTTTCTTTTAGGATAACCCAATTTTGAATTCCTAATTCATCTTTGCAATATTTTTTATCTTATAATTACATGTTGGTGGTGATGAAAGGTGTTTCAATAAAAAAAAAAAACTATAGCTATCATTGAGGACAAGTATCATTAGCCTAGCTTGAAATAGGTCATGCAACAATGTAAAACATGCCAAATTGCTAAATAAAAGAAAAATAAAATTAGGCGTTATACACTGTAGTCTTTTCGATATAAACTTTAAAAGGATGTTAGTATGGATTTTATTCTAGAATTACAACAAATCTTGAGAAAATATAATTCTGTATTTGCTGTGGTTAATTTTAAAAAACTAGGCTCATTTCATTCCATGTTTTAAAATTGTTAATGCATCACAAAGCAAAATTATACTTTAATGAAGTGGTTAAACTATAAAGATTATCAAAATTATTGTAACTGATAGAGATGCAAAATGTATGAGACTATGAGTTAATTTTAAAAACTCTATAGAAGAAAATGATAAACTATTTAAAAGTTCACTATTTATCACCCACGAACCATTAACCAAATTGAAGTAGTTCATAAAAAGTTGGAAGATGTGTTACATTGTCTGATTAAAGAACAAGCATTTAGTTGAGATTTGATATTGCCTATGACTAAGTTTGCATATAACTCATCTATTAATAAAACCTTGCTATTTTTCATAAGATATCAATTTAAAAAGCCAATAGACCTTATTGAACTTCTCATTGAATCTAGACTTAGTAAATTGGCCCAATCATTTAAACAACATATCAAATATGCATAATTTTCATAAAGATAGCAGTATAAAATTAGTTATTAATTATGACAATTATAAGTACAATAATAATGTAAAGTAAAATTGTGTGGAATTCAAACCAGTTGAATGTGCTTAAATCCAAAAAAAATTCTACAAGAGCCTTTAAAAAATTAGCTATCAGAAAGATGATGTCATCTAAAGTTTCACTGAGCATTGAGACCAATGATTATAAACTAGAAATCATGAAAAGTGCCGGTATTAGTCCAATGTTCAGGGTATTTGATTTGAACTAACTACCAGTATCGATGATTCCTCTCTTTTCACCCATCCTTAGGAATTCAGATCTAAAATATTACCTAACAAGTCTACTCAACTTAATTTCTAGAATTATTATAAATATAAGATTGTGCATTTTAATGATAATGGGTAGTACAGATATCTTAAACATAAGCATAGTAGAACCACCTGTGATGGCTCATAATTACTTTGTAGGAAGTGCATTAGTTACAACCAAGCTTACTTAATGAATGTTAAATGCTCACTTCGTAAAAGCCAAATTTACAATAATAGATGTAATTGATGAGAGTATAGTAATATACTAATAGGAAGCAGATGCAATTTCCACCAAATCAGCAAACACAAGAAGAATTTGGGAAGAAGAACACTCCACGAAATTTTTTATTGCAAGAAATATGACAAAAAGTAGCAAGATACAGTTGGATCTTCAATTTGAAAAGAAGATCCGTCTCTACCAAATTCGTAGCCTCTGACTAGAGCTCTCACAACCTAAGAAATCCTAATTTCAGCAAACAAAAGCATGAAAACTAACCCTAGGGTAAACCACCTACATAAAGCACACAAAAATAATGCAAATCAAAAAGCAGCCCCTTCATATTAATTTTCCCTCCTAATTCTCCCCCATCTCCCCTTTGAAAAAGGTCCCTGGGCCCCACCCCAAAAGGGGCGGAACCTAATGTAGGCAGCCTTTCCGTTTGCTGTAGAAAATAGCTGGTCCAGGAGGGACCGGTCCATCAATACCCCCCTCCCAAAGACCCATCTTGTCCTCAAGGTAGAAAGATGGAAATTACTTCTTCATCCTCTTGTATGGCTCCCATGTGGTGTCATAGTCGAGTAGGTTCTTCCATTTTATCAACACTTCCTTGATCCCTCCCTCTCCCTATTGTACCCCTTTCATCTCCAATGGTTCCAATACCACTTTCAAATCCTCTATTAGTGTCACAGTTAACTCTGAATTAGATGCATGATCTCCAACAGCTCTCCTCAATTGTTGCACATGAAACATCAAATTTACAGTAGCGGTCGAAGATAACTTCAAGTGATAACCTACAACTCTAATCCTCTCTAGTATCTCATAAGGACCAAAATACATTAGGGTCAGCTTCTCATTCCTCATGTTAGCCATTGTCCTTTGTCTGTAGGGACGAAGCTTTAAGTAGACCCTATCCCCTATCTCAAATTGGATGTCCTTTTTGCGCCAATCTGCCTGCTTCTTCATAATCTATTAAGCTCTCAACAAATGCCTTTTTAACTCATCCAACAGCTTGTTCCTCTGCAAGTACAGCTCTACCGAAGAGACTGGTGTACTGCTCTGTCCAAAGTGCATCAAATGAGGTGGGTCCCTTCCACATAACACTTTGAAAGGAGTCATCTATGAAGCCCAATGATATGAAGTGTTGTACTGGTACTCTACCCATTCCAAAATTTTTAAAAGGAGCAAAGTTAATAAATGTATTAGGATTAGGAGCATCAAATTAATTAAATTTAAAAAGGAGCAGAAATGCGATCATGCATTGCGTTTTCTGAAGAAAATGCATTTTCTGAAGAAAACGCAAAGCAGGATCGCATTTTCTTCTAAAGAAAATGCGATCCTGCTTTGCGTTTTCCATACAAAACGCAAAGCAAGCCTGCATTTTGTAAGAAAATGCAAAGATGCATTCCGTTTTCTTCATAACAGAAGAGGGATTAAATAATAGTGATTATTATAATTTTTCTTTACTTTATTAAAACTATAATAATCATTTCTTTTTGCTGCTTAGAGAACTAAGAAGCCTCACATGAGGCGTGAGCTTGCTGAACGAATAATCTAAGTGTGAGACTTTGGCTTCTTTTGAGATTTGAGATGTTGAATATATAAAAATTATATTTGATTTAGTGTAGAAAAATATAATTACTAAAAGTATGCGTTATAAGTAAAAGTTAATATTTAAAAATTATTTACAAAATTTATAATATATATTATTTTCTACATAAATATGATATAGTCTCTACTTTTCTTAACATATTATTTTTCATACATAAATATTATAAAATGCAATCCACGTGTGCGTTTGTAAGAAAATGCAATCCACGTGTTAATAAATTGCACCACTTAGATCATGTAATATATTTTCTCTAATTATTAACAATAGATTTATTTTTCATCTAATGCAAAATATTTTACTGATTTTTTTTTAATGGTCAATTTGATCTTAATTTTTGTACATCACATATAAAACATTGCAACAAAAAACTGTGTCAATTTGATCTTAATTTTTATCGTCAATTTGATCTTAATTTTTGTACAGCACATAGAATTATTCTGTTAAATTTTAATGTTTCTATATTTAATGAAATTATTAATTAAATAATTAATTACTGTTAATTTCAGATTGTGATTTAAAATTATTTATTAAACATATAAATATGTAACTTTAATATTTAATATTATTAAATAATATATGAAAACGGAATGCATCTTTGCATTTTCTTACGAAACGCAGGCTTGCTTTGCGTTTTGTATGGAAAACGCAAAGCAGGATCGCATTTTCTGAAGAAAATGCGATCCTGCTTTGCGTTTTCTTCAGAAAACGCGTTTTCTTCAGAAAACGCAATGCATGATCGCATTTCTGCTCCTTTTTAAATTTAATTAATTTCATGCTCCTAATCCTAATACATTTATTAACTTTGCTCCTTTTAAAAATTTCGCCTTCCATCCACTTGGTTCATAGCTGAGGTGTCTCTAAAGCAAAACATCTCAGATACATCTCAAGGCTCCTATTTACCACCTTTGTATATAAAGTAAACTTATAAGAGAGCATGCTTAAAACACATTATATTATTTTTTTAGTTCACACTGCATATTTTTCGGTTTATATTAAGACATGTCCATGACGTTAATAGTATTTTCTCATTCTAGGAAGCAATTTGATGTAGACAAGAGATGTAACTTTATGTTAATGAGGGATGCACGTTGATGTCAATGAGAGATAAGACTTTATATTAGTGAAGAAGCAACTTGATGTTGATTCGGGAATCGATGTTTGTAGCATCAATTGATAATGGTAGTTTTTGCTTGATATTGATGAACAATATATTTTGACCTTGTTGATGATCAATGTGCTTCTTGACGTGTCTATTGATGGTATTGGGAGGATAGTAACCAACTGCAATTATGCCTAGGATATTGACAAGAAGCTTCTTTTGAGATTGTAGCTTGGGTTGTCACCCCAATATTGACTTGTTCATTGTGGAGGCATCATGGCTTATTTTTTAGATATTGTTGAAGTGGCATGTCATTCTTTCCCTAAGGCTAAGCAACAAGATAAGAAATGTAGAGTTTCTTGTCATGATTGTTGATCAATGAAGGTGGGAATGATTTTCACATATGAAGTTAAATTATTATGTAAACAAAATTGAGACAGTAGAGTGAAGGTCAATTTCAATCGCCTCAATTATTTTCAATATCACAAAAAATCAATCAAATAATTTTCAATATCACACAAAATCAATCAAATAGAGAAGAGAACGAGGCATAATTTTTCATACGGAGAATCCTTAGAGATATATTGGTGTTATATTGGTCCACTTCCAAGCAATTAGAGGGTCTTTTGTGCAAGATAACCCTAAAACGAGTAGAAAAGACAAAATTGATGGTGCCAATATAGGTCGTCATAAATGTCGAGGGTGGATTCGTAGGGTATGAGGCGATAGGGGATACGGTGTGACCAAAGTTGCTCATAGGGAGATTCAGACTGAAGATGACTATACTTCACGTAAGCTAAAGATGATTTTTATGCAAGTCTCATTGGAGATGACAATGGTGTAGAACTAGTACTGAGACTACTGCAAGGAGTATCTTGAAGGGAACGACTATGCAAGTTCGAGGTTTTAATGCTATGTCCTAATGCATGGACCTATCATGTTGTATTTTATATATTGTTTTTTATTTCTTGATACGTCATCATGAAATTATCTTGATCGGACACGAATCTCGAGGAAAAAACCAACCCGGAAACTTCAAAAATTAAATTTGGGAGCTCCCAAACTCCGATTTCAGCGAGCTTATAGTCAAACTGAGCGTCTCGGAAATACGAACCCAATGACACCAAATTCAACCCAATCCGAGCCCAAATGGGTCCAAATCAAGGACCCGAAGTGCTGTTGGAAGGTTCAAACCACAATTTGAGTTACCAAACGGTCTCCGATTTTGACGAGCTTATACTCGAATCGAACGGCTCGACGAGAAGAATCCAACGAGCCCAAGATCGCCAAATTTCGACATCACTAAGGCCCTCAAATGTCCAACGAACGGTGCACGATCGAAGGATTCAATATCAGCCCTCCATTCGCCACTCCCTATTTGCAATCTCACACCTATTTACGAGATATGCCACTCCAAAAAAACTATAAATAGACCCCTCATTCCTCATAAGAGGGGACTCAAGTGAGAAGAGAGAGAAGCCAGAAGAAGAGAAGAAGAGGATAATCAGCTCCTCCTCGACCACCGCTAGAGTTCTTCCCGCCGCCTGAATACGCCGGAATTCTGCCGGATATTCGGGAAACGCCGGGCTTGTGCACTTTGTTTAAATTCAGGAGAAACTTAGTGTAATATGATTGTCCTAACTTGTAGGACGAATCAGCTTCTTGTAATTTACACAACACTAGTGAAACTTTTCAACTGGGCGTGGCCCCGTGGTTTTTTCCCTTTTCAGGGTTTTCCACGTAAAAATCCTGGCGTTCTTTTATCTCTTGTTTGTGTGCTGAATATTCGTACAACGCTCAGACGTAAAATTACGAACTCTACCGCCGCGTATATTCTAGCACGCAACATTTCTATTTTTGAAATAAAAAATAAAAAATGATTTTAATGACCTAAAATTTAAGGAAAACTTTGTAAAATGCAGAAAATAAAGGTATAATTTATGAGGCTAATCGCCCATTTTTATCATTGAAGCTGCTACATACACAAAACGTATTAACACTATTTGCAAATTTCTAGCCTTTCATGAAAAAATATAAAGGCATAACAATTCCAAGAAATGTAGAAAACATGACAACAAAATGTATTTGGGAATAATCACAATAAGGTCTAATCTATGTTGCACCGATACGGATACGGCGACACGGATACGACACGATACGGATACGGCGACACGGATACGACACGATACGGATACGGGACACGACAAATCTTAAAAATACAGGATACGGATACGGCGCGGATACGACATCATAATATATAAATCATACATAAAAAATAACAAATTAATCAAATCATAATATTTGAAATGACAAAAAAAATGAAAGCAACATCATTTGTAACATTGTATCTTATAATATTAAAATAGAAGTAAGCATTAAATATTTAAATGTCTAATACAACAACAAAAACATAAATTGTCCAGCATATGAAGTTTTTAATTAAAAGTACGAATGATCGACACAATTAATCCACATGAATTTGAAACATGAAATTTTTTAATAAAAAGTATAGATATGTTGCACCTATGCCGGGGGTCCAAGGGGGCGCTGCCCCCTGGCGGGGTTCGACCAGCCCGGTCAGGTCGCGTGGTCAAGGGGCAGCGCCCCCCGGAACAAATTTTTATTGTAAGAGTTGCTTTAAAGTTTTCTCTACCTTCTCGGCATTGCTTGGTACTATTCGGTACCCCTCTGTTTTTATTGTAAGAGCGGTACTGAGTACTGAGCAGTACCGAGTACTAGTATCTCTCGGTACCGAGCAGTACTGAGTTCTAGTATCGCTCAGTATCGAGCGGTACCGAGCAGTACCGAGCAATACCGAGTACTGAGCAGTACCGAGTACCAAGCAATACGCGTGTCCGATACGCGTGTCCGATCAAATTTAAATAATATTTTAATTGACACGGAAAATCCGTATCTGACACGTATCCATGCAGTATCGGAGGCGTATCCGTATCTGACACGTGTCCGATACAGCATGCCTCATAAATAGGCGTATCCGTGCAACATAGGGTCTAATCAGGGGGTGGTGGCACATCATTCTACGGGGCAGTTTTATCCTAAATCATGGTAAAAAAACTTCATGAAAGAAACATATGAAAACTACATCACCACAATAATGATACCGAATAGTTGTACTTACTGCAATTGTACAAGCAACATAGCCTGGTTTTTCTCTATGATCAACTCTTGTGGCACACAGTACTATGAAGGCTGCGACATACCATGGAATAGCAACAAGAAAGAACCCGATGATGAACCTTGCAAGAAAAGAAGTAGAACAAGCAACATCAGAAAACTGACGTTGCCAAAAAGAAATAGGGATAACACAGTAAAGAGCTGGCAGGTATAGAGGAAAGCATAAAAATAGAAATATACATTTGATGACAACTTATAACATACAACAATAATGCACTTACAAAAACCATCCAAGGCCAATGCCACAGCAAGGCAGACGTGGCTCTCTCAAAGGCCTTCCTTCAGCAACAGCAGCATAGGCTATTAAAATAAACAAAAAGAAAGATCATGAAGATGAATAAAAAAAACTGTAAAACAATAAATGACAATCAGTAATAACCATGATACGAAATTGAGAATTGTGTATCCTTTCCAACAACAAAGCAGACTACTTTTAAAAATTGTAATATACATGCAGGACCTTATGCCATTAAAATGCAAAACAAAAATGAATGTAAGGGAAAAATTCTAATCAGTTAATTGCAGGATTAAACTAAAATATTAAAATTCTGCTAGCAACGAAGTTTAGCATTGAATAATCTATTAACTCGTCCAGAAGGGCCAAATATCCGAAATCAAGTTTAGAAAACAGTTGGACAAATGGAAAGATTAAGTATAAAGAAGATAGATTTAGGCTAATACAGGTAATTGCCCATTAACTTGGTTTAAGTATTAGTGATGCAGCAGCTTCCAAGGGGCAAGGCTCGGATCAGCCTCTCGTCAAGAAAGCTATTATGTTACTGAAATGAATGAATGGTCTACAATTACCTACACTGGAAGTAAAGCGTGCATACAAATAACTGGCCCATATTAAAAAGATAAAAAGGAGGAGCAGCGCATTATCGATGTGCATGGAAACAAAAAAAAAAAATTAGAGATCTAAACTGATGAGAACTGAAAATGAAGATATGTAGTTTGAGATTGTCGTAAATGAATGTTAAGCCCCTCACATACTCATGTCATCAGAAGCCATATGTGGAGCACACAAAAATAAGAGTGGGCTTCATATCTGTCAAAAATTGTTAGTTATATGTGGAATTTGATTGTGTCAATGAATCGGGTTGTAAACCACGCAACGAAACAAACAAGAAAAATTAGAATGCAATGAAAAGTAAAGAATACCAAGATTTAACGTGGAAAAACCAGAAATCGGGAAAAATCAACAGAGCCACACCACACCTAAAAATCCATTTATTAAAATTGTGAGAAATAAATACAGATCTATCTTCTCTCTCACTCTCTCCTTGCTTCTCTTCTCTCTTACATCATTCTCATACTCAAAACAAATTTGATGACAAGGTGAGAGCATTGCTTATGTTAGCTTCATTGTCATATAAATGTGATCGGCTTGTTACTGCTATGAGTAATTCTTCAAAAAGTTTAGAGTTAAACTTTACGAATATTGTGGGGTTAGTGCTGAAGAAGAGGTTTAGAAAAAAATCCAAGTAGAAGATCTAAAACTAGAACATGAAAATCTATTTTAGGTAAATTGAAAGTTATGTGTTAAAACTGTGGAAATAATGGACACTTGAAGGACTATACTGCTCCAAAGAAGGCTAGTGGCAGATGTCAAGATAAAAGTAACTCTGCGAATATTTATGCAAAAAAAAATTAGAGTGATTCTCAGATTTTTTTCTCTGAATAAATTTTAATCTTGGTTTATATATTCAAATGCTTTATTACATGTAAGTCCTAATAAGAAGGCATTCAAGAATTACACTCAAGATGATCTAAGTAAAATGTATATGGGGGACAACAATCCCTGCAATATTGTAGAACAGGGAGATGGTAATATAAGAATGTTAGATGGGTCAACTTGGAGACTCAAGGATGTTAGATATATTCCTTGTCCGAGGAAGAATTTGATTTTCATATTTATTACGTCATCTGGTTCAACCCCCCGTTCAACCCAATCGAACCATTGAATCTAGAACATTTCATTCTTCTAGTTCTATATTTAGTCAAATTTTCACAACCTTGGAGTCGAAAATAAAATTAGGATTTAAACAAATGTAAACTCATATATATTAAAAAATTTATACAAAAAATTCTTATTATAACATACATTATTAATAATTAAAAAATAATCACATTTTTACTGCACATATTGTTATTCTTGTTTCACACAAAAAATAATCGAATTTAATTGTACTTAAATTTAGGGTAAGCACACATGTTAGCAACCACCCCTAAAGTTTCACGAAACTATATCATTTTTTACCATGAAATTTGTAAAACTTGATTGAGGAAAAATTCCAACATTCTAAACTCTGCTAAAGCCAAAATGTTCTATGAAGATAGCAAAAGAAACTTGTCATAAAAAACTTCATGCATATTAGCTATTGTCAATAAACATGTGTACAAAACCTCGACAAATCATAGCAAAGAAAAATCTTTTAAAGTTTAAAAAACTCCAAGAATTTGCTTGAATATGTAACTGCAATTGTCTTTCTTACAGATATTTACCAACATATTCAACAAAACACCTATTCTCATTGCAGCTGCACCGCAATCGTTGCCCTTTATTGTGCCATTCAATTGAGCCACTTGCCTTTGCCAATATCTTTGTCAGCAAGTTGTTCCTACTTTCAAGTTTGTTTGGCTAAAAGTATGTCCTCTTTAAAGTCTATTTGGCCAATCCTACATTACCAAAAGAATCCAATAGGATAGAGACATGCTCACCAATTAGTTCTATATTGGTTGCAAGGAGATGAAAAGACGAGAAAAAATAAAAAATGAAAGTAGAAAACATGGGGTGTGGGTCCCCTCAAAAAAGTAAAACCTTCTTTAGGGATGACAACCATGTATTAGGTTACAATTAGGTTCAAACCCAAGGATGCAAAGCTTGCGGCCTCAATTCAATTTAGGCTTTTTTGGGTCAACCAAGGCTTATCGGGCCCGCCAATCCAAGCAAAACAATTTAAATATACCATTTTTATAGCTTATTGCTTCATTCAATGTGAGGCTTATTGTCGAACCCTAAATGCAACTCATGAATTTGTCTTGATCGCCACGTTTGGGCCCATTAAAATGTTCTACTCAAATTTATTGTCATTGAATCCATTGCCTTTGGGCATGCCATCATCTGCAAACCTTTTACCATGCTACAACTGCCACCTGATTCACTACTACACAAATCCTTATGTTGCTTTATTGATATCTCCATCTTCAATCTCCTTATTACCACCTCTGTTTCTCATGTTCCAATTGGCCCTAGATTCATCATAGCCATCACCATTAAGTTTATTATTGCCATCACTTTTAGGCTTGCTTTAGTCATTAACTCTACGTCAAGTGTAGCTGCCACACTTAGCTCTGTCGTAATCTCCACCTTCAAAGCTTATCATTGTGTCATCTTTGCAGAGGTCTTATGTGCTACCTTTGGGTTAATCGCAACCAGCATTCTTAAGTTAGTTCAAGCCGCCACCATTGAGTTTTATGCTAGCACCATCTTCGACCTTGTTGTTACAATTAATTTTATCAAAAGTGCAAGGCACGCTCAAAGCAATATGACTGTGATATGCCCAAGATGCTGAACAAAACTAGGCGTTTACTCAATTGAAGTAGGGAACTAAAAAGGAAACATGCAGGTTATTAATTTCTATAATTATGAGGATACTTTTGAGGTAATATTACGATTATATTATGGTAGAAATAAATTATAAATTTCCAAAGTTCATTGCATTTCAAGATTGAGAAGTTTGCTAAATAAATTAGGTTAAATAAGTGCATTTAAACTACTTAAATTTGTAGCGAGTGTAAAATAAGAAGATGATCTTTTTACTAAATCAGTAGCCTGCCATTTTATTTTTCTCCTTGAACTCATATTCTTCATCATAAAGTTTTGCTTCTTTAGAGCTTGAAGTTTTCCATTTGAATTCGCTCAACTTACCTTTAAGGGAGTATAACTGTTTCCTGACATTCTTTCAAATCGTCCTAAAGTTAATTATATTCATAAAAAATAAAATCATCTTTGGCATTTAAAATATAGGCACTCTTGCTCAATTCAAAGCGAGACATTCACTTCAATGCTTAGTGGCTTACAACTAGATGCTTGCCTAGGCACGCATTAGTACTGACTTCATCCTCGGAGGTGTGTGAAACACTACAGCTTCAACTTTGCCCAAGCACCTAAGTGAGCTCTTAATGCACTTTCAACAACATTAGTTATTCTCGACTTAGAAGTTAGAAACTATCATAGTTGACAACTTAATGCAGCCACATCCAAAGATAGCTCATAGATATATCACATCCAACACTTTTGGGTCTATAGCAACCATTGCCTTAGAGCTTGTCACAATAACTAGCCTTAGGTTTATCATTACCACCACTCTTATCATCACTACTTGTATATGCCATCGTTGTTGTACCAAGATCCAACACTCAAGAAGCCACCCCAATAAGCACCATCCGATGTTTATCACTAATACGTCATCATGAAATTATCTTGATCGGGCACGAATCTCGAGGCAAAAATCAAGCCGGAAACTTCAAAAATTAAATCCGGGAGCATCTGAACTCCGATTTCAGCAAGCTTATAGTCAAACTGAGCGTCTCGGAAATACGAACCCAACAACACCAAATTCAACTCAATCCGAGCCCAAATAAGTCCAAATCAAGCACTCGATGTGCTATTGGAAAGTTCATACCACAATTTAAGTTACCAAACGGTCTTTGATTTTAATGAGCTTATAGTCGAATCGAACGGCTCGACGAGACAAATCCAACGAGCCCAAGATCGTCGAATTCCAACATCACTAAGACCTTCAAATGTTTGACGAACGGCGCACGATCAAGGGATTCAATATCAGCCATCCATTTGACCGCTCCCTATTTGCCCCTTATTTCACACCTATTTACAAGTTATGCCACTCCAGAAAATCTATAAATAGACCCCTCATTTCTCATGAGAGGGGATCCAGGCAAGAAGAAGAGGAGGAGAAGAGAAGAGTAGGAGTGAAGAGACTCCTCCTCGACCACCGCCAGAGTTCCGCCTGAACTCCAAATGACGCCGGAATTCTGCCCGACTTCCACGGGACACCAGAATTCTGCCTGACTTCCACGGGATTCTAACATTCTGCCCAAGTAACAACAGAGTTTCCCCCTGACACCGAAACTCTGCCCAAGTTATACCGGAGTTCTCCTCAGCCACCAACAAACGTCGGACTTCTACCTGACACCAGACCTTCACTCATTGCCAAGTTTCTACCCGACGCCGGACTTCTACCGGTTATCGGACTTTCGTTGGACATCTATCCGAAAATGGATTTCTTTTCATTGTTGGACTTCTACTTGACGCCGTACTTCTGACCTTCATCGTCAGACACAGTCCTTTCAACCTCCGTTGCCAGCCGACTACGGTTCTCCTGACTTACGTCACCCACCAACTACAGTCTTTTCGACCTCCGTCGCCCGCCGACTATGGTCCTTCTGACTTATGTCGCCCGCCTACTACAATCCTTCCGACCTCCGTCGCCAGCTGACTACGGTCCTCCTGACTTCCGTCGCCCACCGACTACAGTCCTTCCAACAAAGCGAATGCGTCAACAGTGACTCTTTGTATTCCCAACATGTAATGTACTCTATAAAATGTACATCAAGTTAAGGCCTTCTCCCAAGGAAGGGCCTCGTTTGTAATCAACAGTCATACTAGTGGATTCATTCGAACTGGGCTAGACCCCGTGGTTTTTTCCCATTTTAAGGGGTTTTCCACGTAAAAATCTTGGTGTCTCCTTTAATGATGTATCCTCTCTCTAATCTGATTGCGTGCCGGATTTTCGTACAACGCTAAGACGCTAAATTTTCTATTTCTCTACCGCCGCGAATATTCCTGGACGCAACAATCACTATGTCCACATGGACGGTCATTATCACCACTAAAATAGATTAAATCATCTTCAAAACCTTTATCACTCAAAAATCAATGATGATTGTATGGCGGTGAGCTTTTCTAATAAAAATGTATTCATATATAATGAATTCTAACATTTGGGATAAGCCACTTATTTTTTCCTCCACGTTATAAAAGAAAATCTGTCTTCTAACACTACGTATGTAACACAAATCTAAAAGGTAACACGAGCTCTCACCTGCTCTCCTAGCTTGCAAGAAGTTCTGAAACACAACATATTTAGTTGTCACTGATTGCAAATACAAGAAAGGTTGGCGTAATTATTTAAAATATTGAAAACGCCTATTATCAATATTTCATCAGGATTGCAAGCTACAGCGAATTTTCTTACAAACTCCCCTAAAATAAACAATCCAATCATTTAACTATCTCAGTACTTCATGCAAATGTTAGGCCAATCCATGCTAAGAAAAAGCCCCAAATGTAATCGAAACCAACCCAACTACCCAAGTATCAAGTTACGAGGCACATGTAAGGAATCGCGAGATCTTGAAAGAGATATTCGAAATAGGCGTAACACCAGGTAGATAATTTACCTGGAACAGATTGGTAGCCATGAGGATAGTAATTCTGGCCTGGATGGGGCGGATAACCAGAGGCTCCTGGCGGCGGAACCGGCTGGGGAAACCCCATCGCTGGCTGCTGCGAACTCACACCTTGGAACGTCCCGTACTGAGGATCGGAGTGATGATGCTCGTGATGGTGATGTTGGTGATGATGAGGATCACCGCTCCGTCCATCGCTGCCTTTCCACTGCGCTTCACTCATCTCTCTCTCTCTCTCTCTCTCTCTCGCTCTCTCTCTCTCTCTCGTCACGCAGATCTCGTGGAATCTGATCGTTGACCAAGGAAGGCTGGCTATATCTCCTTTGTTTATTATTATTATTATTATTATTATTACATGTTTATATAATCATTATTTACTCCCATAATATTAGAACTTTTAAACACCACTCTCCATTACAAACCCTATATCCTCACCAAGCTTTTCCCCTCTTCTTTTTTCTTTTTTTTTTTTTGACATTTAGACCAGTTAAGACAGACTCACACATACACGCATACATAAGTCTCAAAAGATCTCTTAGTTAATAGTCTAAGCTGTCAACCAACATAATAAGATAAATTGTGTGCTTCTCTTATCTCACACTTGATTAATCTCATTGTCATCCTTTACCAGCACATATATCATCAATCTCATGAGTCCCCTTCCTCAGATTCCCATCGCGACCCTTCTTAATGAGATCCCTCTGCACACTTATCGAGACATTCTTTTTGTCAAATTTCATCCAAGTCATTAACATTAGTCAACTAAGTATTATTTTAGATAAATACTAAAATTTAGATATTAAATATGTTATATGTAATGTGATAATTTTGAATGTTATGTATATAGATTGATTTTTTTTCTTAATAAAATATTTTATAATTTATTGTTCAATTAAAGTAATTTCATTGTATCGGTTGAAAGCTAGAAAGGATTTCTGATTTTGTTACAAGAGAATATGAGATACAAAGGTATGGTGATGGCTAATGGGTGATGGCAACAATCAGTGGTGGACGAAGGATGGCGAGAAATTGCTTGGTGTTAATAACGATCGACAGTGGGCTAAATTTTATTTTAAAATTCATTTGTTTTATATTAAATAGAATTTTGTTAGCATTGTAACTTAACTTTAAAAATAGTAATTTCCTTGTTAAAAAACATTATTATATATATTTGTGCTAAGGTGCATAAAATTTTATATAAACATAATTTTATTTCAATTATATGTATTTGTTGGCATATTTTATTTCCATAAACATATTTTTTGTTTGATTAGATCACGTCAAACCACGGTAATTTCATCTCAAAATCATGATAAGTTCCCGACAAATAGGTCATCAAAAATCAATTTAATTGGGTATGAATATCAATGTACATTTGAAATTGATGCTTTTGAAACCATTCGAACTTAGATTTCAACAAAATTACGATCAAACTAAAGCTTTTGATGAGATGAACCCATCAACATCAAGAGTGATATGATCCAAGTATAAACGAACCCAAATCAAACATTTACAATGTTATTAAAACTTTTGAGACATTAATTAGGGAACCAAATTATCTCTAAATCTCACATGCAAATCAAGCTTCTTGACAAGATGAATCTAAGCTCAATATTGTTTAATTTTGAATCATTAAGGCACTTAAATATCAAAAGAATATTATGTGATCAAGGGAATCAATAAGGGTTTTTTGATAGTGTTCAAAGTTTTGGATATGTTTATGGAGTGTGTCATTTCAAAAAATAATGAATAGACCTCCAATCTATATATGAAGGGGATGCTTGGGTTGAGATTCAACAGATCTCTGAAAACTTGAAAAAATCTTGAAGCTCAATAAGGTCATCACCATTAAACCACAACATAATCATCATTGTTAGACCATTGTATGATCGACATTGTCAGACCACAACCTAACCAAGGCCAAAAAACTATCATAGAACTATCATTGCCACCATCATCATAACATCATTGCTTGACCTACTAACTTTTTCGTTAGTAGTTGTAAGATTACAGTCGCCTAGCCTCCACCATCAAACTGTCACCATCTAAATGCTACCAACTGACCACTGTCATTCGACCATTGCCACCTGAATTTTGCATTTGATTATTGTTGCTTCACTACAATCCTCCAATTAATATTACTCAATTATGGCCCTTTAACCAACATCACTCAATAATTATTTCCCAACCACCATCACTTGGTAAGAATCTCAAATTTTAATCTAACTAAAATTCATATAAATTTGAAATTTTGCATGTGAGCATTGTAGTGCTATACTTGTGAAATGATGTGGTGGCAAGCTCTCAGGTTTTCAAGTGCTTAAGTGAGCGTTGTGGTGCTGAGGTTTTAAGCATTGTGGTGCTAGACCTAAGAAAAATATTTTTAAAAAAATAATAAAATATCTAAATTCATTCATTCAAAAACCTCACCATCCCTCCCCTTTTTATGTTTGTTATTTTTTTCTATTTTTCTTGACAACAACTTTTGCAAAATCATCACTACCAACTTGCACCACATTCATATCATAATCCTCTTGAGAACCCATACTAGCATCCTCATTTGCCTCCCTAAAATCTCTAATAGCCGGTGAATTGAACGGGATTAACCAGTCAGAATGATCAATATAATTTATAATTAAAGGCATGCTAATAGAACCATTAATACAATCATTAGTTTCAACAAAAAGGGATAATGTGAAAAGACCCCTGTTTAGATAATGCAACATCACGATCAGCGTCCACATTCACCAAGTTGTCATTAACCGAATGAACCATTAAAAGGAGGCACAATGGCCGCCTCCATCACATTCTCCACAGGTAACTGAGTAGGAGGAGCAACCATTCTAGACAAAATGGCAATAGAAAAATCATGAGTTAAGGAAGGGCCAATCAAAGTGACCATATATTGAATTTTCTGACCAACACCCTCAATAAGACCCTTAGTATTAGCTTTATTAGCAACATTAACAATTGGCTCAAGATTGGACTTTTTATCAACACTACCACAAGAGTTAATGCAGTTGTTACTAGTAAAATTTTCCTTAACACCCACAGTATATGAAACATTAACAATAAGCACAGCTTTGTAATAGTCTGTGAATCCTTTTGTAGCTGAGGGTTGAGGATGATACACTTAGTTTTATGCCCTAATGACTTGCAATGATCACAAAAGCTAGGAAATTCTTCCATCTCAACATGTTGAATATAGCCAAATTATTTAGAACTTAACCAAATAGAATCAGGATATCGCTTAGAAACATCTAACTCAACCAACACAAACGTAATGGAAGGATGAGTCCCGATAGAAGTAGCATTGTCAGTTTTAAGAGGGTAGCCAAACATGGAGCCCAAACCGTGAAGAATTCATGAAGTGAAAAGATGTGGCCTAAGATTAGGAAAAGAAACCTAGATGGGTATACAGGAGGATTCTGCTGTAATATCAAAGAACGGCGACAATTTGGTAAATTTCACGAAACAATTGGAGACAAAATACGATATATAAGCAAACACTCTACTTTAATCCATATTATTAAAAAGTTTGATCAAAATATGTTTAGCATCTAGAAGCATAATTGAAAATCACCACACAGTTTGAGATTGAAAAAAAAATTGAATCACAATGAGAGAAAGACTTGGCTAAAGCGAATTCGAAAGGGCTTGTAAGATGAAGACATCTGAAATCCATAGCAACGTCATCCCACGATAAGTAGTAACTTTAAGATCAGGAAAGACATTCGTGGAAGATACGTCTGAAAGGGCTTCAACAAAGGAACGAGAGGGATTTTTCCCATTAAAAAAACCTGGGTCTCCCGATCGGACATCCAATCCAAGTTTTTTTTTTTAAGAGAAAACCCACATAGAAGGCCTACGTGTTAATTTTAAAATTGTATTGCAAGTCCTTAGTGAATAAATAATCATCTAAAAATATAACATTTAATAAAAAAAACTATGAGCCTTTAATTTGATCTATTACAAAACAAATCACCAAACAAGAAAAACAAAAAAGAAACGAACAACTAAAGAGCCAAGGAAGGCCATAACAAAATCCAACAAAAAGGATGGGTCACACGAAAGCAGCCACCTAAGCAAGCCTCCCAAAACAATCAACAACATACCCATGAGGAATCAACACCAAAAATATAAGCCTGCAAGAGGACATAACAAATCACTGCAGGAGAATAGCAATTAACCATAAATGTTAAGAAGACCAAAAAGACCCACAACCCTAGGACGAACAGAGGTAGAAGAAGACAACAGAGAAGGTAAGGCAACACGACAGAAAAGCAACTCGAAACCCAACACCCTAAAAAACAAAGAACCAAAAACCCAAATGCATATAGAGACCACTAAAGCCGCCTCCCATCCAGCAGCCCACAAACGGTTCAAAGAGAACCCAACAAGGCAACCACACACAAGGACAGGTCCATAACCAACAAACAAAACCAACAAGACAGAGCAGACAAAAACGGACCAACAACAAAGGAAAAGAAATCAAACTATTTCCTTTTTTACTTTCATTTACGACGTTTGCCACCACCCATAACAAAAGCTTTTTCAATTATGAGGTTGATATTCAAATTATACGTCACCTGAACATCATTATCAGGCCCATCCAAGTTGTACCCATCAACCCCACAGGGTGAGGAAATAAAATTCTCAAGACAATCATTTTGATCCAAACAATTATTCTCCATACTACCCGCTAATTGAGCTATCAAAACTTCATTAGAAATAAACGAAACGGGAAAGTTGATTTATGGTTCATTCGAAAGAACCAGTTCCAACAACGACATCAGATAGTCAGCAGAACCAACAATAGTAAAATCCACCACATCCCCCAAGCCCTTTCGAGCGTGTCTTCCATGAATGTCTTTCATGATCTCAAAGTTACTACCGATCATGGGATGATGTCGCTATGGATTTCACATGAAGAGTTTCTTCATCTTGCAAGCTATTTCGAATTCTTTTTGGTTGGGTATTTCTCTCATTCTGATTCGAATTTTTTTTTTTTTTCAATCTCAAACTGTGCGGTGAATTTTCGGTTACACTCCAGGATGCTAAGTATGTTTTGATTACTTTTTTTAATGATATGAATTACAGTAAAGTATTTGCTCATAGATGATATTTTGTCTCACATTTAGGTTGACACCCAAAAAAATATTTATATAGGTACATCAAATAATTAAAATTTTCAGTATCCTATGAGCAATCTTCCGTTTAAAACTATTATTTTTAGATTCTTTTGCAGGACATAGTATCTCCTGGATTCAATAAAAACTTTTGCTGCTCTGAGTTCATGTGATATTGTGTCTTTTCTTTACTACTTGGTTGTACGACCTTTTTGGACGTTTAATAATATTCAACCCTAAATATGCTTTTTAATTTTAATTAATTCGTGATTTATGTATTATAAATATTGTCAGGAAAAAACTATAGGAGTAACAAAAAAAAAACGGTCATATTTTATCTACTTAATTAGTGTGAATGGCAACATAATTAATGAACCCCCCTAAAATACTAATGGTGATTATTTTTGTGGCTTAAATTTTTCAGCCAATGGATGCTCATTAAAATTTATTAATTCTCATGCTAATTTCTCTAAGTTATCCAAATTACAAGTTAATTCTAAAGGGTCGTAAGAGTTAGAGATTATTATATGTCCGCAGTCGGATACAGAGAACTGTTCATTTTGTTTTTGTGAAAAGTAAAACTTCAGTGGTGAATAGTAAACTGTGCTTTTATTGTTCACAGAGACAAATTAGACGGTTATCTGTGTCCGATCTCTACTCGTAATAATTTCTTTGGAAGAGTTCAGCTCTGTGTCAAGGCTATGGTAAGCTAATTAATCTAAGAAAAAAAAATTAATTAAAATATTTGATCAAATTTTAGTTAGTTTGAATATCAAAATAAGTGAATTCCTTTCGGATGAATGTAATATATAAATTAATAATCAAAATTTCTATCATATTTATCTTTAAATAGATTTAATAATTTTTTGATATTTTATGAGAAGGATATTACGAGCTAAAATTTTCTATAATCAAATAAAAAATTAATTCCTGTTTGAGATTATTTTTATATATTTTTTTTTAAAAACATTTTGGTGTATTTTTTATTGTTTATTTTTATATAAAAATATTTTAATATTCAAAATAACTTTAAGACATTTTAAGTATTTACAAAACAACTCATTTCTATTGCCACCAACATCATCTCCTCTTAGGGAAAAATTATTTTGCGCGGGCAACGGATGCTATCTGGAGACCAATTAGAATGCACCACATTATTTTTTTGCTTGGTACCCACAGTACCGTTGTGTACAAGATGACGTAACGCGTTTTGGTTGGCCTCCGGACCGTCTTGTGTCCGCACAAAATAATTTCTCCCTCTTAGACTGCCCCATGGTCTCATTTGATGACTGTCATCATCATCACATAAGTCAATTTATTCAATATTTAATAAGAATGATAATAAATTTTAAAGATATTAAATTACTTTATTTTACATCTAAATTCAAATAAAAATGACCCGTGAGCATTCGTCAATAATATATATATTTTTTTGGAACTTTCGAGCCAATTAAAGTCACACATCATATACATAAGCTTCCAACATAAAAATTTTTGATTGACAGCTAAGGCTTTGTTTGGAAAAACTTTTTTACTTCTTCTTAAATATGCTTTGTAGTATAAAATTTTAATTTTTGTGCTAAAAAATTATTTTAAAAAATAGTAAAAAAAATTGTCCAAAAAAATCAAACTTTCAATCAATAGATCAAGAAGAAATATCTCGTGGTTTCATTTATAGCCTTTCTTGAGGTATAAAGTCAGTCAAATTCCAGCGAAATTCATCAAATGAAAAACAGAAACTTGGAGACAACGTGGTCGGGTGGTTGGTGGTGGCTTATTTAAAAATAAAAAATGTAACGGGTGGTTGGTAGTTTCCACCGGCTACATTGAAAACAAATGAAAAGCAGCTTATTTTTTATCCGATGAGGAAATTTAGATAGGATATTTTGCTACATATTTTAAATTTATTATATTTATTTTGAATTCAAAATTAATTAGTTTTACTCAAGTCTAGATAAAATCCAGTTTATAAATGTGACTTATTTTATTATATTTTTTAGATCTCATAGATATTTAAATGAAAATGATATTGATATACTTTTTAATAAAAAAATGGGAATTTTAAGATCCATCTTAATGACACCAATATGAGAATATTCATAAATTTTAAAACCTCAAATTATATCAACTAATAGAACAAAAAAATTCAAGATAACTTTAAAATTGAATATATTATTCATAATCATAAAGCATTTTTTAGTGTACTTAGACTTTTCATTATTTTTTATTGCTCATCTTTTAAAGCTTATTTTATCAGTATAGGCCTTCCTGATATTCCTACTCATGAAGACCATTTGAGACTCTGAAACTAATTATCAGTTTGTGTTAAATACAATTCTTTGTTAAAAAATTTGTAAAACTATTATGTGGAAAATGAATTTTCTAAAAGTTAATCTTGGTTAGAAGGAAAAATTATCACGTGTGGAGTTCGGATGGGAAGAACCGTTCAAACATATGAGTGTACACGCTGTGTACAAATTTGTACATAATATAGATCAAATTTTATACACACTGTGTGTACACTCACAGCCCGGACGGGTCTTCCCATTCGGACTCAGCACAAAATAATTTCTATGTTATGAGGGTCTATATTAAGACAATATTTTTTTTTCAACCAAAATAACATTATATTGAACCAAAAAGAAGTACAAAAGACAAAGTGCAAAAGCCAAAAGACAAAAAAACAATAGAAAATACAAAGTGAAATCCAAGTGAGAACTCATTAATTGGCCGAGGCTCCCAGCTTCCCCGAAGGCACGCACTGACCATCCAATTTGGCGAAGAAAGCGCTCCAATCGATCCAACCAAGTACGAAAGCATCACCAAAGGTTGCCACCAGCTACGACGACGAGGAAACGTGCCCGAGCCACATCATAGCCCAATAATCCCACGACCCACAAAATCGACAAAAACTCCAAAATATCAGCCAAAGAAAGCAATAGGGCAACAAGCACTGAAAAAAAGGGACTATCTACCTATCCTGCCCCTCCCACGAAACCTCCCACGAGAGGCGACAGAGAGAACATGTCTATCACGAACCAGTTTAAAATCATTACCAGGATCAGAACCTCCACAATACTCCGAAGAGGAATCAGAATCGGATTCAAGTTCAGACGTACAATGCAACCAATCAAGATGAGTCCTCACATCCATCCCGGAATTATCACCCACATGATACACCAACGCTTGGTTGTCGATCAAGTTCACTGGCACATCAACAAAAGAGTTAGAAATAACCACCATTCCTTTCCCAGCATTAAAACCACCTCCAACCACATCACTTCTACCAATAGTCTGAGAAGACTCCACAACAACATTAGAAACAAAAGAAGCAACGTTATTCACACCTCCACAATCACCATTAAGGCTCACACAACCAGCCTGTAACAACCCAGGATCCCCTACCCCGACCACAACATGTGCAACAAAACAAAACTGAATAGATACCGCAGAAACAATAGCATTCTCAATCACTTGCTCAGAACCACAAACCCGCTGGCCATCCAAAAGATTAGTCGTTTCACACAACGGAATATCACCAACCACAACCAAATTATCCCCAGTCATAACGTTCAAATTGTGATCAATGACAGGAGTAGTATTCTGAGTATTACCAATTACTTCCATAGAAGGCAAAACCGTATCACCAATGGGCAACGGATCCACAGGCGTCAAACATAAAGCATTATCATTTAAACATGGGGAACTCACAGCAACATCTAATGAATGAGAAGAACAAATACCCGCAACAGGATAAACCATATCCTTAGGGGGAGACTTCCCCAAAATCGGAATATCAGGCATCGGACGACAGTTACTAGAAGAATGCCCAAGTTTCTTACAAGAAAAACAAAAAGGAGGAAAATCTTCAAAAATCACTTGTTGGACATAACCATAAACCTCAGGGCCTAACCAGATCTTATCAGAATAAGATTTGGTAACATCCAAACTCAACCAGGACACGGGCAAGAGACGGCCTGGAACCAATAGATGTGGCAGTGTCAATTTTAAGCGGTTTACCAAAGATCAAACCAAGACCATGAAGAATCTTGGGAAAGAGACCCAGATGGGTACAATAGGCAATTCGGCACAAATATCCACAAGTGGCAACCATTCTGAAAGTTTAATGTAACAATTATAGACAAGGTAAGATCCATGGCAAAAAACCCAACAATAATCAAGGTCATTTTTAAGCTTGATGATGATATGCGTCGGGTCCAACAGAGTAACAGAGAATTCCCCATTTAATTTCAGATTAAAGAAGAAACGCCTGATACCATCCAGAGAAGAATGTTTTGAAGGGAAAAAACCAACAAGAGAAAATTGGAAAGGAGCTGCTAAAGCAGAGATTTCATTCTCCGAAATCCAAAGAGAAGGTAAACCGCAAAAAGATGAAACCTTCAAATCGAGAAAAGAGGAAGTAGAAGATGATCTAGCAAGCACCTCTAAAAACGAACGAGAAAAGGATACACCATCTAAAAAACATGGATCACAAAGTTTTGGCGGCATGCCGGTAAAAGCCGGAAAAAAACCCCGTCCAAAACGACAAAACAGGACCAAAGAACAACTGGAGAGACAAGGAAACTGCCCTGAAGGAGAGGAGCCACCATGACCAAAGAAACAAACCAAAAGGAGCTGCCGGAGGGAGCTAGGGCAAAGCCCTAGCGGAGTGGGCAGAGCGAAAGCGAGATACAAATATAACTCAGAAACTACTTATATTAAGACAATATATTTTTCAAAAACTGTGTAGTAAAAATAGGAGCTAATGAAGGGACAAAGTATGAAAAAGTTAGACAATAAAAAGAAGATAATTTATTAAATTTGTTATTTTGTATGTAACTAATTTTTTCATAGCCAAGTCAAAAACTTTGCTAGAACCTTCTTATAGAAATCCAATTCTATCAAGACATGAGCCACTAGTGATTTGGAGAGACTATCATAAGTAGAATTTAATTTTAAGGCTGGTCATAAATAGAATTTATGAATATAAAGTGTCATGGTTTATATTTTATAAAATAAGCTCTCATATGCAAAAAAGATATTCAAATCAATGCTGATAAAGATATTTGAGAAGCCACTTAAGATAATTATTAATGCAATATGACCTTTTTTTATTAATGCAATATGACCTTAAAAAAGGTATAGTGTGGTCATTCTAGTGAGATAAATTAATAAGAATGTGACTATTATCTAGCAAATCAAATTGATATGCCTTAATAAAATCAAAATGATAAAGAAACAAAAAAAGGTGTATATGTTAGGAATGTCAAAAAAAAAAAAAAAAAAAAAAAAAAAAAACTAATATGGGTTGACTCAAAAAGAAAAGCCTTAGCATCATTCTCTTCATTTGAAAACAATATGATGTATTCCCTCTAAAAATAAAAAACAAGTTTGTGAAAAGAAAATTGAGCTATAGAGCATTTGTTATAAAATATATTTAGAAAAAACTTTAGAGGGCATTGAGCTATAAATGGCTTCCTTCAAAAGCATATTAAATCTTAGGAGTATAAATTGGCTTCCAATATATGAGATAGGCAACAAATTCAAATAATGATCGATTGTCAATAATATGAAATATATTGCAAATGTGCGCAACACCAGCACCAATAGCTATGATTTGAAGAGAACGTTGAACCAGAGCAAATGAGGAATAATCTAATGGACATGCAATTGGTAACAAAATGATAGATACTACTACTACCATGTGAAGTTGGCAAAGGCTATGGAGATTGATGAAGTTATGCCAAAACACAAATACTAATGAGAGCACGAGAAAGATCCAAGATGTTATTCTAGAATCACCAATGCTACAACTTGGGCTTAGAAATTAAGGGGCATCATTTAAAATTTGAATTTATCATTGATGAGAGAGTAATGATCACATAAATGATAAATTTAATGATCATATATATAAATGATAAATTTTGTTGCTAGCTTAATATGACAATACATCCCTAGAAAAATAGGGCACAAGGATTTTCCATTATAGAAATGTCATCTAATTGAAGAGTTGTTGGTTCAAACAGTCTTCTCAATTTTGAAAGGTTGAAGGAGACATAAGGCAAAGATGAGGACACCGACTGCATAGGTGAGTGTGTTCACTTAATTTTTTTTTTTTAAAGTACAATTGTAGCCCTCTCACGGGCTAGGAGGGGAGGAACACGGAGAAATAATATGATATTGAAGGTCTTTGTATTTAATTTTTATGATTTTTAATTGTTATTTATTTTTTCTTAATTTGATCCGATTTTGATTAAAATTTATTCAAAATTCATTAATATTTTGGGCTTAGATCGACTTTTAATATTTCGACCGAAACTCTTTCATTAGAAATTCAATAATTTTAAAAAGAATTTTGTTAAATTTTTTTACCAATACAAAAAAATTATGCTAGAATTTTATTATTGGAGCTCACTAAATTCTGAGCGTTATAATTTGAGATTGGCCAATTAAATAATAATTTTTATATTAAAATGGATTTAAAATATTTTTTATATAAAAAGAAAATTCAAATTCAAATTAAATTTGAGTATAAAGATGATTATAAAACAGTGTGGGCAAAATAACATCCTTAAAAGCTGTTATAAAAAACTACTTTGTGGTATATAAATTTTTAGAAAATAGTAAAAATTAGTAACAAATATAAATTATATATGGATCTTAAAAGCAGATATAGGAAGTTTTTTCTTATTTGTTTTGTCTCAAATCTATTTAAAGGGATTTGAGAGTTATCGTAGAGGTATGAGAGTAAGAGAGCCAAATTAATCCCAACTTTTTTCCAATATAGTGAAATTATCATTCCCTCTCCATGGACATAGGTATCTTTGCCAAATCACATAAATCTTCACGTTCTTTGTGTTTTTTTTTTTGGCACAATACATCTACCAGTATGAAGAACTCTCATCATATGTTAGCACTCGACCACACCCCAAATTAAGGATATATATATATATATATATATATATATATATATATATATATATATATATATATATATATATATATATATATATATAGGGAATGGGAGTATCTACGCACTGCCACTCTAAATGGAGCACATGGCAACGTAACTAATCTCTCGGCGAAACCTAGCACGACCATCTACCGGAATCGGGCCCACACCTACTTTGCCCCCACTAAAGATGTGAGGCCGTAGTATAGGAGATTCGAACACATGATGGGGGCCTGGGGGGTTCCCAGTCATGCTCGTCCATGAACCACCCTAAGCCTCGGTGGATAAAATTAATAATATGACTATCATATATGCAATCTATCATTACTCAAAGTAAGAGTACATGTGGATGATGGACTTACAACGAGGATGAGTTCAAAGCAAATGGATTCATTTTATCAAAAACATATTTAAAAATAATATTAATGTCACCTATGGATAAATGCAAATCCAATATTCTCAAAATGTGATGACAATTGCCTTAAAACAACCAAAAATGTATTGTAAATGTTATCTAAATTATAGATTGTATTGACCTTTACATAACACCATAATTTATATAATATTTTATTTCTATAAATCCAGAAACAAATACGTTAATAGCCCCTTCTTAAAAAGTCTTCCAACTTTTAATTTGTCAAAAATTCAACTATTATATAACCGTCCACTAATAAAATCTAAAATTAAGATACTAAATAAAAATAAAAAATAAAAAAAAATAAGACAGCTCATTAGGAACAGTCCAAAACAACAGTTATTGGCATCCCACCTGAATGACCGGCCAAATATATACTGCCGAGCAATGAGTCAAGCATTAATAGACTAGAAATTGTTCTATTAAAAAATAATTATAATGCTTAGTAATTTAGCTATTTAAAAAGTAGTTTTCCAAAGCCCAAACAGTTAGAAGGCTTAATATAATATTATTATTTTTCCACAGGTTTTTTATGCTTTAATAAATAAAATAATTTTAAAATATTTCATGTAGCGCTAGCAGCTGAAAGAAAAAAATACAGTTTATTAAAATTGAAAAGCTTTATTAAAAACAGTTTATTTTTTATAATTTCTTAAAATATGTTTAAAACATCTATAGTTTTTTTTTTTTTTGTGTAATGGATATTGTAAAGTTTTGTGAAAAAATAAATTTGTTTATTTAAGCTTTTTCTATTTTTGCTCTTAACATCTCATTTCGCAACCATAGTTGAAATTTTTTTTCTAAAAATAACTTTTAAAGAAAAATATTTAAAATAATACTAAAAAAAAATTCTTTTAAACATATATTATTTTTATTGACTCCTATTTATCACCAAAAAAGTCAAAAAGCTTCTTCAAATAAGCCTTAAAACTTTCTTAATAACATTTAACCTAAACTTCATTTGGGACGCTCTTACTACTTCTTAAAGTAACTTTTTAGTAAAAAAATTAAATTTTTTACTAAAATGTCATCTTAAGAAGCAAAAAGAAAGCCGTTTGGGATGACTTTTTTATTATTTTTTAAAATATAATTTTAATATAAAAATTAAATTTTTTACTAAAATACTATTTTAAGAATTAATAAAAAAGTTATCCCAAATGTAGCATTGGGCTTCATTTTGGGATGACTTTCTTACTACTTTCTAAAATAATTTTTAAAATTAAAATTTTTTGAATTAAAAAATTTATTTTAAAAAGAAATCAGAAAGTTATCTCAAAATAAGCCTTATTCTATCTCATATACAGATTATTAATTAACTATGCTATTTAATCCATCACACAAAAAATATATATTAATTATGCCAAAACAAATTATATATTCTAATCAAAATTTTAATAAGATAAAATCCTTTCTTTTTTTAATATTTATGCATAAACTAATAATGCCAGATATAATCTTATTGGAGAGGAAAATCTACTGTGATTTGCCGTTCCGAAGGGGCAACGTGGCGGAAGCTTCAGACCGTCGCACCAACTCTGGTCCTTTTGACCAAACGTCATTGAGAAAATACACACGCGTCTGCTCTTCTATCTTCGTTGAATTCCACAGCTTTGACCGGCTTGCCTTTCCCTCCTGTAGTTCGCACACCGAAAAGTTTTGTAGCACCATTTTCTTTTCATATTTGCTGCCCAACGTGCAATATAGGTTACTATATATAGATGTATGCGACTTTGTTATTGCATGATGTTGTTTTTATATTTTTGTGATTTAAAATTATTTAGAGATCATACTATCAATCGAATAGATTTATGATTGTTTTTTAGTAAATTAATATTAAGAAGGTAAAGCAACTTAATTTGGTGGTTAGTTGGAAGTTTTAACTATTAATTAAGAGATTTTAGATTCGAATCTATATAGATGATGTGTGTATGAATTTCTCTTAGGCTTCATTGAGGATGGCTTTCTTATTGTTTCTTAAAGCAGCTTTTTAAAATTTTTATACTAAAAAGCTGTTTTAAGAAAGAAAACTGTACCAAAAGAAGTCTTAATTGACTTAAATGTTCAAAATATAAAATAAAATAAAGAAGGTAAATAAAAAAAGAATCAAAATTCTTATGTATAGTTGATATATATCATTAGAAAATTTATTTGATAAAGTATATATTAATTTTATTGTAAAATTTTAAATATCAATGCATTTAGATTTTATTTTTATAATTGTGTTTAAGATCATATTAATTCAGGAAATTTATAGTTGATGTGAGAGTTTTTATTAGAAAAATTGATAGTATTATGAATGATTAAATTGGAGTAAAATAAGCAATTAAATGTTAATTATGATTAGAAAATTCTCATTATTTTGAAGGTGAAACATCATTAGAATTTTGCTTGCTTAAATACTATAAAAATGAGCATTTTAATGAAAAGAATCTAAGAAGTTTAAGTTCATCTAATTTTAAGGTCATTACAACTAAATGAATTTGCAAAAAATATTATATGATTAGAAATGTTCTCTCCCAAATGGATGATGGTGTGTCCATGCTTTTTTAAAATTATAATCCAAATAGCCCTCTAAAAATCTATAATTATGTTATATTTCTACACGTTAGAAAATTTTTTAGAAGAGAGAATTCTTGTACCTTAAGAGCTCTAATTCTTTGTATGTTAGCACCTGACAACTGCCATCGACAATCATCATCAACCATCAAAAATACTAATCATCAATCACTATTGATGGCCAATATGAATGTCTCAAATGTTGACTTATACCTTTTTCCATCCACCATTGCTCACCGTTTATTGACACCAACTCTCATCTCCTTTTACAATTATGCAAAATTTCTTTTGCCTTCATACAATACCCTCGCAATAGTTCATAACTTTTAATCTCATCTTTTTTTAGTAATAGAGAAAAGATAACCATTCCAATTTTAATTTCCACTATGAAATTATTTCAATATGGTCAAGATTAGTGATTTTTTGTTTTTCCTTTCATGATTGTTAGATAAAAAATTTTATGCTTTATATAAGCCACGATCTAATTATCTTTTATATGCAATGAATAAGTGAACAAGAACTAATAAATGAACAAGAACTACTCAATGACGTTAATTTATATGGAATAGGTCGATAGAATCCATCAATGATGTATGAACTATCCGAGGTTGTATGTTATAACACAGCTTAATGATATTAATCTATATGAAAGAGGTCGAAAGAATCCATAAGGATAAATGACCTATCCGAGGTTATATATCAAAGCACTGCTCGATGACGTTAACATATATGAAAGAGCTCGAGAGAATCCACCAAGGAAATATGATATATCTGGGGTTGTACGTTAGATTGTTGCTCGATGACTTTAACTTATGTGAAAGAGGTCGAATCAAATCTCCCTGTGATCGATTTTGCCTTGATTGGGAGGGGGCGAAAACTGCATGTATCCCGAATTAAAGGTGAAGAATTGTCTATGTTTAGAATTTTATTTTTTTTGAGGTCGAGATTAAGATATTGCCCATGAAGTAGAAGTCTAACTAGGGAGTGTATAAAGCTTGAAATTTATTAGAAGCATCGTTGCATTTGCTAAAATCTTTATGATCTCAACATATCATCATGAATATTAATAGAGTTGGAGAATCTTCTTGACCACGATGGTAGTTTAGGTTGCCCCCTCAGTTTATATTTAATTCCCATAAAATTAATGCAACAATAGTTGATTCCATGACATTGACATGAACGACATTTTGATGTTTGATAAAAAATTGTCCCCTCAGTTGGGAACCAAGTTCCCACAGACGGTGTCAAACTGTATGGTGACAGGCAGTAGTATGAAAAAATTCCAGGCGTCAATTGGTGGTTCGATAGAAATTCAGTGTCAGGCTATTGTCCGGGGTCGGGTGGTAGTCCGGTGGTCCGGCGGAAGTCCGGGCGGTGGTTGATGAGGAGGTTGGTGGCAAGAGCGATCTCCGATCTCACTTCTTGCTTTCTTCCTTTTGGGGGGGGGGGGGGTCCCTTTTATGAGAGGTGAGGGTCTATTTATAAATTTTTTAGAGTGTCATGGCCCATAAATAGGAGGAAGATTAAGGGTGAATTAATAGGAAGTGGTTTGGATAGATGACCCATGTTGAATATAATTCTTTGATAGTAGATCGTTTATTGGGTATTTAAATGTTTTAATGATATCGGAATTTGGCGATCTTGAGCACATTGGATTCGTCTTGTCGAGCCCCTCGATTCGGCTATAAGCATGTTACGTTTAGAAACTATTTGATAATCCAAATTAGGTTTAAACCATCCAAATGAGCTTCGGGTCTTTGATTTGGACCCATTTGGGTTTGGATCTAGTCAAATTCGGTATCGTTGTGTTTGTCCTTTCGAAACGTTCAGTTTGACAGTAAATTTGCTGAAATCGGAGTTAAATGGTCCCGAATTTAATTTTTGAAGTTTCCAAACTTGATTTGTCTTGAGATTTGTGCCCATCAAGATAATTTTTTTACTGATATATGATTATTGATTCTTAAAAATCTGTTTTAAAAAATAGCGAGAAAGCTCAAACAAAGGCATAATCTCCCGCCTATGACTCCCAAAAACTCTTCTGAAAGGAGTTTATATATTCCTGTGATCTTGTACGCATATATATCGAGAGGACCAGGAATCTTATATTGGTCACTTAGAGCCAATACGAAGCTTTTGAGGGGCTTCGTTAGTATGGGCTTCCATGCTGTATTCAATAACAAAATATAATAACATAATGGGAGAGTTAGCTCAAGAATAGTTTTATAAAGACCGAGAGACGAAATATGAATGACAGAAAGCTTCTTGAAGAAGTTCTATATACGTGTTCATTTATTTGGTATGTTGTTCATCTTACTTGCAAGGAGGAACAAGTAGTAAAATATATTTATAAGCCAGAGATGTTACAACCAGATTTCTAGATTCCAAAGAAATCCCATGTGTTGGAGATCAGACAATATATATATATATATATATATATATATATATATAGAGAGAGAGAGAGAGAGAGAGAGAGAGAGAGAGAGAGAGAGATGGTATGATGTTAAGAGACTTACGTACGGAATTATTCTTTAATTCATAATCTCATTAGCTTAATTATTTATGCAATACCATTGCTTGTTTGTGATGAGGATGTTGTTAACACATTTCAAGGTTAATCAAGATCGAGGTGGTGGAAGGGTGAAGATTGATGGAAGATAAAGAGAAAATTTTGACCATTGTAGATCGAGTTTCTAGAACAAAACTTTTATTGAAATTTTATAAAAATGGATGGTTGTATATTCCATAATTCAATATTATTTGAAACTACCCATCTAAAGTTTGAGATGTTAGCTAACTAATAATTGTATTTTTAGATTGTTTTGGTACATGATTAGGGACTTATGGAATTTTTAATGGATTGGTTATAACTATTAGACAATAGTTGTGTTTTGGTTGAGGGAATATGATTCGATTTTTGAAGATGTTGAGGAGGTTTGAGGTTTTGCGAAGATGATATGGGTGTGGGAGAGCAAGATTATAAGAAAATATAAATATACTTGATATATCATCAAAACTTTATATTGATTGGGCACGAATGTCGAGGCAAAATTGAGTTAAAAGCTTTCAAAATTAAATATGAAACCATCCAAACTCTGATTTCATCAAACTTTATTGTCGAATTGAACATATCTAAAAAAGACAAACCCAAAGACACCAAAATTAGCCTAATCCGAGCTCGATCAAATGAGCTCAAATCAGTGGTTAAAAGCACATTCAAAGGATTTAAAGCATAATTTGAATTACCAAACCACCACAGGAAAAATGCTAATTTTCAGTGGAAATAAATCAGTCAGAAATTCCGACAAATTTTTCGATGAATTTCCAGCAGATTTCCGATAGATTTTTTGGAGGTATTTCTAACGCATTTTCTACCGACTTTTCCGACAGAATTTCAAATTTTCTGGAAAATGACAATTAGAAATATTTAAAATTATTCATTTTGTTAAATTAAATTAAATATTACTAAACTAAAATAAATTTAAAATTTTAATAATTTATTGTTAAATTAAATATAATAATTATTTTGATCTTAAAAAAACTCAGCTTTTAAATATAGCAATTATTTTTAATAAAATATAAATTAAATTAAACCAACTCAGCTTTTATAAATTAATTTAATTATTTTAAATTTTATGAAGTTTATTTTTTAAATAAAATATAAACTCAACATTTAAATATTTTAAATATATTAATTAATTTGATATTAAAATAAATTAAATATTTTAAATAACATATTATGTCTTTTATAATATAAATAAAAAACAACTCATCACATTATACTATTTTGCAGCGGGCGGGTCACGCGCCAGGCTAGCAGTGGGTAACAGATGAGGCATGCTGGTCGGTGGGTCAGCGGGTGAATCAGGGGCATGAGCGGGTGAGCAAGGGGAGGGCCAGCGGGTCACAGGCCCCCACAGGGCGGGTGGCTGGCAAGCCCATGGGTGAGCCAAGTTCGGTTGGACACGGGGGCATCAAGGGGTTGATTGTTTCTTAATTTTTTTTTTTTTTCATTTTTTTATTTTTCTGGTGGAGTTTATATATGCCAGAAATATTTCTAACTGATTTATCGTCGGAATTTCACTGGAAATCTTTCTGACCGATTATTTTACGACAGTAATATGTTCCTGGTGCGCTATTTTCTGTTGAACAATTTTTCGCCAGAAATCCACCGGAAATGCATATTTCCGACGGATTTTAGACATTTTCTGACAAATTTTTCCCTCTGATAACAAGCATTTTTCATGTAGTGAACGAATTCCAAAAAAGACAGGCTTATAGTCAAATTGAGCAGCTCGACAAAAAAATCCAACGAGACTAAGATCATTAAATTCTGATATCATTAAGACATTTAAATGATCAAAAAATGGTCCACGATCAAAGGGATCAATATCAACTATCCATTGAAATCACTCCCATCTTGATATTGATCCTCGCCATATTTACAAGCCATGATACTCTCAAAAATCTATAAATAGCCCCATTCTAATCATGAGAAGGGAGGGAAGAAACGAGAAATATAAGGGGAGAATTTGGGAGCTTCCTCGCCACCGACCACTACCAGAGTTCTTTCCCACCATCGTCGGACTTCCGCATGTTCGTCGACTACCGCCGGACTTTCACCCGTTCGCCGACCATAGCTGGATTTCTTCACGACCATCGACGAACTTCCGCCCGTTCATCGATTACTAATGAACTTCCATCCATCGACCTCTGCTAGAATTCTTCTCGGCTACCGCCATACATCCACCCGTTTGTCGACCACTATAGAGTTCTTCTAGACCACTACAGAGTTCTTCTGGACCATCGTCAGACTTCCACTCGTTTGTAAACCACCGCTAAACTCCCGCCTGTTTGTCAATCACTGCCAGAGTTCTTTCTCACCAATATTTTCCAACTACAATCCTTTCGACCATCATTACCCACCAACTACGACCCTTCCAACCACCATCACAACTACGTACAGTTCTTCTGACCTCCATCTCTCGTCGACTACGGTCCTTTCGACCATCGTCGCCCGCCAACTATGGTCCTTACAACCTCCATCTCCAGTAGACTACAATCAACCGACCTTCGTCGCATGCCGACTACAATCATTCCAACCTCCATCGCCAACTACAGTCCTTTCTGACCTCCGTTTTCCGTCGATTATGATATTTCAGACCACCGTCACTCAATTATGGTCCTTCTGATTTCCGTCTCCAGACTACAGTCTTTTCAATCTCTATCGCTCGACTAAGGTCCTTCCGACCACCATCATCCAACTACGATCCTTTCGACCTACATCGCTCGTCGACTATGGTCTACCACCCAAGTGGACATATCAATACTGATTCTTCCAACTCCCACCATATAATGCACAATATATGATATATATTTGCTTTATCGAGCCAAGACCTTCCTCCTGAGGAAGGTCCTCATTTATAATCAACTGCAAAAACTAGTAGATTCATTCAAATTGGGCAAGGCCCTGTGGGTTTTCTCATTTTTCAAGGGTACTCCACATAAAAAATATGGTGTCTCTTATAAATGCTATAATCATACTCTATTATATATTTGTGTTTTGGATCTTCGTACAAAGCTAAGACGTTAAATTATATCACTCTCTATCGTTGTGAATATTCCAGAACGCAACAATATTAAACTTCATAAGTCTTAATTGTGATAAATTGTTCACAGATCAATCCAAATAATACAAATCTTTTATTGCAACCATAAAGTCTCAACTTAGAGTGACTCAATGGCATACAAATTTATCATCATTATATTCGTATTGTGCTTAAGATTAATCACTTGTCTTATAACATCTTTTGTTATATACCATTTGTCACATATATTTGTGCATATAGTTATTATATTAAATTATTTTGCATTATTTAACTATTAGTTTAAAGAGTTAATTAAATTTATAATGTTAAAGTAATCATTAGTATTTTATTTAGTAGTAATTCACCTACTTGTCTACTTTAATCTCTTATGCACTACAGTTATTTTATGTTGTGTCACTATTAGCATTGCATAAGAGACTATATACATACATATTGTCAAATATTAAAGAGTGGGATGATTTATATTATGCTAAGCATACACATTTTATTGTTTATTTAGTTTGTGACTCTTATTCACATATTCTTAGCTTCCATACATTATTTTAGCTATTAGATTCCTTGCTTCCATCATATGTATTTAATATTATAGTTTACACATTTTTGATTGCGACATAAGATTCATATAAGTTTGGGAAGTTTTAAAAGAAAATTTTTAAGGTAGGTACTTGTAAAGTGAATTCTATATAATAATATCATATGTGTATGAAAATGTCAAATAAAATTTGAGTATGAGTTAAGCACCATATATTTGATCACTGTTGCGTAATAAACACAACAGAAATAAAATCACACAATGCAAACACAATAAACACGTTGATTTATGTGGTTCGGCGAAGATGCCTATGTCCACGGAGAGGGGATGATTTCAGTATATTGAAGAATAATAGAGAATTACAATAGCTCTCAAACTTTGTCTCTTACTCCGATGCAGTCCTTAAATCTCAATTTATGAAGATTTAGGAAGACAAAATAGGAAAAACTTCCGAATTTATGCATCAATTAAATTCCAATCAAATCAATTATTTAGGGATATAATCAACTCTTTAATTAATATATTAAATGAGTATCAAAATTCAAAACTTTTCAAAAAAAAAAAAACGAAATTTATATTGGAAATAATGCTAAATCAACAATTATGATGCACCAATACATAAATCAAATAATACCAACACGAGACACACATGTTATTAAAAATATAACACATATAAACACATTATAATTAATTTTATATCTCAAAAACTAAAAATATTGCATAGTAATTGATACGTCATCAAAAATAGTCTTGATCCAGCACGAATCTTGAAGCAAAATTGAGTTAAAAGCTTTCAAAATTAAATCGGGGACCATCCAAACTCCGATTTCAGCAAACGTATAGTCGAACCGAACGTCAAAGAAAGACGAACAAAACAACACCAAATTTGTCTCAATCTGAGTCCAAATGGGTCCAAATCGAAGACTCAAAGCACTTTTGAAAGTTTCAAACCATAATTTGGATTACAAAATGAATTATAAACGTGACATTCTTATAGTCGAATCAAGTGGCTCGACGAGATGAATCCAATGAGCCCAAGATAACCAAATTATGATATCATTAAGTCATTCAAAAGCCCTATAAACGGTCAATGATCAAAGGGATCAATATCATTTTTCCGACCACCGTCGGACTTCCATCCATCCATCGTCGACCACCTTAAATTCACTTAAAAGGAGGGATAATCCCACGATATAATGTATTATTAACTTGAAGTTAACAAAAATTATTTTCTATAAACAAAATAAAAAATGCCAGTTCATCTTTTTAGTGCTTTAAGATCCGTAAATTATATTAAAATTCATTTTTTATCAGGTGGATGAATTTACGATCTCATGCAGAAGTCATGAAAGAATCAATATTATGCTATATATATATATATATATATATATATATATATATATATATATATATATATATAAGCTTTAAAAATTATAAGCATTATAATCAAGAGTATATTATTGTAAATTTTATAAAATTTTACTTTCAAGATTTAATGATTGCGCGAATCCTAAAGTATATGTATGGCCTAAAATTCCCTGGATTTCATTTCTACGCACCTCTCACACATGATTTTTGCCTGACGATAGAACCGGTCCACCCGTACGCGCATTGGTTTTAATTACCAGAAAGTCTTATATTATTAACGCCGCTAAAAGAACTAAGGCCGATTAGTCGGAGGAGGGAAGTTTTCTCGACAAGTCCCTATACTTTTTGATAATTTCATTAAACAAATCTTGGTTTTAACAATGCAACAAGAGTCGCCCTTCATCATGAGTTGCGTCAGCATGTAATTATGAAATATGGGACGGATATTTATGGAATATTGATGTATATATTTTTATTGATTTTTATTTTAATATTTAATATATAAATAAATTTTCTAAATTTTAATATTAAAATTTTCCAAAAAAAAAAAAAAACGTGAAAACGGCAAGTAAGGTTGCCCTATAAACTTTTACAAAAATATATTAAAGGTAGGGGCATGGCATGAAATTTTAATTTACACAAGCGAGTAAGCTGGTCGTCCTTCCTATTACAATCCTGCGTTCCCTCTGTTCTTCTGAGAACCGCGTGTAGCTTGTTCTCTCTAAACATCTCCCACGGCATTCTTCTCGCTCTCTCTGTCTCCCTCCCTGCAGAAGAAGAGCTCTTGCGATTTCCCAGGCCAAAAGCCACCTCTTTTAATTCTATTTGTTTTTTCTACTTCTCTTCCTTTGTTGAAGATCTCTCCTTTTCGCCTATTTGATGCAGGAAAACCTATAGTAAATGGCTCTTACCGAGCAATTCATCTTCTTACTTCTCCTCGTATTCTCTGCCCTCTGTCTCCCTTCGATCAAAGCCTTTAGCTTCAACTTCTCTCGCAATTCCAACCTCGCCGGAATCATATTTCCCACCCCCCTCAGCTTTAACTCTGCCGCCTCCGCTGCTGACTCAAACTGCCATAGCCACCACCGCTTGGCCGGAGACGGAGATCCACCGGAATATCCAGTCGCGGGCGACGCCCCACCAGTCAAGCTCGATCTCAAGCATCACCGCCTCTCGTCGGACAAAACGAAAGAAGCAGCTCTTTTTGACTCTACTCAGAAAGACTTCCTTCGAATCCAAACCCTCTTCCGCCGCGCGACGGAGAAGAAGAGTACGAACAACAAACAGAACCAGAACCCCCTTCCCAGCCTTGCTTCCGCGCTCAAAGCGGCCAACTTGGGCTCACCGGCGCCGGCTCTCGCGGGTCGGTTTGTTGCGACGGTGGAATCCGGCGTCGCGTTGGGCTCAGGCGAATATTTCATCGACGTCTTCATCGGCACCCCGCCGCAGCATTTCTCCCTGATTCTTGACACCGGAAGCGACCTCAATTGGTTACAGTGCCTCCCCTGTCACGCCTGCTTTGAACAGAGTGGCCCAATCTACGACCCCTCTTCATCCTCTTCCTACCGCAATCTCAGTTGTACCGACCCTCGCTGCGACCTCGTCTCCCGTCCGGAGCTCTCAGCCTCCTGCCCCGCCGTCGAAGACCATTCCTCCTGCCCTTACTTCTACTGGTACGGCGACCACTCAAACACAACGGGCGACCTCGCCACCGAGATCTTCACCGTTAACCTCACCGACACCATCGGCGGCACCACAAGCCGCAAAGTCGAAAGCGTCATCTTCGGCTGCGGCCACTGGAACCGCGGTCTGTTCCACGGCGCCGCCGGCCTCCTCGGCCTCGGCCGCGGCCCTCTCTCCTTCGCCTCCCAGCTCCGCTCCCTCTACGGCCACGCGTTCTCTTACTGCCTCGTTGACCGCAACAGCGACCTAAGCGTCAGCAGTAAGCTCATCTTCGGCGAGGACCCTTCCCTCCTCGCCCACCCACAGCTCAATTTCACCTCTTTCACCACCGGCAAAGAAAACCCTGCCGAGACCTTCTACTACCTTCACATCAAAGGAATAAAAGTCGGCGGCGAGATGCTCGACATCCCAATGGACACATGGGATGTATTAGAGAACGGCGCCGGAGGAACAATCATCGATTCAGGCACCACCCTAAGCTACTTCTCCGAGCCGGCATATGGAATAATCAGGAAAGCAATTGAGAAGAAAGTAACCTACAAGCTGTTCGAAGAATTTCCTGTATTAAGTCCATGCTACAATGTATCAGGTGTTGAGAAGGTAAAGATGCCAGAATTCTCCATTGTTTTCTCCGACGAAGCTGTGTGGGATTTTCCAATGGAGAATTACTTCATCCGCCTTGAACCAGAGTCGATTATGTGCCTTGCAATCCTTGGAACTCCCAAGACTTCGCTATCGATTCTGGGAAACTACCAGCAACAGAACTTTCACATAATGTACGACACAAAGAACTCGCGGCTGGGCTTTGCACCCATGAAGTGCGCAGAGGTTTAGCATTTAAATTACTTCAAAGAAGATTGGGAATTTTGATTTTTGCTTAGTTTCACTCACTAAGGTGAGGGGAAGCTTGCCAATTGCCTTAACATACTTGTTATTAGATTCATTTTTCTTTGATAATCACTCGTTTGTTTATTTCTTTTGGTGATGTAATCTGTAGGTAAGTATACGAATACTGGTTACACATCAAGTGTGACAATTTAGTTTGTTGATAATATACTGCCAGTTGGTGTCATGATTCATATATTGCTAGTGCTTGTTGTTATGGTTTGTATTTGCTACTTTGGAATTTGGAGCCATATGGATCTCAATCATAGTTCACAAAAATATTTTAATTTCTAAGTAGTGTATGTTCCTCTCGTTGGTTGGAAAAATTACTATGTGCAGTATTCGTGTTAGGATGTCAATTCGGATGCGCTACGTTACACAATAAATAGTGCATTGGGTGACGTGGCGTGTCCGGATTAGCCTCCAGACGCGTTCGGACTCCGCACGGAATAATTTCTCCTTTGGTTGGGAGATGGTGAATGATCATTTTGCTTGGTCAGTACAGAAGCAGCATAGAAAAAACAAATTAAGAATGGAAGTATGTGGGAAGTGAGATATTGGAAAGAGGGGAGCTATGAAACTTGGGTTTGGGTAAAGTTAAACAAATTAGAAATTTTAAAATTAGGGTTGAATTAGGAGATTTGAGTAGACCAAAACATCTTGTTCTTTGCACTTTGTATGCGTTCTTGTAAAATGTTGGCTTCTATTTACTATTCTTTACTTTCTATTCCCAAAACATTGAGAGCTATGGTAGATTTATATTTTATGATATCAAATATATAATGTCTTATACATCTTGATATCATTGTTTAAAATTGCACAATATAAGGCTCGCCTTGAAGCCTGCCTCAGCATAATTCTTGTAAAAAATGTCTCGAGGCTTACGCCTCTAATTTTTTCCTGAGGCTTGCGCCTCAGTTTGGTTGAGGTCTGACTTGAGACACGCCTCATCTCGCTAGCATGAGGCTTACATCTCACCCTATTTGTATACATTTTTTGTTAAAACTAACATAAAACACGTCTTCATGCACATTCGAGCTCAATAACTTCTTCTCTATTGCCTTTACTTCCTGCCCGTGGCCTTTGCCACAGCCAACATCATCGTAGCCGTCACCGACATTCACTTGAAAGCTGCACACCACAACCCTAAAATTTTGGAGCATTAATCTCATATTTATGTTGGTGAAAATATTTCTAAAAGATGAACACAGTTGAAATAAATTAAAAAGAAGCATAATGGGAGGCATTTGATCCTACCGAATGAGGTAGGGGATATACCAATTTGTTATGATGACAACTCAGATAAATACCAACTCAGTGATTGACAATGCATATGATTCGTACGTTGTTGTCAACTATTTCAACTTTCATTAGGAATTAAATGCAAATGAGTAGATAATTGAGAAAAAGAAAATTGAAATTGAACTTGATGTTATATGATATTTTTACGCAATTTATATATTTAATATTGTTTTCTCTTATAATATTTGAATTTTAATTCTATTTCACACAATTTATCACTTGTCACTTTATATCTTGTGCAATTTTTATTTCATATGTATGCCTTGAAGCTCTTAGTCAATCAAAGAAGAGAGCAAGATGAACTTCATTGAATATGTTCATTTAGAATATATGTACAAAGGTCATCAAATACTTGAAATAAAAGCAGGCGACAACTCATAACATATAAAAAATAAAATAAAGGACAGAAGGCATGCAATCAAGTCTTTATATTCTATATTAGGGAACTAGCTATTGTTTGGGGGATTGGATAAGATATTATGAAGGTATCTTAAGATATCTCTTTCTTGATTGATGAGCAACAAAGCCAATTGCAATGTAACTCTAAGGTTTCCTTTTGGGACGGTTTTTTTCTCGCTTTTTAAAGCGGCTTCTTAGTACAAAAATTAAAAATTTTGTACTAAAAAATAGCTTTAAAAAACAGTAAAAAAGCCGTCTCAAACGAAGCCTAAATCCATCCCAAATAAGCCCCCTAACTCCATTACTGACTCTGCTTATGCAATCTTATCTGGTGCCTTTTTGTATCCCTTTAACGTTAGTTTTGAATGTAACCAACTCATATAGTATGATTTTACTAATCTTATAGTCTGGCTAAAGATGATCGATGAGGGATGCCTCAGATCTTTGTGGACTTCTTGAATTATCAAAGATGGAGCATACTTACCGATATTATAATTTCTGTTTGCTTCATGTATGTATTGTAGTTGTAGGCCTTTTTTTTAAAATAGTAGTTGTAGGCTTGGCCTTGCACATTAGTCTTCATTTAGGGTTGGTGTTACCACCACAAATTTCTAAGAAAAAGTTTAAAGGGTTGTTTGGTTGGAAGTAAGATAAATGTAAAGTGAATGTAGGGTTTTTCAAAAAATTGATGTTTTGGTTGGATGAAAAATAAATCAAAGGTAAAGTAAAGGAAATGCATTGTAGTTCATTTTTGAGGTAAACTGCACCAGTTCAGATTTAAGCGAGAACCGTTTACACTGCTCCAAAGCTTGCTTGATGATCGCTGATAACCATCGTCTCTACACCTTCCACCCACCACCATCCAACCTCGGTCGATAGCCAGCACTGCCAACCGCCGTCCATGGTTGCCAATGCCGCACACAGTCGCCGCAGCCAACAGCCGCTACCTTCGACCATGGCCAGCCACCCCAGACACAACCTTTGCATGTACACATTACACTGCATTCACTTTACTTCAAATCAAACAAAATAAGTTAAGTCATACATTTTTTTTTACACTCATTCAAATAACTCAAAAGCATTTCTTTTATATTGTATTCTTTTTACACTACATTTTTTTTTTAGACAATCAAACAGCCTCTAAGTAATCCTAAGAAGCATCAACATCCTCCGTTAAGTGTCTATTTGAGAGAATTTCTTACTGTTTTATTTTTCAAATCGCAATTACAATTCTGTTTGACTACTACTTTCTTGTTGATTTTTAAGAAATGTTTATACTATAAAGTTATTTTTCAAAGCATTAAAAAAAAGTTACTTTCTTCATAATAACTTTACAATCATCTCTACAAAAAGTTGTTGATGCCGTCTCAAATCGATCCTAAATTTGGTATAGAATAAAGTCAAGCGGCCACCACAAATTATGAAAACAAGACATTCATTAATAAAAGAATTTACGTAAAGGGCATGTATGAACGATGATTATATTTTATTGGTCAAACTTGTGGAGTTTCTTCATCATCTACATATTTTTAAATTAATATAGACAATTAATAAGCACATATGATGAATTTTCATAAGAATTCTCTTGAGGATGTTAAGCAAATTTAATCGTAATATCAAAGAAATAAAGTTAATTAGTGAGTTATTGTGCTCTTAAGATCGGATCTCACGGCAGGGAGAAAGGCTCTCAACTACTATGTCATGTTTCTGTTTGTTAGGAATATCAAAACGGGTCAACAGGTCACATTTGTGTCCAACTCAAAGTTGACCCGACCTGAATTCAATCAATCTGGATCCAACCCGTTTTATAAATTGGTCACAAAATTGAATCAAATCTGATCGACTAGCAACCTGTTTAATTAATGTTTTTCCTTTTTGTGTAAGCATTTTTGGGAAGTGTTGACTTTGAATAACTATTTCAGAACTTTTGACCTCTTAATTATTATTATTTATTTATTTATGCAAATTGCCTGAGTCAAAACTGTAATCAGACAAAGTTGTATTTCATGGTGGTAGGTGGCTTAACGAAATGTGTAAGAATTAAACACATTGTCTCACATAAAAATTATTATTTTTTTCATTTATTATTATTATTATTATTATTTTATTTAATTGATCTTGTTTCAGCCATCTACGATACAATGAAATATGTCACCTCTCTCTCTTTTTAATTATTTTTAATAGTATTTTTTAACATTTAGCACAAAAAATAACTTAACTATAGCTTCATTGACTTTGTCTCACATCATTGAGAACTCTTTGACGCACTCTTGTTTAAATATCGAATCCCAATTTGATTTTTTAGTAATTTCTTATGCTATTTATTTGCGAAAAAAATTATATAAATTAAGAGCTTCATATCCATTAGATTTGCATTGATATTAGAACTGCAAATGATATCAGAGAATTGTAATAATCTCAACAAAAACAAGCCTTTATAACTCTATGTGGAGTCGGTTAAATGAATTTTTTTTTTCATTATGTTCTTCAAATAAATTAAATTTTTATTTAAATTTAATTGAAAAAATATCATATATAAGAATAATATTTTTTTCCATTTATTGTGGATCGTATGTTAGATGTGATTGAGGCTAGAAAACAAAATTTTCAAAGATTTTGGAAGTTATATACTTTTAATAAGTCTTTATAACACTATATGGAGTCGGTTATATGAATCTTTTTTTTTTCATTATGTTCTTCAAATAAATCAAATTTTTATTTAAATTTAATTAAAAAATATCATTTATAAGAATAATATTTTTTTTTTTCCATTTATTGTGGAGATCATATGTTAGATGTGATTGAGGCTAGAAAACAAAATTTTCAAAGATTTTGGAAGTTATATACTTTTAATAAGTCTTTATAACACTATGTGGAGTCGGTTATATGAATCTTTTTTTTTCATTATGTTCTTCCAATAAATCAAATTTTTATTTAAATTTAATTAAAAAAATATCATTTATAAGAATAATATTTTTTTTTCCATTTATTGTGGAGATCGTATGTTAGATGTGATTGAGGCTATAAAACAAAATTTTCAAAGATTTTGGAACTTATATACTTTTAATAAGTCTTTATAACACTATGTGGAGTCGGTTATATGAATCTTTTTTTTTTTTCATTATGTTCTTCAAATAAATCAAATTTTTATTTAAATTTAATTAAAAAAATATCATTTATAAGAATAATATTTTTTTTCCATTTATTGTGGAGATCGTATGTTAGATGTGATTGAGGCTATAAAACAAAATTTTCAAAGATTTTGGAACTTATATACTTTTAATAAGTCTTTATAACACTATGTGGAGTCGGTTATATGAATCTTTTTTTTTTTCATTATGTTCTTCAAATAAATCAAATTTTTATTTAAATTTAATTAAAAAATATCATTTATAAGAATAATATTTTTTTTTTCCATTTATTGTGGAGATCGTATGTTAGATGTGATTGAGGCTAGAAAACAAAATTTTCAAAGATTTTGGAAGTTATATACTTTTAATAAGTCTTTATAACACTATGTGGAGTCGGTTATATGAATCTTTTTTTTTCATTATGTTCTTCAAATAAATCAAATTTTTATTTAAATTTAATTAAAAAAATATCATTTATAAGAATAATATTTTTTTTCCATTTATTGTGGAGATCATATGTTAGATGTGATTGAGGCTAGAAAAAAAAATTTCAAAGATTTTGGAAGTCATATACTTTTAATAAGTGCTGATTTTTTATCTTATTTAAGTTGTGTATCCAACTATGATGCATACAAATTGCTCCAATGAAAACAAAATGTTTATAATAATCTTATATAGTTACTTATATTAAGCAAATAATTCCAATTAGATAAATAAATAAGATTATTTATTTTAAATTTATGTTTTGTTATATGTCATGTTCCACTAAATATTTAAATATATTCAATTAGAAATTTTGACACATAATAATAAATTGTTATTGAACTGGCATTAAGTAGTATTTACACGATGTCCCGATCTTTAAAGTAAGGAAAAAAAAAAAAAAAGAGAGTCAAAATTCATTTTAAATAACACTCTTAATATGTCATTAGAAGATTCATTTAATTAAGAATAAATATCTAATGTTCATTCAAATGAAAAACTTAGAAAATGATATTTGTGATCATAAGAATTCCAATTTTAACAAATTTACAATCAAATGTTTCAAAGCCATCGACAGAAAAAGTTATCATATTCATCTTCAAATGAGCACAAATCAAGCTACTTTTGAGCATATTTGTAACTTTAAGATATTAATTGGGTGATCAAACGAATTCCAAACTTTGCATGCTTATAGTTAAAATTAAATGTCTTGAGTAGACGAATCAAAAAACTCAAATATAGTTTAATTCCACTATCATTTAGACACCAAAATATTGAAAGAATGATTTACGATCAAGAGGATCAATAAGAGCCATTTGATGGAGTATTTTGAATTTAAACTATATTTTTGAAGAATGTCACTCACAAAAATTAAAATAAACCCTACTTTCTACATGGAGGGGGAACAACTGGGAGAGCTGAAATTTGGGCCTTGACTTGAAATTGGAGAGACATCGCCTTCGAAACGTCAGTATTTAACCACCATTATCGAAATATCTTCATTCGTCCACTATCATTCGACCACCACCATTCAACTATCATTGTCAGACTATTAATATTAAACCACCATTGTCATTGCCCAACCATGGTCTTTTGACCACCGCTGCTTGACTACGATCATTTGCCATCATCTTCCAACTACGATCCTCTAACTACTACTACTTGATTACAGACCCATATCTATCACTTGTTTACTGTCCTCCGACCACTGACACTCGACTATAGTTCTTTAACATCCATTTCCTATTGCAATCCTCTAGACATAATCGCTTAACTAAGATCCTTCAACTGCATACACCTAATTACAAACCTTCAGCCACCATCATCTGCTATGATATTATGCCCACCATTATCAAACTACAGTCCTCTAAACACCATCAAACAACTATGGTTGCCTGACAATAATACTCTTGTAATATCAGTTCTGCTCCAGGTTCGTCCGGGACGAAGTTGGATCGTCTGGGACGATCGGTACAGGTTTGTTCAGTTCAGAATTGTGAAAATTGGGCAGTTCGTCCGGGACGAAATGTGAGATCGTCTGAACGAAAATTTTCCAGAGCCCAAGTCGTCCTGAGACGATAATTAATTTCGTCTTGACGAAGTTCATTTAAAGCTGAGATCGTCCAGGACGAATCTCGATCGTCCAGGACGATCAGTCTTGATATATATAGAAATGAGATATTTTGAAGAGAGAGAAAAAGCTGAGGAGAGAGAAAAACGAAGGAAAAAGTGGAAAAGTGGATTTTTGGGCGACGCCGAGCTGTTTTCGTCCAAAGAGACTGTTCAGGAAATTGCTGTACGCAAGGTAAGACACAATCTGACTTTCTCAATTTTCAGAACCGTCGCTGTTGGCGGTATTTTCTGTCCGAAGTTTGTTTTTGTTAGCGATTTTTGTCCGTATTTTCCGACTGGTTTAGTTTTTACCGCGTAACTTTCTGTATGTTGTTGACGTGCCGGGTGTGCACATTTTGAATATATTTTGGAGATTTTTGTCCGGATCGTTTTGATTTGGCGGCGTTTTCTTCCGTCTGTACTTTTCTGTGTGAATATTAAATGCTGTGGCAATAGAATAAAGGTTCTGAAATGTTGTTATCTATATTCTGTGCAAATTTGGTGAATTGTGATTTTCAGGAAAAATTGTGTAAATTCCGTATACTGCCGTTGTGCTGCCCGATTTTTATCTGATTTCTGATTTGTCCGGATTTGCTCTGCAATGCTTTGATTCTGTATATGCTATTAAGGGAGCTATAAGGGGAAGTTCTGTGAAGTTCTGAAATTCTGTATATCTGTTTAGGTGCTATAAGCACTATATATGTATTCTGGTATAAGCACATCTGTTCTGGTGCTGTGAGCACAAATGGGAGGCATAAGCGGAAGTTCTGGTGCTGTATGCACAAAAAGGGAGCTATAAGGGGAAGAGGGGTGCTATATGCACAAGGGAGATATAAGGGGAAGTTATGATATCTGGAAGGAAGATTTGTTCTGAACGAAATATTATCTGATTTTTGTACTCTTGATGTGATTGATCTGATTCTCTGATTTCTGTAAGTGCTATCAGCTATGATGTGATATTATAATGATTTCTGTTTTATTTCTGATTCTGATATGATTTCTGATACTATTCTGACACGATTCTGTTCTGTTCTGATAGGATTTGAATTCTGTTTTCTGTACGGATTTGTCGGGATATGTTGGTTTTGGATTCTGAGAGTTTTGATTGGAGGTTTGTTGTCTTGCTGAGCTGTTGAGCTCACCCTTGCTTTCTGGTGGTTTTCAGGTTCTGGGAAAGGGAAGGAAGTCTTGGACTAGAGTTTAGAGTCTGATCTGTGATAGGTACTTTGTACTTTTTGGTTTTTGTACAGTCATGGCTCTTTCTGCTTTATTTGTTTATGTCAGCCATGTACTGTATTTGTAGATGATTGTTTTGAGGAAAAGAAGAAAGAAAAAAAAAATATAGATGATTTGTTCCACTGCATTTGATATTTTTAGTAGCTCTGATCTGTTTTGTATAATATTTGGAAGATTCAGTTCAGTAAGCAAATTCCAAAGCCAGATCCTGGTTAGTTTGTTAAGCTGGTCGGGATCTGGCTCGGGCGGGATCCGTCCCCGTCGGGTCGGGTCGTGACAACTCTTACTCTAGTCATCCAACTATGATCATCTGACAATTTCCAAGATCATCTAACAGTTGCTGCCCTACTATAATCCTCCAACCATTATAACCTAACCATAACCCCCTTACTAATGTCACCCAACTATAGTCATCTTACCAACATTACCTAACTAGATCCTTCAAACATCGTAGATCGATTACAGTAATTGGACTATTATCACCTGATTATAATCATTTAACCATTATCCCCACATTACAGTTCTTTGACCATCATCATCCGACTATGATCTTTTTACCACCATTGTCGGATTAGTCTCCTCAAAGCACTATCGTTTGACTATAGTTGTCTGACCATGGTTATTTGACTTTGTTCCTTCAATCACGGTTGCTTGACTATAGTTCCTCAACCATCGTCACCAAAAAATAATCATCCAACCACTATCTCCTAACTACGATCATATCACCACCATCAACAGACTATAGTTTTTTGACCGCAATCACTAAACTATGATACTTCGACCATGGTCACCAACTTCGATCATCTAAGCATTATTGCTTGACTATAGTTTTTGACCACAGTTGCTTGATTAAGATCCTTCAACCAACATTGCCTAACTATGATTTATTAACCAATGTTACCCCACTACAATTTCCAAACCTTAGTCTCTCAGCTACCTTGACACCTGCTGACTTTATCGCATGTTGTTACCAATAACGTCGACGTACACCATCACTTATAAGACCAATGTCGGTTGTCGAGACCAACACTAGGACCTACTAACTTTGTCTCTCATCATTACCAACAATGTTTACGCATGTCATTTCCTAGAAGATCGATGTATGCCATTATCAAGAAGGTTCATGCTAGACGATTTTATTAATTATCATCAATAGCAACACATACAATCATTTACAAGATTGTTGCATATCGTCTACACAAACTTTGACTTTTAACCTCAACATCAAGTTTATGTTAGACTTCTTAGTCACTAGTATTCTTCTGTCTAAGGATAATGATCAAACATACAAGATGTGATCTCTTAAAAATAGCTCCCATACTGCAAGGCTTTTCCAACAATAGAATATGGCTTATACAATTTATTTTTACTATATTGTATCAACACCTTCCTCATTTGTGGGAAATATTATGAGATGTAATATATGATATACACTTGGAGAATCATTTCAATTGTGCAAGGCCCAATGTCTTTTTCATTTTCAGGATTTTCGTGTAAAAAGTGTGTGTTTGTATCGACCCTTTATTTATTTATATGTGTCTTAGATTTTCAGATAAAACTAAGACATTAAATACAGTCTCTTTACTGCCAAGAATATTCTTACACATAATATTCATGTATAATTTAAATGTTCACTTAAATCACTAAAAACTATTTTGAAAAAATTATTTGTTGACCTCGTTTTTCGCTCGAGCGCTTTCGAGCGATTTAATCGAGCATCGTCGAATCTAATTCGGGCTCGAATCGACCCGATTCAAGCCGGATTGGACTCGAACATGTTCGATTAGACTAGATTAGCTTGTTTTCGTCGCGTCGTACCTGATTTGATTTAAATTGATCGTTATTTCGAACTCAATTTCGTACGATTAATTTTGTCGCGCTGACTCGAGCCCAATTTTGATTCGGATCGAGTCAAGTTCGGACTCGAGCCCAGCCCGAACTTAGCTAAATTTAACCTGGTTCAACCTAATTTGGTCCTATTAAAATATCATTTCACTTTCTAAATTATTTGAATTATTTCCCTAGATCTGGTAATCGCCTCGACGGCCACGATCGAGCGAAATCCTCGTTTCGGCCGAAATCGCGCTGATCAGAGGATTTCTGCGATTCGAGCAGGCGTTGAGCGAAGAGCAAAGCCGTTTGAGGAAATGTCGGACGCTGGAGCACGATCGCGAGAATTGGCGGGCTTCTTCTTTCGGCGATTGATTCGATTTACTCGAATCGAAGGCTCTTCCTCTGGGCATCTTTTCCGAATCCTCTCTTTCTTCGGAGCAAGCTCTTTCTCTCGGCATTCCTCTCCAGCACTCACGCCCCCTCCCTCTCTTGTTTTCTCGGTCCAGGACACGGTGCCAAGGTACAGAGAAGAGCCGCAGCTCTCTCCCCTCCCGGTTTGCTCTCTGGTTCGCAGGGGTCTCGACGGACAAAGCCCGGATCCCGTCGCCCCTAGCGGCTGCACGCCCCCCGCGGTTGTGCCAGGCGACTCTTTCCCCGAACCCGATCGAACCCCCTGCTCCCGTCTTCCTCTGTTCGCAAAAAGCTCGACGCCGGCATCCCTTGCGCGATCCGATCCCGACGCCAGAAGCTACCCGAAATCCCCTTCTTTGCGAGGTGAGTACTCCTTTTCCTCCTCCTTTCTTCTTCTTTTCCTTCTTCTTTCTCCTTATCTTCTTCTCTTTTCCTTTATCCTTTCTTTCCTTTTGGTTTCTTTCTCCTCACATTTGCTTATGCTTCTTCATTGGTTAGCTGTGTTTGAACCTTTTGCAAAAATCTGAGAATGAAGTTCCGTTATTCATGTGTATTCTCTCTATTGCTGAGATAGTTGTTGCATTGAGCTTGAAAACTTCCTTTCAGATTGTTTAAAAATATATATCGATTAGGTGTGAAAGTCATATCTTCCATAAGGTTGTTTTGTATCATCTCTTGAGAATTGCATACTAAGTGTTTGATGAATTGCCCTCAAGGAAAAGCCATGAGTATTTGCTTACGTGAAGGATTTTGAGGCCTAGTGATTATCTTCAAAAATTGGTCTCTTTTCCTTGCTCTAATGGCTACTTTTTTTTTCTCTGTTTGTTTCTTTTTTTTTTAGAATCCTGTTAATAAGTGGGATGTTGAGTTGTTGTTATTCAAAGAGGAAACCTCTTTAATTAAATCAAATGAATTTCATTTGATTAAACTTAAGTGGACGGATAGTGTTGAGATCATTTAAGCAAGGTTTCTTTTTGCAAGCCAAGTAGAAACGGCCCAAGGGAAATAGTTTATTTATATGATTCATAAGAGGAGAAAGTGGATTGCTAAGTCCAGGTCATGTTCACGCCTCATGTTCTCCATTGACTTGAATTGTTTCATATTTATTTTGATATTCTAGTACTTGTATGAAAAAATTAGGATATATTCTATATATCCAGTGATTAGAATATATGTTTATATTCTCTGTTTGATCTGCTTCTAATTTTTTTTTTAAAATCAATGGATAGAACTAAGCTTATACTTATACTTATACTTGAATACTTAAACTTTCCATATTGTGTTAGCAGCATATTTCGTGTATTTCGAGAATCCCATTTATGAGTATATACATGTTTCCTTCAAATATTGAGATGTGTTGCTTCATGGCTTTAGAAACTTGTAAATGGTTTATACGCGAAGCTTATTTTTGACTAAATAAAAAAGTATGGATAGACTTCTCATGATTTATAGTAAGGACTTTATTCTCAATATTGAACTTTATGAAACTTTGCATAGATGACCTTGCCATCATATGTCGATTTACGTCGTTCGAGAATGAATAATGGGTTTGTAAAAAAAAATCATACCTGAAGCATGTTCTATAATTCGACAAAGCATGAAGAGCCATATTGTTTCCTTTCTAAAAAAATGCGCATACCAAGTGATTGATAAAATGTTGTTAAGAAAAGATTATGATATATGGTTAGGTGTCTTTATGTTTCCACCTTCATTAATATTGTTGCTTTTATGAATACTCATTCCCATGTGGTCGTTCACTCTTATGTTTTTATTTTCGACATCTTGCGATGCGATGGGTTAGAAACATTTAGTTGTGCCAAGTTCATTATCACCTTGTCGTTACTTGTTCGTTCCGAAGGCTTTGAAAGTTTCTTTTTTTTTTTTTTTTTTTTTTTTTTTCTTTCTTTTGTTTATGCATATTATGTCGAAATTAGTTTTTGAATGTTAAACTACGCTCGCATTCCCCACCGTTTCGCTTAATTAAACAAACTACTTGACAATATGAAAGTGCAAGCTTAAGAGAACATGCCCATTTCTTGTTGCCTTTTGTTCAAAAAAAACCTGAAGTTGGTTTTAAGCCTCTAGCAAATGTTTGGCAAAAGCAGAATTGTAAACTTGGGTTAGAAGCTTCATTCAAAGTCCTCATTAGCATAAAGTGTAGAAGAATTCGTTTGAGTTTGTAAGGTTGAATTGGAAAGATGTTACTTTCTCTAGTTTTCTGCTGTCGCAAAAGATCCTCTTAGTTCTGTTTAATTAAATCTTGCTTCAACCCTTCATTATTGTTGTGTGTGTCGAGCATTAAGATGGAATGCATGCTGATTTCTTATAACTATTAAAGAGAACCTTAAAATCAGTACCTTTGTGATTTCCTACTAGCATAAAAATGGATGTTGGAGTTTTGTTATTGTCTTCCTTTAAAGCATGTGTGGTAAAATAAAAAAATTTGTACCTATGCTAGTAAATGTCCATACATTCCCTACATGTTTAGTAAAAATTCTCAACTGCTTTGTGAACTAATTATGTGATTACTTATGTTATTAGAGGTATTGCTTTAATGATTGGAGAAAATAGGTTGATTTTTGACAAAATGTTGCAAATTGTTTCGCATTTGATTTCATGATTGAAAGCTCCGCTAATAGTTTTGTTTCGAGAAGTTTTGTTTCATGAGTTTTGCGAATCGACTTGCGTTGGAATTTTATGTGTTTTAGTCTTGCAAATGTTTTATAACGGGTGTATAACGGGTGCTTTGCAATGAGGGGTTTTTCTATAAAATCTCCTCGTTGGAAAGTTTTGTTTTGTTTTACCCCACTCCAAATGAAAGGGGGCGCTTGATCATGAGTTGGTGGGTAGAGTTTTGTGTCAAAGAATGAGGTTTTGGTGGGAGATTTTTGTAGAGATTTGTTAGAGTTTTGGTGTCAAAACAAGAATGAAAAGATCAATGATTTTTAGTAGATGGCTTCTTTTGGGAAGTTTCGTATACTAGTTTTAGAAATCCTTACAAGTTGTGTCGGGTTTGATTGGACTTATTTAGTATAATCCCTATAGGGTCACTTAGGAGTGATTAATACTTTCCTATTTGGATTGAGTTCTCTTGGTGATTATTTCTAAAAGAGTGAGTTTTGGAGAGTTGAAGCTTTGAGGGAGTTTTATGTTTGTAGGTGCTTAGTGTCCTTTTTGGGAGCAAGATAGGATTTCCTCCACTTTGTGTTAGCTTATAGGGTTAAAGAGAATATTGGATGGGTTCAAAGCAAGATGAATTTAGTTGTAAGTCTAGTTTTTTTTTTAGAGGTCTTTTCCCTTTAGTTGTTGTAGGACTTGGTTTAGAATGTTATGGGTAGATATGTCAAGCGTATCAAGTGCCTCGTTTGGAGTGGGAATAGCAAAGGGCGTCGTTTATATTATAGGATGCACTTGACTTCTACGAAGTGTATCCAATAACAACGACGCCTACACCCCTTTTTGTATTCGATTTTTCGTTGGTTTTCTGCTCCGTTTCTTTTTGATGTTTTTGGTACTACATGCTTGCGAGATAAGGAGGACACAAAGAACAAGTAGCCCGACAAATAACTAAAAGGTACGTTCTTTTTTTTTTTTTTTTTTTTTTTTTTTTTTTATGCATTTCCATTCTTTTATTTTATTAACTGCTTATAGAACTGCTCTAATACACTCTTCTTTTGTGTTGCGAGGTACTTTTTGAAAAGCAATGGACTAGGAGCACTTGGAACTGGAGCTAGGATAATGGGATCTAGGCATCAGTCGTCCCTACTCATCTAGTAGGGACGCTACGGGCGGAACCACCGGGTCATAGCCCCCGGCGCTGTAAGCTTTCTAAAACTTAGAAAACCTTTAGGGGCTTAGATTGATTGTACGAATCCTAACCTTAGGGCCTTGTAGAAACTTCAATTATATATTTAGGATTGCTCTTGTTTTACTTTATTAGATCCCTTAAACCCTATGACATCCGTATAGAAGTCTTAGGAATTAGAAAAACACTATTTTAATCCTACAACACTAGTGACATCTAAGGACAAAAATTAAGGACCGAGTCTTAGAAAACATAGACTTAGGGTGCATGTTCCTTGTAGGATAGAGACTTTAAAACAACAACTTAGTGACACGTTTCCCTAGATTTAGATTTTATTTTCTTAATTCACTAATAATCAACCAATTAATCTCAATCTAATTCTTAAAACTTATTAAAACATCGAATTCTTAATTAAATAATTATTAACATTCTATAACTATTAAACACTAAATCTAAAATGTAAACCTAAATCAATTCTAACTAATTTAATAATCAACCCTTAACCAATCTAAGAATTTAAAAGAGGTAGATTTAATTAGGAGATCAAATACTAAATTAAAATGTATTAGGATAATACACTTCTAAATACCAAACCTTAGAATAATAACCTCTAAAAGTCAATTAACAAATTTGATTAATTAAAACACCCAATCTACCTTTTCTTTTCTTTTTCTTTTCATAACAAACAATAATAATTAAACAAAGTTAATTATCACTGGGTAACCCAGGCCTACGAGGCTATTAAGTTAGCCCCAAGGAGGGTGAAATAAACCTCACGGCCTCGGTGTGAAACAAAGGTGGCAATTAATTAAATTTTTAAAAAAATAAAAGATACCTAAAATCAACCTTAAGACACTAAGATTTGAATTTTAACTAAAATTTCTTTAGCCTCTTTCAACAAACAAAAATACATACAACTCTAACTAAATTATCCTATTTAGGATCTACCAAAACCACACGGCCTACACATACTTAGATGAGTTTGATAGGGCACGACTATTAGCTTTAGGTTAGGCTGTTGTTTTTGCTTTACTTTTCTGTACTTTGTTGTGACGCCCTGCATGTGACCCGTGTGCTGATTGATTATTTTTCGCTACCTGTTGTAGCTTTTCTGTGATGTGGTTCCGTACTGTTTTGTTAGCTACTCTTTTCTTTCTTGCACTGTGGTTGTGACGTTAGAATACCCATAGGTTAGGCACGCTCTTTCATACTAATGCTGTCTTTCTGCAGGTGGCCGTGCTCATATAATGCTGCTAAAAGGGGGCTAAAAATTAATAAATTATGTATAACTGCTTTAGGTACCTGCTTCAGCTGCTTAGCCCCCAATAATCAGAGCACGGCCAAGTGTGATTTAATTTCAGCATTTTTATATATATAACTGCTTGGGTGAAATTTTATTATAACTGCTTAGGATAACCCCTGCAGGAGAGTCTAGATTTTCTATTTTTCATACATGTAATGTATTTGACAGTATCTTTGTGAAGATCATTAAAATGGGGCATTTTAAATGAGTAGGAGTCCAAAGGGAAAAGTAAACCCCTACAGAGGGGGTTTCCTTTTTCATTTGGGCATCCTTTTGGAGCATTCATTACAAGGAGCCGGAAGGAAAGAAGACGATCCAAAGACGAATCAAGGAAGTTGAGAAGAAGACTGAAGATGTAAAATGCCTCATTTTAAAGATTTGCGTCATTTCCGGGTTGTTGTCGGTGGAGCCCGGCCACCTTTACTTACTGTACTCTGTGATGTAATATTGTATGGCACTTGCCATGGACACTCTTTTTCGTGGGATTTTGTTGCTGTGTTGTGATTTACTTACTTTGTTTGCGCAGTAGAACCAGCATGCTTTTTATAGGTTTCTTTCTGCATGTGCTTGTGTCTGACCGCTAGGCTCTTTAGGAATAAAATTTTTATACTCATAATTATTAAATAAAATTTTAAGACTAATTCACATAGAAACTATAACGATTTTAGGGAATAGCCGGAATCGTCCGGGGGCGCATGCACGCATTCTCTCTTCTATTAGACAAGCTTCCCCGCCTGCGGGTAGAGTCCGGATAATCTGGCCTATGAGGATGAAGTGCCGGACCTGGGGAAGTTTAGTCATTCAAAAAATTACTTTATAAAGCCCTTTTTTTTTTTAAAATTCATACATATCTGATTTGGAGACTTTAACCAGCATAATTGCATTAGTAACTAATTAAAATTAAGATTTAATTGCATTAGTTTTAGGAGCATTATACCACTCATAAGTGTGGGATCAATTAGGGATTTCTCTAGTTTGTCGATCCCAAATTCAGTGTCTAAACCACCCACCTTTCTTCATACAGACTGGATAGCATGGATTTTACACGATTAGGAGGTTTTAGCTGGCTTCCTTTGTCAGACAAGGAATAAGTCCAGATTGCATTAGCTAGGTCGTAGATGTTAGTGTTGTGTGTGCAACATTACGTCTTTTATATAGATTTAGGATCTAAAGGTGAGTGGTACGAGTATACCCCTATACACCTTATTGGTGGGTAAGCTTTCTTTCCTTCTGAAAGCTACAAATCCTACCCATGCCGCGTCATACAGATGACGCCACCTCCTCTCTTTCTCTCGTGCATGTCTGAGTGCGTTGTCCCTCTTTTTTTTCTCCATTTTTTTCACTTCTTCTAGCCGGCCGGATGTTGACTGAACCCTGTATGACTGATCGAGCCAAGTTGGGACATTCCCCTTTGATTAGGAAAACCTAGAAACCCCTTGCACTAACCCACTGTAGAGGAGATAATCTAACATCCTTAATCGAGAGTTTTCCTAAGTCAAGGCTTAGGATGTAATTAACTACGGGGGCTTGCGCTCGTAGGAAACCGATCCCCACAATCAAATAAACCCTATTCGGTGCTGATGTATCGAATAGGGGAAATCTCGTGAACTTTTGGGTTATAGATATTATTATCCATCGAGGTTGGTAGGTGAAAGCCGCTATCCTCCATGGCTAATCGTATCTATAACTCCATCTGCTCTTCCATCGGCCTGCTTGTGCCGTGTGTAAAGGCCTACGACCATTTTGTCCTACGGGATAGTGTGATCGTACCCTTTGCATTCGAACCACACGAGCGGAATCCTTTCGGAGACCCACATTATTAAAATTCTATTTTAAGAAGCAATAATAAAGGTCATCCCAAACGAACTCAAAGGTTTGTTTGGGACAGCTAGCTTTTTATTATTTTTCTAAAGCAGTTTTCTAGTATATATAAATTTATAGTTCAAGAAATTTTGTACTGTTGCAGACTAGAATATACGCGAAGATATAGTTAAAAAAATTTTCGTCTCAGGGTTGTACGGATATCTAGCACACAAACAGAGGACAAATAGCAACACCAGGATTTTTACATGGAAAACCCTGAAAGGAAAAAAACCACGTGGCTACGTCTAGTTGGAATAGTTTCACTAGTGTTTGCTTGAAATATAAGAGGTTGACTCGTCCTTAAAATTTAGGATGATCAGATTACAATGAATCACTTCAGCACTGAAAATCAGTTACAACGTCAAGCAGAGTTCCGGCTACACTTGGAGATCGGGCAGAATTTTGGCATCCATCCTTCGGAGGTCGGGCAGAATTCTAGCATCTTCGAAAGTTGGGCAGAATTCCGGCATCGGGCAGAACTCTGGCGTCACTTGAGCGTCGGGTAGAACTCTAGCGGTGGTCGAGGAGGAGTTCATCCCTCCTATCCTTCTCTTCTTCTTCTTTTCTTTCTCTTGCTTGGGTCCCCTCTCATGAGAAATGAGGGGTCTATTTATAGATATTCTGGAGTGGCATGGCTTGTAAATATGTGAGAGATCAGTGGTAAATAGAGAGTGGTCGGATGGACGACCGATATTGAATCCCTTGATCATGCACTGAGTCCTTGTTGACGAGCCCACCGGCGGGGGGGATCACTTTCGGATCCTTCACTGATTCGGCGTACGTCACTCTTGGCGGGCCGACCCCCTCCGAGGCTGCTGCATTCTCTCCCCCTCAAAGGAGAGGACGCGCAGCTATGAGACCTTTTGGACGACCAGTTGCTCGGCAGCCAGCCCGGGCCCGGGCACCGTTCGTCCAGTTGCTGTTCGTGCGCAGCCAGTGCGCGCCCGGTGGCTAGGCAGCCAGTGCCTAGGCCACTTCCTTTTCACCCTGTTCGTCCAGCGGTCAGGCGGTCAGCGCCTGTCGCTCCTGTTGTTCGAGTAGCCCCGGCCCCTCAGCGCCGGCAGCCAGTAGCAGTTCCTTTACCTGTTGTTCCGGTAGAGGCTGCTCGTGCTCGGGTCTCCCCTCCTCCTTCCACTTCGAGGAAGAGGGTGGCTCAGGCCGAGCTTCCTCCACCGCCTACTCGTCGGGTTTCTGTGTTCACCCGGTTGTCTCACCCCGAGACTGCCGAGGAGACCCCGACACCTCCTCAGTCAGTAGTTCCTGTTCCTCCAGTACAGCCTGTGGGTACTGATGTTGCTTCTTCCTCCACCTCCGGCCTTGGGAGAAGGGCTAGGAGGAATAGGAACAGGAGATTGCGTTTAGCGGCATCCGATGCGGCAGTTCAGCGGATGGCAGATTCTGTGGCTCAGCAGGAGCCGGTTCAGCAGAGGATGGTTCCCTTACAGCGGGAGCCACGTAGACGGATAGTTACCCCAGTTCCTGATGTTGTAGTTGCCCCTGAGATCGACGCAGTCCAGGGAGGACGCTTTTCCCCTCTAGTACATAGTGGTGATGAGGAGGATGCTGCCCGTATCGCAGCAGCCCCTCCTGTCCCCACTACTCTTCCTCGTGCTCGAGTCCCCAGGGATACTGTCACTCGGATCCTCACTCAGAGGATCCGAAGCATTATCCGTTCAGCGCGCGGTAGAGGTCGTGTTAGTGAGGAGAGGTTACTCCACCAGATCTCTCAGGTGCATTCTCAGTTACAGCGGCAGTCAGTTAGGCAGAGTTACCGGTGGCAGAGAGGACAGCCACCACGACAGCAGACTAGAGTTGTTCCTACTGTTAGACCTCAGGCAGGTGCCCCTGCTGTTGGACGCCGTCCTCGCCGTCATGGACGTCGCCCGCAGTTAGAGCCTGTCCGATCCCAGCTTGAGTCGGTTGTCGTTGCCCCCTCCACTCAGTTAGATATTCCTACCGGGTCCCGTCGTAGTAGATGGGTTTGGAGACGTCGGCAGGTGGATGAGCCTGTCGAGACGGAGCAGACTGTTGGTACGATTCGTAGAGTTGACATAGCCCCTTCGGGATCAGTGCCAGTTCAGAGGAGTTGTGATACAGTTGATGTTGAGGGTAGTACTCGGGCTCGAGTGGAGCCAGTTGTTGTTCCTAGTCCCCTTAGGATTTCTTCTCCTTTGGGTCCGTACATCGATGCTCTTCATCAGACCTCCGATGAGGACTTACTCGGAGGAGAGTCAGATGAAGACATCCCTGTTCACCGTGTTTGTGTTGTCACGAGACGAGGCACGTCAGATGAGCAGCATGAACAGTACGATGATTTGGAGGAACAAGGGGAGGCTGATGTACCTTCCACCTCAGCACAAGGTGGACCTCCCCGATCAGTAGACACGGATGTCACAGTTTTGCAGTTACAGTCCCAGATGGCGGAGATAGCAAGAGCCATGGCGGCGATGACCGCCCAGTTGACGGCGTTGGGGGCTACACCCCATGTTATGGATGTAGTCACTCCTACTACATCCAGAGACGAGCCAGTAGCACCACAGTCGCCAGTCCCAGAGCCTGTTAGAGTTGATAGAGTCCAGAGGACGGTTCCGATGTCTCCACCAGCAGTACAGTTGAGTGCACCAGTTCAGAGTCAGTCGGTTCAGCTGTCACCCGTTCAGATTCAGGACATGATTGCACAGAGGGTTGACCAGGCTATAGCTTCTAGAAAGTCTGGAGATTCTGTTAGTAGAGGTCGCCCATACCCGGTAGAGTACGAGCGGGAGCCTTACCCCGCTGGCTTTGTTCCTCCCCGCTTTCGTGTTTTTGATGGGTTTGGAAACCCAAAACAACATGTGGCTCAATATCGGGCCATATGTTGTAACATTGGAGGAAATGATGCTTTGATGCTTAGATTGTTTGTCAGTAGCTTAGGGGGAGTGGCATTTGAGTGGTATGCCGATCTCCCTAATGATTCAGTTCGCACTTTTGCTGAGATGGAGCAGTTATTTGTGCAGAGGTTCATTAGTACAGAGCATAGAGTGACTGTTGGTGAGTTGGTAGTGACCAGACAGCGCCCCCACGAGTCTCTACTTAACTATATAGTTAGGTGGAGAAACCTTAGTCTTCAGTGTGAACCTCAATTGCAAGAACAGCATGCAGTTGAGATTCTGTTGAAGAATATTGATGGTCCTATCGCTCCTTATCTGAAAGGCTTCAGCATTCGAACCTTTCAGAAGTTGTTAACCAAAGTCACTAGCCTGCAGGACAGCATACCCAGTGCAGTCCCTCCTAAGGCTGAGAGTCAACCCATCCGTAGACCTCAGCGTTTGGAGTTTTCCGGGGCACCACCTCCTAGGAAGGGGGAAGTGCACAGTACTTCTGATGCTCATGATAGGGGCAAGAGGCCCATGGTTAGTTCAGTACCACAGCGTCCGCCACCACCACGACCTCAGTTTCAGCCCCGACCTCAGTTACCACCACCAGTACAGCCTCCTAGTCAGTTTCAGCCACGACCACAGGGTCAGCAGCCTAGGCCCTCTTATAGAACTCCAGAAAGCCAACAGTACTTACAAGAGAAGCTTAGCAAGGAGTATCCCTTTAAAAGGGAGAGTGTAAAGAAGATTTTCAAGTTTCTGATTAAGAAAAACATTCTGACATTTCCACCCAACAAAAGAGTAGAAGAGGAAGGGCAAACAGAGCATCCTTTGTATTGTCCATTTCATAAGCATATTGGTCATGTGATTGAAGATTGCTATGTGTTCAAGGATAAGGTGGAGAGCCTTATGGCTAGTGGTGAGATTCACTTGCAGGACAGCGATTTGGTGCATCCTCGGGGCAAGGTTGCTCAGATAGTTCAGATGGTTACTAGCTCCAGTCAGTGTGACAGTCAGTGTGGTGTTCAGAGCAGTGACAGTAGAGCACCTCTTAGTAGTTCTGGGAAGAGTGGCAGCTTTCACTCTCTCGCAAGACAAGAGGTATGATCAGGCGGGCAGTTCAGAGTTCAGAGGGGGGCAGTTGAGAGGAGGCCCCCCCACAGGCCAAGTCGACAGTTGCCAGCCCAGTTTCTTTGCCAGTTTCTTTTTCTTCTTCTGTTGTAGTGCCTACTGAGCACATTTCTCCTACTTCTCCTTGTATTAGAAAGATGTATGAAAGAGAGAAATTTGTTGTAACTTCTGAGGGGAAGACAGGATCTCTTCCAGCACTTACGCTGAAGGATTTTGTTCTCCCTTCTACTGATGATGAATTAATGGAAGAAAACGATTCTGGCTATTTTTGGTGTCTTGCTCCTTCTAGCTTTACCTTTCCTAGCACTTGTTCTTCTTCTGTTTTATTTATTTCTGAGAATGATGATGATCCTCCTTTTGGAGAAGAATTTGAGTGTGAGGAAGAGCCCGTGTTTGCTATTCCTGAAGGAGGTTGTTACATGGATTCGGGAGATGAATCCGAGAACACTCCTCAGTCACTTCTTAATGAACCAACACAAGCCATGTCACCTGAACCAGATGAGTCCTCTATCGAGTCTGACTCGATACGAGAGATACAGTTGCGTTCAGGTAAGGTTCTACCACCTAAAATGGCTAAGAATAATAAAGAAAAAGATAGAAACATCATTACCCAACAGGATGATCCTATCCCTCCTCCTCAAGCACCTGCTAAGGAGAAGGGAAAAGGCCCTCAATTGGATGTTGATTATAATGTGTTGGCTCATTTGAGAAAGATCCCTTCTCTTCTTAGTGTTTATGATGCACTTATGATGTCTTCCGACTTGAGAGAGACTTTAGTTAAAGCCTTGCTTGAACCAGAGTCCTATCAAGCCTTCTTTGCCACTGAGTCAGTTAAGGATGCATGTTATTTGAGAGAGATGCCATGCATTACCTTTTCAGACCAGGATCTTCTTTTAGGAACTTCTGATCACAACCGTCCCCTGTACGTCACCACTTAAGTAAATGGTTATGAGTTGAACAGGGTCCTCATTGACCAAGGAGCTTCAGTTAATATCCTTAATCATGCCACCCTAGAGAGCCTCTCCCTTGGACATTTGAAACTAACTTCAGATAAGATTATGCTGAAAGGTTTTAATGATCAAGGTCAGCGAGCTCTAGGTTCCATCACTTTGCCTTTACGTTTTGGAGATCTTTTGACTGAGGCGAAGTTTCATGTTATTGAGGCAGATACCTCATACAAGGCTCTCTTAGGAAGGCCTTGGATACATGAATATGGAATGGTGCCCTCTACACTACACCAGTGCATGAAATATATGAGGAATGACGTAGAGTTTTCCATCCTTGGAGATATTCAACCTTTTGCCGTGCATGAAGTCTCCATTTATGATGATGCCGAGCATTACATGCCTCGAAAAGCTCGTAGACCTCTCCCTGCCCAGTCACCAGTAATACCCACTAGTATTGTACAGGGTCCTATGCAGCCACTTGCACAGGGTCCTATACAACCACTAGCACAGGGTCCATCACAGGTTGAGATTGAGGCAGATGTTTCCATTGAAGACCTGGATGAATCTTTACGATTTGTACTCAGGCGCGATGTTCCCCCTGGTAGAGGTAGAGGATTGCGTGGTAGAGGTCGAGGTAGAGAGTCAGTTCGCCCTCCGAGGAACTTTGATACTCGAATCCCTCCTCCCCCGCACTTGTACACTTCTTCTTTGACTGTTGAGTCTGACTCTGATGATGAGATGATTGATATTCCTCACCATTCAGTCCCTTTGCCTGCCTTTAGTGTTGATCACAATTCCTATCCCACATTTCATAGGAATTTGATACCTCATGGAGGTCTGGTTGTTGATAGTGATTCAGACGACGACGGAGATGTCGGACGTCAGACTACTAGTCAACAATCCCTTTCTCGCCAGATGTACGGGATGAGAATTGAGGAATCTCCTCCTCGGTCTTCCCCTACATCTTCCGCTAGCGTTCGTGGTGCACCACCCTTAGATAGGCGCTCTGTACAAGAGCTGCACACTCTCTATGTGCCACCACAATCCGCTTGGCATGCATCGTTGTTTCATAGTGTCGGTGTCCCACAGAGTACTGACATACAGGGTCCTGTGGAATCCACTGTGGACGATGAGATCATGCCAGTTCCCCGGTACTTTTCCCCTGCTGTTGATAATTTTGTTGAGCGAGGCATTGTCCCTTCGACTTGGTCAGGTAGACAGGCCCAACAGCAGGCCCAAATTTGGCGAACTGATTTTCCCCGAACTGGACAGGGTATAGGCTATTCTCAAGAGAATCAGTCCCCTTCCGCCAATATTCGTGTTGTTTCTCATTCTTATCCGGTCGTTTCCGTTGCCGATGATGAAGACCCGGAGGAGAGTGAGGACAGGGTCCTTGAAGCTCCACGAGAATTCGAAGATGGCGCCAGTTCTGCCATGGACGAATTGTGTGAGGTGAATCTGGGCACTGAATCGGATCCTCGGCCTATCTTTCATAGTGCTTTGCTATCCGAATCAGAGGCTCAAGAATATGTTGCACTCATTTCCGAGTTTAAGGATTGCTTTGCCTGGAACTATACAGAGATGCCCGGTCTAGATCCAGAAGTAGCAGTCCATAAGTTAGCTATTAGTCCTGATGCAGTCCCTGTTAAACAGTCACCTCGTCGGATGAGGTTAGAGATTGAACAACAGGTGATAGCCGAGACTAAGAAGCTTATAGAAGCTGGTTTTGTTCGTGAAGAAAAGTATCCCACTTGGCTTGCCAATGTTGTTCCAGTCCGGAAGAAGAATGGTCAGATCCGTGTCTGTATAGACTTCCGTGATTTGAATAAGGCATGTCCTAAGGATGATTTTCCTCTTCCTATTCCCGAACTTATGGTTGATGTTGCTTCGTCCCATAGCATTTTCTCCTTCATGGATGGTTCATCTGGTTACAATCAAATTAAGATGGCCCCTGAAGATGAGAAATTTACTGCCTTTCGCACCCCTATAGGTGTGTTTTGTTATAAGGTGATGCCCTTTGGCCTCAAGAATGCCGGGGCCACCTATCAGCGTGCCATGACAGTCATTTTTGACGAGTTGATTCATGAGCAGGTTGAGTGCTATGTGGATGATTTAGTGGTCAAAAGCAAGGTCCGTAGTGATCACCTCCGAGACCTACGAATCGTTTTTGAACGCTTAAGAAAGCATGATTTGAAGATGAATCCCTTAAAGTGCGCATTCGGTGTCACCGCGGGGAAGTTTCTTGGTTTCATTGTTCGCTATCGTGGCATTGAGATTGATCCGTCTATGATTAAGGCCATAGTGGACTTGAAACCGCCTAGGAGTCTTACCCAGTTGAGGTCTTTTCAGGGTAAGCTCGCTTTCTTGCGGAGATTTATCTCCAACCTTGCCGGTAGATGTCATCCCTTTGCTGCTTTAGCAAAGAAGGATGCCCGTTTTCATTGGGATAAGAGTTGTCAGGAGGCCTTTGAGAGCATAAAGCGCTACCTGATGAGTCCCCCAGTGTTAGCTGCACCCATCCCTGGTAGGCCGTTAATTCTTTACACTACTGCCTTGGATGAGTCACTCGGTGCACTTTTAGCTCAAGAAAATGAGGAAGGCAAAGAGAATGCCTTGTATTACCTTAGCAGACGTTTGATTCCTGCAGAGCTAAAATACCCGGCAATGGAAAAGCAGTGTTTGGCTTTGATCTTTGCTGTGCAGAAGCTTAGACACTACATGCTCTCACACAAGATCAGTTTGATTTCTCGAGTCAATCCTTTGCAGTACCTGATGACCCGTCCGACTTTGTCAGGTCGTCTAGCACGTTGGTCCATGATTTTACTACAGTTTGATATTACCTTTGTCCCTCAGCGGGCCGTCAAAGGACAGGCTCTAGCTGACTTTCTTGCCTCTCACCCGATCCCTGCAGATTCTCCACTTAATGACGATTTGCCCGATGAATTAGTCATGAGTGTGGAAGAGCAAGAGTCCCCTACTTGGGAGTTTTACTTTGATGGAGCCTCTTCCATCAAATCACTACGTCCTTACGAAACTCCTGTAGTCAGGGTAGGTTTGGGGCTTGTTTTTGTGTCTCCTGAAGGCCACACCCTTCGTTACTCCTACAGTCTGTCAGAGCCTCGTACTAATAATGAAGCTGAGTACGAAGCCCTAATTGTAGGACTTGAGTTGGCCATTCAGATGAGCATTGTGCGGGTTAAGATCTTTGGAGATTCCCAATTGATTATTAATCAAGTTGCTGGAATTTTCAAAGTTCTCAAACCCGAGCTCTTGCCTTACCACGACAGGGCAATGGAGCTCCTGTGTTTGATCCCTGAAGTAACTTTAGTTAGAGTCCCTCGATCTGAGAATGGTAGAGCGGATGCACTAGCTAAACTTGCTAAGGAGTTGGCTGACCCGGATGGAAATCCGGTGTCGGTTGTTGTTCAGTACCGACAAGCCTTGTGTCCCGCGGACTTGTCTTCTCCCGGTCAGACCCTCACAGTGTGCGCTGTTGAGGAAGAGTCAGATTGGAGAGTCCCCTTTGTTGAGTATTTGAAGCGTGGAAAGCTTCCGGATGATCGTTCTCTTGCCGCTCAGATTAGGAAGAGAGCTTTGTCCTTCTCCTATGTGAATGAAACCCTGTACCGACGCTCTTTTGACCAGATGTGGTTGCGTTGCCTCAACAACGAGGAGGCTCGTAAGGTCATGGGTGAAGTACATGAGGGACTTTGTGGTGCTCATCAGTCCGGACCTAAGATGAAGGTCAGAATTAAACGCCTGGGTTACTACTGGCCGACGATGATCCGTGATTGTATGGAGCATGCTAGGAAGTGCCACCAATGCCAGATTCATAATACTGTTATCCACCAACCTCCTAACCCGTTGCACCCAACGGTGTCTTCTTGGCCTTTTGAGAGTTGGGGCACGGATGTAGTGGGTCCTATTGACCCTCCCTCCTCTAAGGGTCATAGGTTTATTCTGGCTGCTACTGACTACTTCTCTAAGTGGGCGGAAGCTATCCCGCTTAAGGAAGTCAAATCAGAAGATGTGATGCGCTTTTTCCGCGATCATGTTGTCTACCGTTTTGGTGTTCCGCGCCGTATAATTTCGAATAACGGCCCGTCTTTTAGAAGCACCAAAATTGCTAGATTTGCCCGCCGCCATAACATAAATTGGCGGTATTCCTCGATTTATTATCCTAGGGCTAATGGTTTGGCTGAAGCATTCAATAAGACCTTAGTCCAATTGATAAGAAAAATACTTGTGGCAAATAAAAGAGAATGGCACGACAAATTACCTGAAGCATTATGGGCCTATAGGACTACTTACCGTACTCCTACTCAGTGTACACCATATGCTTTAGCTTTTGGGGTTGAAGCTGTTCTCCCACTAGAGGTTGAGCTTCCTTCACTGCGTGTAGCAGTTAGCCACAATCTTTCTCACGAGGATAATGCCCGACTACGATTGGAAGAACTTGATGGTTTAGAAGAGCTTCGTTTGCAAGCTCATCAGAACCTTAAGTTGTACCAGGCCCGGATGGCCCAGGCCCATGACCGCCTCGTCCGACCCCGTGCTTTTCAGGTCGGTGAGTTAGTCCTTGTCTTGCGTAGGCCTATCATCTCGCGCCGTCGTCGAGGTGGTAAGTTTGGGCCCATTTGGGAAGGCCCATTTGTTGTAGAGCAAGTATATGAAGGCGGATCTTACTTGCTAGTTGATGCGAATGGTGTTCATCCCATGCCTGTCATTAATGGGCAGTACTTGAGAAAGTACTATGCTTGAGTTTGCACATCGCAAGGGGCATTCCCCGCCACTTGTAAATATCCCTCTGTATAGATATAACTTTGAAAGATTCCTTGTACTTTTCGGCAGTCCGTGGCCACGACGATTTGTCCTCTACCACGTGATGTTCGTCATGCAAAATATGAGATTATCTTTAGATGTTGTATCTAAATACGCTGTAGGGATGTTTGTGTTTACTTCCACATTCACTGATCACTTTGATATTGTTACACAAAACTTCTTTCTAGCCACCTCTTAAGGGTTGACTTTCCCCAGTTTCACTTGTCACCTTCAAGTGTGGTCTGGAATATCAAAACTACTAACTCCAATTTCTATGGAATGTGATACTGGGTCCATCTTTGATCTATATCTATTAAATATAGTGATGTTGATCCATGGCCATTTTGTGAATTTCTCTACGAATTGTTGCTGTAATTTTTCTCTCCCCAGTTCTACTCATGTGGCGAGTATGGCCTGGGATATCAAAGCCAACAATTTTCCCCTCTTTATGTTCCGGTATATTTGATCTATATCTGTAAAAAAAAAAAAAAAAAAAAAAAATAAAAAAAAAAAATAAAAAAATAAAAAAAGAAAAGAGGGAAGCTCTTAGTTGAGAAAGAATCGGTTGCCCTTGTCACAGGTGGAACCCGGTTCTACGCTCCAAAAGCCCAAAATTCCCTTCTGTCTCTCTTTGAAATATTTCGATGATCGTGTAGGAGATGACTGTATGTTCATTTCTTCGATTACGATTTTTCACTTTTAAAGGAATATTATTCTCCCTTATTTGTGATGTGGTACATCTGGCTTTAGATGTTAACATCACTTCTTATGTGGATTTTGATCTTCGAGCAGAAAGTCGATCCGCTACTTCTTTCAAATGATATACTCTCTCATTGAGATCTTGCTTTTAGTTATAAGAACAACCTCTCTTGAATACATCAATGTTTCTTGTACTTTTCACAGGGTCCCATCAGATAGCATGGGTGTTACCACTGTGATTTCTTTAATAATCATGAATATTTTATATGATGATTGTTGTTCTCAGTGGCAAGTGTGTTCCCTTGTCACTTCTATTACTGTTCCCTTAATGTGAGTTTTTTTCTTTCTACTCGGTTGTTTGTATGTTTCTCTTTTTAGGGAGATATACATCAGTCGATTGCTTCATGATATGTGATTTTAATTTTACCTAAAGAAGTCCTACTTATATTTTGATTATTCATGGCCACGACGATTTGTCCTCTACCATGTGGTAATTGAAATATAAGTTTGAGATTTCTTAGGCGATGGATTACCTACTTCTCTTTCCCTCACAGCACCGCGCACATGTGCGTCGGGTGGTTGTAGAGGTGACTTTCACTCTTTGTCTCGCCGTTGCGAATATGGTCAGGCCAGACATTGAGTCTTTCTCCATTCACTGTTTCGATCTGGTCAGGTGAATGTGAGATTTTGTCTTTTGTCCTGCTATTTCGATCTGGTCAGGCAGACACTAGACTTTTTGGGAAGTTCTTTATTCGCTGTTGCGAATATGGTCAGGTGGATATTGAGCTGTTCTCATTCGCCGTTGCGAATATGGTCAGGCGAATGCTGAACTCCCTTTCTCTTTCCCCCTTTGTCTCGCTGTTTCGATCTGGTCAGGCGAACATTGGGTTGTCCTCATTCACTGTTTCGATCTGGTCAGGTGAATGTTGGACTTTTTCTTTTGTCCCACCGTTGCGAATATGGTCAGGTGGACATTAGACTTTCGGGAGGGCTCATTATTCGCTGTTGCGAATATGGTCCAGGTGAATTTTGAGCCATTCTCATTCGCTGTTTCGATCTGGTCAGGCGAATGTTGACTCCCCTTTCTGGTTGGGTGCCCGACAGAGTCCCTGGGAGGCATACTTCACCACCTCTTCATTCCCCCTGTTTTATTTTCCTGTTTGGGGGTTGTTGAGTTTTCTGCTGATTCTTTGTTTCGCTGTTTCGATCTGGTCAGGCGAACATCGAGTCTTTCCCCATTCACTGTTTCGATCTGGTCAGGTGAATGCGGGATTTTCCTTTTCCCTTCCGCTCTGCTGTTTCGATCTGGTCAGGCAGACGGTTGGATCTCTTTTTCTACTCATGTTCACTGTTTCGATCTGGTCAGGTGAGCATTGAGTCTTTCCCCATTCACTGTTTCGATCTGGTCAGGTGAATGCGGGATGTTCCTTTTCCCTTCCGCTCTGCTGTTTCGATCTGGTCAGGCAGACGGTTGGTTCTCTTTTTCTACTCATGTTCACTGTTTCGATCTGGTCAGGTGAGCATTGAGTCTTTCCCCATTCACTGTTTCAATCTGGTCAGGTGAATGCGGGATTTTCCTTTTCCCCTTCTGCTCTGCTGTTTCGATCTGGTCAGGCAGACGGTTGGATCTCTTTTTCTACTCATGTTCACTGTTTCGATCTGGTCAGGTGAGCATTGAGTCTTTCCCCATTCACTGTTTCGATCTGGTCAGGTGAATGCGGGATGTTCCTTTTCCCTTCCGCTCTGCTGTTTCGATCTGGTCAGGCAGACGGTTGGTTCTCTTTTTCTACTCATGTTCACTGTTTCGATCTGGTCAGGTGAATGTGGGATTTTCCTTTTCCTTTCCGCTCTGCTGTTTCGATCTGGTCAGGCAGACGGTTGGTTCTCTTTTTCTACTCATGTTCACTGTTTCGATCTGGTCAGGTGAGCATTGAGTCTTTCCCCATTCACTGTTTCAATCTGGTCAGGTGAATGCGGGATTTTCCTTTTCCCCTTCTGCTCTGCTGTTTCGATCTGGTCAGGCAGACAGTTGGTTTCCTTTTTCTACTCGTGTTCACTGTTTCGATCTGGTCAGGTGAGCATTGAGCCTTCCCTCATTCACTGTTTCGAGCTGGTCAGGTGAATGTGGGATCTTTCTTTTCCCTTCTTCTTCTGTTTCGCCGTTTCGATCTGGTCAGACAGACAGATGATTTCTCTATATTTGATTACTCTCCCTTGTTGCTTTTCTTTGATTATTGCTCTCTAATATTTCCTTTGATTTTCAAGTGATTATTGTTTTTTCTTCTCTTCATATCATCTTAGATTTGATCTCAAGATGATCGTTGAATCTCCTTTGGACTTTCTTTGAGCTTGTTTCAATTCTACTCATGTGGGCATGAGTTCTTCTTTCCCTTATTTGACCACTTTGGTTGGGCAGATAAGTTGAGCTGCTTTCTTTGATTCATTCTCATTGTTGATCTTGTTCTGTTTCTTGACCCTAGAGGTTGTACCTTCCTAGAGTTAGGAAGGTCAACGCCAACATATACGGTTCACCCGTTGTTCTCCGCATATGTTGGGGGTCCGTTTGTTGACCTCGTTTTTCGCTCGAGCGCTTTCGAGCGATTTAATCGAGCATCGTCGAATCTAATTCGGGCTCGAATCGACCCGATTCAAGCCGGATTGGACTCGAACATGTTCGATTAGACTAGATTAGCTTGTTTTCGTCGCGTCGTACCTGATTTGATTTAAATTGATCGTTATTTCGAACTCAATTTCGTACGATTAATTTTGTCGCGCTGACTCGAGCCCAATTTTGATTCGGATCGAGTCAAGTTCGGACTCGAGCCCAGCCCGAACTTAGCTAAATTTAACCTGGTTCAACCTAATTTGGTCCTATTAAAATATCATTTCACTTTCTAAATTATTTGAATTATTTCCCTAGATCTGGTAATCGCCTCGACGGCCACGATCGAGCGAAATCCTCGTTTCGGCCGAAATCGCGCTGATCAGAGGATTTCTGCGATTCGAGCAGGCGTTGAGCGAAGAGCAAAGCCGTTTGAGGAAATGTCGGACGCTGGAGCACGATCGCGAGAATTGGCGGGCTTCTTCTTTCGGCGATTGATTCGATTTACTCGAATCGAAGGCTCTTCCTCTGGGCATCTTTTCCGAATCCTCTCTTTCTTCGGAGCAAGCTCTTTCTCTCGGCATTCCTCTCCAGCACTCACGCCCTCCCTCTCTTGTTTTCTCGGTCCAGGACACGGTGCCAAGGTACAGAGAAGAGCCGCAGCTCTCTCCCCTCCCGGTTTGCTCTCTGGTTCGCAGGGGTCTCGACGGACAAAGCCCGGATCCCGTCGCCCCTAGCGGCTGCACGCCCCCCGCGGTTGTGCCAGGCGACTCTTTCCCCGAACCCGATCGAACCCCCTGCTCCCGTCTTCCTCTGTTCGCAAAAAGCTCGACGCCGGCATCCCTTGCGCGATCCGATCCCGACGCCAGAAGCTACCCGAAATCCCCTTCTTTGCGAGGTGAGTACTCCTTTTCCTCCTCCTTTCTTCTTCTTTTCCTTCTTCTTTCTCCTTATCTTCTTCTCTTTTCCTTTATCCTTTCTTTCCTTTTGGTTTCTTTCTCCTCACATTTGCTTATGCTTCTTCATTGGTTAGCTGTGTTTGAACCTTTTGCAAAAATCTGAGAATGAAGTTCCGTTATTCATGTGTATTCTCTCTATTGCTGAGATAGTTGTTGCATTGAGCTTGAAAACTTCCTTTCAGATTGTTTAAAAATATATATCGATTAGGTGTGAAAGTCATATCTTCCATAAGGTTGTTTTGTATCATCTCTTGAGAATTGCATACTAAGTGTTTGATGAATTGCCCTCAAGGAAAAGCCATGAGTATTTGCTTACGTGAAGGATTTTGAGGCCTAGTGATTATCTTCAAAAATTGGTCTCTTTTCCTTGCTCTAATGGCTACTTTTTTTTTCTCTGTTTGTTTCTTTTTTTTTTTAGAATCCTGTTAATAAGTGGGATGTTGAGTTGTTGTTATTCAAAGAGGAAACCTCTTTAATTAAATCAAATGAATTTCATTTGATTAAACTTAAGTGGACGGATAGTGTTGAGATCATTTAAGCAAGGTTTCTTTTTGCAAGCCAAGTAGAAACGGCCCAAGGGAAATAGTTTATTTATATGATTCATAAGAGGAGAAAGTGGATTGCTAAGTCCAGGTCATGTTCACGCCTCATGTTCTCCATTGACTTGAATTGTTTCATATTTATTTTGATATTCTAGTACTTGTATGAAAAAATTAGGATATATTCTATATATCCAGTGATTAGAATATATGTTTATATTCTCTGTTTGATCTGCTTCTAATTTTTTTTTTAAAATCAATGGATAGAACTAAGCTTATACTTATACTTGAATACTTAAACTTTCCATATTGTGTTAGCAGCATATTTCGTGTATTTCGAGAATCCCATTTATGAGTATATACATGTTTCCTTCAAATATTGAGATGTGTTGCTTCATGGCTTTAGAAACTTGTAAATGGTTTATACGCGAAGCTTATTTTTGACTAAATAAAAAAGTATGGATAGACTTCTCATGATTTATAGTAAGGACTTTATTCTCAATATTGAACTTTATGAAACTTTGCATAGATGACCTTGCCATCATATGTCGATTTACGTCGTTCGAGAATGAATAATGGGTTTGTAAAAAAAAATCATACCTGAAGCATGTTCTATAATTCGACAAAGCATGAAGAGCCATATTGTTTCCTTCTAAAAAAAATGCGCATACCAAGTGATTGATAAAATGTTGTTAAGAAAAGATTATGATATATGGTTAGGTGTCTTTATGTTTCCACCTTCATTAATATTGTTGCTTTTATGAATACTCATTCCCATGTGGTCGTTCACTCTTATGTTTTTATTTTCGACATCTTGCGATGCGATGGGTTAGAAACATTTAGTTGTGCCAAGTTCATTATCACCTTGTCGTTACTTGTTCGTTCCGAAGGCTTTGAAAGTTTCTTTTTTTTTTTTTTTTTTTTTTTTTTTCTTTCTTTTGTTTATGCATATTATGTCGAAATTAGTTTTGAATGTTAAACTACGCTCGCATTCCCCACCGTTTCGCTTAATTAAACAAACTACTTGACAATATGAAAGTGCAAGCTTAAGAGAACATGCCCATTTCTTGTTGCCTTTTGTTCAAAAAAACCTGAAGTTGGTTTTAAGCCTCTAGCAAATGTTTGGCAAAAGCAGAATTGTAAACTTGGGTTAGAAGCTTCATTCAAAGTCCTCATTAGCATAAAGTGTAGAAGAATTCGTTTGAGTTTGTAAGGTTGAATTGGAAAGATGTTACTTTCTCTAGTTTTCTGCTGTCGCAAAAGATCCTCTTAGTTCTGTTTAATTAAATCTTGCTTCAACCCTTCATTATTGTTGTGTGTGTCGAGCATTAAGATGGAATGCATGCTGATTTCTTATAACTATTAAAGAGAACCTTAAAATCAGTACCTTTGTGATTTCCTACTAGCATAAAAATGGATGTTGGAGTTTTGTTATTGTCTTCCTTTAAAGCATGTGTGGTAAAATAAAAAAATTTGTACCTATGCTAGTAAATGTCCATACATTCCCTACATGTTTAGTAAAATTCTCAACTGCTTTGTGAACTAATTATGTGATTACTTATGTTATTAGAGGTATTGCTTTAATGATTGGAGAAAATAGGTTGATTTTTGACAAAATGTTGCAAATTGTTTCGCATTTGATTTCATGATTGAAAGCTCCGCTAATAGTTTTGTTTCGAGAAGTTTTGTTTCATGAGTTTTGCGAATCGACTTGCGTTGGAATTTTATGTGTTTTAGTCTTGCAAATGTTTTATAACGGGTGTATAACGGGTGCTTTGCAATGAGGGGTTTTTCTATAAAATCTCCTCGTTGGAAAGTTTTGTTTTGTTTTACCCCACTCCAAATGAAAGGGGGCGCTTGATCATGAGTTGGTGGGTAGAGAGTTTTGTGTCAAAGAATGAGGTTTTGGTGGGAGATTTTTGTAGAGATTTGTTTAGAGTTTTGGTGTCAAAACAAGAATGAAAAGATCAATGATTTTTAGTAGATGGCTTCTTTTGGGAAGTTTCGTATACTAGTTTTAGAAATCCTTACAAGTTGTGTCGGGTTTGATTGGACTTATTTAGTATAATCCCTATAGGGTCACTTAGGAGTGATTAATACTTTCCTATTTGGATTGAGTTCTCTTGGTGATTATTTCTAAAAGAGTGAGTTTTGGAGAGTTGAAGCTTTGAGGGAGTTTTATGTTTGTAGGTGCTTAGTGTCCTTTTTGGGAGCAAGATAGGATTTCCTCCACTTTGTGTTAGCTTATAGGGTTAAAGAGAATATTGGATGGGTTCAAAGCAAGATGAATTTAGTTGTAAGTCTAGTTTTTTTTTTAGAGGTCTTTTCCCTTTAGTTGTTGTAGGACTTGGTTTAGAATGTTATGGGTAGATATGTCAAGCGTATCAAGTGCCTCGTTTGGAGTGGGAATAGCAAAGGGCGTCGTTTATATTATAGGATGCACTTGACTTCTACGAAGTGTATCCAATAACAACGACGCCTACACCCCTTTTTGTATTCGATTTTTCGTTGGTTTTCTGCTCCGTTTCTTTTTGATGTTTTTGGTACTACATGCTTGCGAGATAAGGAGGACACAAAGAACAAGTAGCCCGACAAATAACTAAAAGGTACGTTCTTTTTTTTTTTTTTTTTTTTTTTTTATGCATTTCCATTCTTTCATTTTATTAACTGCTTATAGAACTGCTCTAATACACTCTTCTTTTGTGTTGCGAGGTACTTTTTGAAAAGCAATGGACTAGGAGCACTTGGAACTGGAGCTAGGATAATGGGATCTAGGCATCAGTCGTCCCTACTCATCTAGTAGGGACGCTACGGGCGGAACCACCGGGTCATAGCCCCCGGCGCTGTAAGCTTTCTAAAACTTAGAAAACCTTTAGGGGCTTAGATTGATTGTACGAATCCTAACCTTAGGGCCTTGTAGAAACTTCAATTATATATTTAGGATTGCTCTTGTTTTACTTTATTAGATCCCTTAAACCCTATGACATCCGTATAGAAGTCTTAGGAATTAGAAAAACACTATTTTAATCCTACAACACTAGTGACATCTAAGGACAAAAATTAAGGACCGAGTCTTAGAAAACATAGACTTAGGGTGCATGTTCCTTGTAGGATAGAGACTTTAAAACAACAACTTAGTGACACGTTTCCCTAGATTTAGATTTTATTTTCTTAATTCACTAATAATCAACCAATTAATCTCAATCTAATTCTTAAAACTTATTAAAACATCGAATTCTTAATTAAATAATTATTAACATTCTATAACTATTAAACACTAAATCTAAAATGTAAACCTAAATCAATTCTAACTAATTTAATAATCAACCCTTAACCAATCTAAGAATTTAAAAGAGGTAGATTTAATTAGGAGATCAAATACTAAATTAAAATGTATTAGGATAATACACTTCTAAATACCAAACCTTAGAATAATAACCTCTAAAAATCAATTAACAAATTTGATTAATTAAAACACCCAATCTACCTTTTCTTTTCTTTTTCTTTTCATAACAAACAATAATAATTAAACAAAGTTAATTATCACTGGGTAACCCAGGCCTACGAGGCTATTAAGTTAGCCCCAAGGAGGGTGAAATAAACCTCACGGCCTCGGTGTGAAACAAAGGTGGCAATTAATTAAATTTTAAAAAAATAAAAGATACCTAAAATCAACCTTAAGACACTAAGATTTGAATTTTAACTAAAATTTCTTTAGCCTCTTTCAACAAACAAAAATACATACAACTCTAACTAAATTATCCTATTTAGGATCTACCAAAACCACACGGCCTACACATACTTAGATGAGTTTGATAGGGCACGACTATTAGCTTTAGGTTAGGCTGTTGTTTTGCTTTACTTTTCTGTACTTTGTTGTGACGCCCTGCATGTGACCCGTGTGCTGATTATTTTCGCTACCTGTTGTAGCTTTTCTGTGATGTGGTTCCGTACTGTTTTGTTAGCTACTCTTTTCTTTCTTGCACTGTGGTTGTGACGTTAGAATACCCATAGGTTAGGCACGCTCTTTCATACTAATGCTGTCTTTCTGCAGGTGGCCGTGCTCATATAATGCTGCTAAAAGGGGGCTAAAAATTAATAAATTATGTATAACTGCTTTAGGTACCTGCTTCAGCTGCTTAGCCCCCAATAATCAGAGCACGGCCAAGTGTGATTTAATTTCAGCATTTTTATATATATAACTGCTTGGGTGAAATTTTATTATAACTGCTTAGGATAACCCCTGCAGGAGAGTCTAGATTTTCTATTTTTCATACATGTAATGTATTTGACAGTATCTTTGTGAAGATCATTAAAATGGGGCATTTTAAATGAGTAGGAGTCCAAAGGGAAAAGTAAACCCCTACAGAGGGGGTTTCCTTTTTCATTTGGGCATCCTTTTGGAGCATTCATTACAAGGAGCCGGAAGGAAAGAAGACGATCCAAAGACGAATCAAGGAAGTTGAGAAGAAGACTGAAGATGTAAAATGCCTCATTTTAAAGATTTGCGTCATTTCCGGGTTGTTGTCGGTGGAGCCCGGCCACCTTTACTTACTGTACTCTGTGATGTAATATTGTATGGCACTTGCCATGGACACTCTTTTTCGTGGGATTTTGTTGCTGTGTTGTGATTTACTTACTTTGTTTGCGCAGTAGAACCAGCATGCTTTTTATAGGTTTCTTTCTGCATGTGCTTGTGTCTGACCGCTAGGCTCTTTAGGAATAAAATTTTTATACTCATAATTATTAAATAAAATTTTAAGACTAATTCACATAGAAACTATAACGATTTTAGGGAATAGCCGGAATCGTCCGGGGGCGCATGCACGCATTCTCTCTTCTATTAGACAAGCTTCCCCGCCTGCGGGTAGAGTCCGGATAATCTGGCCTATGAGGATGAAGTGCCGGACCTGGGGAAGTTTAGTCATTCAAAAAATTACTTTATAAAGCCCTTTTTTTTTTAAAATTCATACATATCTGATTTGGAGACTTTAACCAGCATAATTGCATTAGTAACTAATTAAAATTAAGATTTAATTGCATTAGTTTTAGGAGCATTATACCACTCATAAGTGTGGGATCAATTAGGGATTTCTCTAGTTTGTCGATCCCAAATTCAGTGTCTAAACCACCCACCTTTCTTCATACAGACTGGATAGCATGGATTTTACACGATTAGGAGGTTTTAGCTGGCTTCCTTTGTCAGACAAGGAATAAGTCCAGATTGCATTAGCTAGGTCGTAGATGTTAGTGTTGTGTGTGCAACATTACGTCTTTTATAGATTTAGGATCTAAAGGTGAGTGGTACGAGTATACCCCTATACACCTTATTGGTGGGTAAGCTTTCTTTCCTTCTGAAAGCTACAAATCCTACCCATCCGCGTCATACAGATGACGCCACCTCCCTCTTTCTCTCGTGCATGTCTGAGTGCGTTGTCCCTCTTTCTTTTCTCCAGTTTTCACTTCTTCTAGCCGGCCGGATGTTGACTGAACCCTGTATGACTGATCGAGCCAAGTTGGGACATTCCCCTTTGATTAGGAAAACCTAGAAACCCCTTGCACTAACCCACTGTAGAGGAGATAATCTAACATCCTTAATCGAGAGTTTTCCTAAGTCAAGGCTTAGGATGTAATTAACTACGGGGGCTTGCGC